>OY992876.1:314616212-314903712 GCA_963921405.1 Cepaea hortensis | reverse complement strand
CAGAACCGCTAGGAAAACTGTCTAAACTGAAAGGGGAGTGCTTTGTTGGAGAAAAGCGTTTCTGACCTCCGGATGGGGATTTGCATTTAGTTGTGGCTAAAGATGTGACGTCACTTTCTCAACATACCTCGTATATATGTATTTGTATATTTTGTTGTGGCTAAAGCTGTGACGTAAACAGACCACGTGAACATATGTATGTTTGTGTATTTTGCAGATGTGTATGTCCTCGCTGGTATCATGGCTGCCGGAGTTGGCTGTGCGCCACCATCTAATCCGGTGGTATTTTCTAGCGTTATCGCATACCGAACCTGGATTGCTGACGTCCTCAGTCGCGACAATAAACTGGGTGAAGTAGAGATCAGCTGGATCTGAAGCAAGCTCCTCACCGTTATCTGTTAGTGGTTAATGGCAGTGATGTTATCATTTAAAACATACACATTAGTGGTTAATACCAGCAATGTTACCATTTAGAGCATAAACGTTAGTGATTGATGGAAATAAAGACGTCAATTAGAACTAAAACCTTAGTGTTTGATGAAAATAATGACGTCAATTAGAACTAAAAGTTTAGTGTCTGATGGAAATAATGACGTCAATTACAACTAAAACTTCAGTTTTTGATGGGAATAATGACGACAATCAGAACTAAAAAATTAGTTTTTGATGGCAATAATGACGTCAATTAGAACTATAACTTTAGTGTTTGATGGAAATAATAACGTCAATTAAACAAAAAGAAATTAGTGTTTGATGGAGTCAATGACGTCAGATAGAACTAAAACTTTAGTGTTTGGTGGACATAATGACGTCGATTAGAACTAGAACTTTAGTGTTTAATGGAAATAATGACGTCAATTAGAACTAAAACTTTAGTGTTTGATGGAAATCATGACGTCAATTAGAACTAAAATGTTAGTGTTTGATGGAAATTATAACATCAATTAGAAATAAAACTGTAGTGCTTGATGGAAATAAAGTTATCATTTGGAGAATAAAGTTTAGTGCTTGGTGGAAGTAAAATTATCATTTAGAGCAGTAGTTTCCAAGCTTTTCAAGCAGAGGGCCATATCTACTATTTTAAGTAGTTAAGCGGACCACAACGTTATAAAACTATAAAAGTCGTGCAATACCATTCTTTCCTTTCTTTACTAAATCTTTTCTTAACTCCGAATTGATTGGATATTGAGCATTTATGTCTTAATGTGTGGTCTTGAAGTGTTTTACAAATTGATGGAAAAGACCTTAGACTTGTAAAAAACATATATTGGAAACAACAAGCTGCCATAAGAATTGATAATGAAGTAGGTCAATATCAGCCTATTAAGAGGTGTGAGACAGGGATGTGTAATATCTCCAGATCTTTTGTTTTCCCTGTACAGTGAAAATATTTTCAGAAATATAGAAGATATGGAAGAAATCAACATTGGGGGACGATAAATCACTAACATTAGATATGCAGATGATACAGTCTTGATTGCAGACAATGAACAGGACCTGCAAAATTTAGTAGATGCGGTTGTTGCACACAGTGAACAACCAGGGTTAGAACTGAATTGTAAGAAGACACAGATTATGGTCGTCACTAGGAAGGAAGAAAAAACACAATGTAATATACAAGTAAATGGGTTTATTCTTAAATAAGTGAATCGGTACAGCTATCTTGGAACAGTCTTTACATCTGATGTGAGATGCCTTGAAGAGATTAGAACAAATTGCTATGGAAAAGGTAGCCTTTTTCAAGATGAAAAACATAATGACCAATAAAAAGATATCAATTGAAACGAGAAAAAGAGTGTTGAAGTGTTACATAGAACCTGTACTTTTGTATGGATGTGAAGCATGGGCAATGGGCAGACAAGCTGAAAAATATCTGATGGCTGTGGAAATGTGGTTTCTGAGGAAAATGCAAAGAATACCATGGAGAGACAGAAAAACCAATGAACAAGTCCTACAAGAAACAAATGAAGATCGTAAACTGATCAGAGACATTAGACGTAGACTATCAAAATATTTTGGGCATACTATGAGAAGAAATTAATTGGAGAACTTGGTGACAACTGGCAAGATCGAAGGGAGGAGACCAAAGGGAAGACCAAGAACTAAATACCGGGATGGCTTGGCCACATGGCATGGTCGAGACAGTAACACGGAGCTGATCCACGACTCTGGTGATCGAGTGAGATGGCAAAACGTGACCGCCCACGCTTATCGGCATGGCACATGATGGATGGTTGGAAGTGTTGTCCCAGATTAATTTTGTTAACAGAATTACAAAATCCGCAAATTAAGCGAACTGGTTTCCCACTACGGCTAGGCATAAACATAAATTTCTCGGTCCAATCTTCCTTGAACTCGCAACAAGCAACGTCGTCACAGTTTTGCTTTTCACCATTGTTTGATTTTAGATTTTCCACATTCATGTTAAATACTTTAACGGTAAATTTTTATTTGAAAAAATCTAATTTCAACACAATACTACCGACTCTGCTAAACAGTTGTAACAGACGACAACATGGCGCCTTGCGCACTCTGATTGGTCGACAAGACTGGGATATGGCAACATAGCGCATTCGATAACATCTGAGCGTAACAACCACGAGCAGGGTTAATTGTCGCATGCAGATGGGGCACTCCGAGTGCTTTTTTGAAATTAATAAAATATATTATATTAAATAACGAGGCCTCGCGTGCCCCTTTCTGACAGCTGGCGGACCACAAGTGGCCCGCGGGCCGTTGTTTGGGAACCTCTGTTTTAGATTATACACTTTAGTGCTTGATGGAAGTTGTGCTATCATTTAGAGTAAACATTTTAGTGCTTGATGGATATAAAGTCATCAATTAGTACTTAAACATTAATACTTGATGGAAGTAACTGTTTAAGTTAGTACTTAAACTGTAGCTGATTAATTAGTTAATTAGTAGGTTGTTAGTTATCTAGTTAGTTATTGGTTAATTAGTTAGTTAGTTGGTTAGATATTTAGTTCATTGGTTAGTTAGTTAGCTTACTAGTTGGTTAGTTAGTTAGTTACGTAACGTTTCGTTGCGAACTGAACAGGCGCATTCAATAATATCTGAGCATAACAATCACGAGCAGAGTAAATTATCGCACTCTGATGGGGCACTATGAGTGCATTTTTGAAATTATTAAAATATATTATATTAAATAACGAGGCCTCGCGGGCCCCTTTCTGACATCTGGCGGGCCACAAGTGGTCAGCGGGCCGTGGTTTAGGAACCTCTGATTTAGAGCATACACTTTAATTAATTAGTTAGTTAGTTAGTTGGTTAGTTAGTTAGTTAGTTAGTTAGTTGGTTAGTTAGTTAGTTAGTTAGTTAGTTAGTTAGTTAGTCGACAGATCATCCTCATTGCACATCGAACCATTCAGTCCATAAGTGCTGGGATCCCCTCTTCAGGAAATCCCGCAGCGTGTAGCGACTAACGACACCAGTTCTATGTTGGTTTATCAATCTTCTTTGGCTTCCTGCTTTGTGTTCTTGTTTGGCCACACCTCTTTTAATTTGATGTTCAAGCAGTCCGACCATGATTGTAGATTCACAGTCATCACTTGGTTCTCGAAAAGTCTTTCTTCTCGTAGAGCATTCAGAATGTCAGTCTGGTCCATGGCGCGTCCACCCTCCACAGTCGCCTTGTCTGCAAGCTTGTAAGCCCGCTCATGTTCTCGTACACTCGCATGCCCTGGCACGAAAATGAATCTAATCTTTGCCAGCCGAGACTGCCCCAGAGACAGCAGCCACTCTCTTCGAATCCACCACATCTCTATCTTCTTGAGCATGCTCATTGAGTCATTAAGGAAACGTGCCCTATTGAATGTCATTGTCTCGAGCCATGTTATTGCTTTACTTACTGCCACGACTTCCATAGTCAGGCTACTTGTGGTCAAAGCAAAAGCACCAGAATCTTCCTTCACAATTCTCCTTCTGGCCCGAACCATAAAAACCCATGAACTTCTCACTCGTCAAACGACCGACCCATCTGTGTACATGACAGCATCACCCTCCAAAGAATTCTCGAAGATCAAAGCCTATACTTCCACCCCCACAGCAGCTGGATTTTCATGTCTGCATTTTCTGTCTAGTTGGATGCAAACTTAAAAGGACGTACAGAAATATGTTGACATTCGTACCCACTCCTCACCAGGTTCTAAGTCCCCAAGTGAACACACCTGTTGAAGAATGTCTTTGGCTTGACCCATCCACGACTTTCCTCGTTTTAACCTGCTGCCCTTTACCTTCTTAATTTCACCGTGCAGTGGATGTTGTGTGTTTGCGTTTACTCAGAGGTAGACACGTGCTCTGCAAATTTGTATTCTGTCCCCAATGGTTGGAAAATCAAAAAGGTAGCGCATCGCCCTGCATGCTGTATCTCTTGTACATCCAAGAATAATAAGCATAGCTTCGTTCTGTATCCTTTCCATCCTTTCCATCTGTTAACAGCTGATAGGATCGCCATCGCATACTCCAAAACATAAAGGACCAGACCCTCGTAAAGGAGACATAGATGGCGCTGATCACAGTTTGCTGCCGCCATCACCCGCATCGCAGCCAAACCTCGCTTGGCCTTTATTATCATCCGGTCTATGTGCTCATGATAAGCAAGACTTCGATCAAAACGTATCCCCAGGTGGTTCATTGCCTGCGTTCTTTCCACCGTCTCTGAACCAAGATTTACAGTTGGTGTTGGAGTGTTGACAATATGGTTATTCAAAGAGAACCATGTCGCTGCTGCCTTCGTTGTGTTTACCATTGCCCCAGATTCCACACACCAAGTGCTTATGCGATTTAGTTCTGTTTGTAGATCTACTACAACTCGATCTCTATCTTTACCCTTATCCTTACACTAACACATCGTCGGCATATGACAATGTCCTCCCTGGTCCTCTGATCTGCTCGCCGTAATTCGCACAATGTAGGCGTTGAACAGAACCGGAGATAATGGTGATCCCTGTGGCAGGTCCGGATATATTGCTGTTGGTTCAGAGGTCCAACTGTCACATCTAAAAACTACTTTCTGTTGTTATAGAGCTGCGGCGATCCAACTAAGGAGGAATGGCCTTATCTTGAGTTCAAGAAGCTGAAACATTAAGAAATCAAATGGTGCTCTGTTGTACGCATCCTCAAGATCAATCGCCACAGCATATGTTTCAATGTCTGAGTGGAACCCTTCATAGACATCATGGGCAAAAACTGCTACTTTGTTCCAGGTCTCTCTGTTTGGACGGTACCCCAAAAGGGTAGGTGGGAAGCAACCTTGCCCCTCTAGGTGACTTGATATTTTCCTGGCCATTAACTTCTCCAACAGTTTGCCTATAGTATTTTGCATGGTTATTACCCGATATCCCAAAATTTGTGTGTGGTCTTTGTCAGGCTTCGGCAAGAGAATCAGATAGCTTGATACTAGCGGTCCTTATGCTGTTTTTGTACATATCTGCTAATTCCTCTAGCTCGTTGTCGGTGCACATATTGATGTCGTCATATTTTATACCATCTGGCACTGGTGCGCTGTGTAATGTTCGTCGAGGCACAGCCCTGATCTCTTTCACTGTCACTGTGTCTTCAACTGCAATGTTCTCGGCCTTACACCTATCAGAGGTAATCGTCTTGGGAAAATTGTGGCCTCTCATGTCTGTCTGGTTGCTCTGCTCTAGATAGCGTTCAAAAAGGGCTTTGCCCTTATTCTCGTCAGACCTCTGCCAGATAAGGTCAGAACTTTCGAAGTTAGGAACATTCTTTTCTTGACTACCCCCTTCATACTTTTATGTAGTAGCCAGAACAATTTCAGTGACTTGTCTGTGCTTAATCTTTGACACAACTCTGCCCACTTTTCAATTTTAATCACTTTAACCAGGATTTTGAAATAGCTAACTTTTGTGTCCATCTCTCTTTCCAAGTGCACGATAAGACTAGGATGGGCAACACTGTTCTTCTTGGCGTTTTGCCATTACATTGCAGCACCATTCTTATCCATCCAAGCCTCTTCCACCTCACAATTCCGCTGCTCCCAGCTGTTTTTCCTGCCATGATGATTCCTGCGCTTTTCGCGCCTTATTTTACTCACCACATCATGCCCTGAACTGTCATACATGAAGGTCTTGACTGTTGACTTGTGCTGCCTGGTTCTGCCGTTCTCCACCAATATGCTGCAAGGGTGGTGGTCACTGCCATGGTGCTCTAGGACACCCCATCTACATAGTGTAGTGAGTGAAGGAGAAACCACGGCCATGTCAATAACACTGTCCTCATCACATGGACGAATTGCTGTCCTGGTGACACAGCCACTGTTGATACACACAAAGTCACTGGTTTCAAGTACCGCCTCGAACTCCTCCCCCTGTGTGTTGGAAGAAATGTTACCACATGATTTGCCTATAGCGTTGAAATCGCCGCGGAAAATGACATTCCTCTCCTGACATAACATCTCACCCAGATACTGCCATCTCTGGAAATCCACACTCGCATTACAGGCATAAACATTAACCAATACGAATGGTGGTAGACCGGATTGAACTCTAACAGCCTGTATTTGTATCTCGTCATTGTTCCACCTGGACATGTCCAGCTCTGAAGCCACTATGCTGTCTCGAATCAGAATCGCCATTCCCAGGTGTCGCCTGCTGTAATAACATTTGCAGCTTGCTATATCGAGTGAATTAACGCTCAGTCTCGTCTCCTGAAGCGCTACTATATCGTTTCTGTATGCGAGGCTTTCCAAAGCTGGGCCTCGTTGTTTTGCACTGGCACAGTTCCAATATAGAATACGCGTGTTCTTGAGGCCCAGACGTCGCATTTTCGCTGGTGACGCCTGGCTCCGGCCTGTCTCCCCTGTCATTTACGTCTTGGACCTCGTCTAGTTGGCGATGTCTTTACCCTTTGTACGGGATACAAACGCTGGTCTGCCATGATTAAGAAAACCAAAAACACCATACACCACTAGTGTACTACACAGTAATCTAAACATGCTGCGAAAAACACTCAGGATTGACTCGCACAGATGCACGAAACTCCTTTGCACCGGCGAAGATCTTGAGAGGAAACCCCTGATTTACATCCTAGCGGAGAAATTACACGCACGAGATGAAATTGTCCATCCTTACGTTAAAAAGAAGTGGTTTGAAAACACACGAACGCCGGCTGCGTTCTTGACCGGAAGTTCTACCGCGAGGATATTACCTAGATAACGAAAGCGGAGCACAAAGCACGAACTCCGTAACTCAAGCGACGACTCCCAGGAGTCTCCAAAAAATTAATGCACTCCTCAAACGAACGACGGAGTCCGGAACGGAAGGCAGGCAGGCAGCTAAACCATTTAGCCACGGAGACTCTTGCTCGTGACAAAGGACCATTGTTAACATTGAATAAAATTAAGCTGTATTTACCAATTCCAGTGTGGGTACCAAGCAACTGGCATAGCTAGAACAGAGAGACAATTAGCAAATTGGATAGCTAAACACACACCGGTATGGGTGGAAAGGAGAGTTAACCATTCATTCAGAAACCCCGTAAAACAGACAGGTTATACAATCCTACCATCGTACATCGCTCAACATTGGTAAAATCGTGACCATGTGGTCAACAAAGCCAAGTCATTCCGTGTGTTGTAATGGAGGAACAATAAGCCAATACTCAAATATACTGAAACCTCAACCATTAACCAACTTAAAACCGCCGTTGTGCAGACAGACCAATTTGCACGTGACGAGATGCCAGGCAGAACATTGTGCAACCTATAGTTTAAGGCTGCATTGTGTACACTGAACTTAACTTTCTGATGGAAGTAAGGCTGTCTTTTAATATTTAAACTGTAGTACTTGATGGAAGTAAGGCTGTCTTTTAATATTTAAACTGTAGTACCTGATGGAAATAAGGCTGTCTTTGAATATTTAAACTTTAGTACTTGATGAGGGTAATGGCATTATATATTAATGCTATTTTAAAAAGTTAAACTTTAGTATTTGCTGTCAATTAATATCTAAACTTTAGTATCCATGGAAGTAATGTTGTCAGTTAGTAGTTTAACTTTAACGTTTGATAGAAGTAATGATATCAATTAGAACTTAAAGTTTAGAGTTTGATGGAAGCAATGCTATCAATTAGAACTTAAACTTTAGAGTTAGATAGAAGTTATATTATACATTAGAATTTAAACTTTAGTGTTTGATGGGAGTAATGTTATGAAGTATTTGTTACAATTTCGTGTTTTATTAAGGTAATGCAACAAATTAATACTTAACCTTTAGCTTTTGATAGAAATAATGCCATCGTTGTGTGCTTTAACTATATATACAGTTTAATAACTGTTTAATAATACTTTAATATTATTTCTGAATGAAAAGTTAGCTTGGCCCAGTTAGATGATCAGTCAAATAGTGAGGTGCCTTCTCCACAATATAGGCTGACCGTAGAGTATTGACAACACTCTATGTTTCCTGTAGTTGTTGTACAACTAAATAAACAACAGTACCATTATACGGCAACATGTTTTATGTGTTGTTGTATGGTATTTGCGTATAACTGATCATAAATGCAGGGTGAATCTCAGTGAATATCTGTGGCTGCGACACAAGGGGAAACCATATGTTGTAGACAATTAATAGTTCAACCACACAAAGATGTAATACAAAGTAAATATTACCGTTTAACCACCAACTATGGGCAGGCATTCAACAAATTATGATGGGTTGCTGAAGTAGATACTGATGTAACCAAACTGATGATTTCTCTGTTAGTTGGTTGATTGGTTCGTTGAGTACGTCAATGATTGGTTGATGAATCCTTTGTTGCTTGGCTAGTTGGCTGATTGATTGGGAGATTGATTGGCTGGATGGATGATTGAGTGAATTGTTGGATGGATGACTGGTTAATGCATAGATAAACCGATTGGTTGGATGAATGATGGATTGATTAGTTGGATGGATGATTGATTGGTTTGTTGGATGGATGGTTGATTGATTGGTTGGATGGATAATAGATTGATTGGTTGGATGGATGATTGATTGATGTTTTGGATGAATGATTGATTGGTTTGTTGAAAGGATGGTTGATTGATTGGTTGGATGATTGATTGATTGGTTTCATGTATGACTAATTGTTTGAATGAATGATTGATTGATTGGATGATTGATTGATTGATTGATTCGTTGGATGATAGATTTCCTGCAAGTGTGAATGTAAAATATACAGACCTACAAGCACTTGGAATCAACGACTGCAAGAGAAGGTCCACCAGAGAGACGAATGGAGACGGATTGTATCTGCAGCAAAGAACCTCAATGGCTCGGAACGCTGAAGAAGAAGAAGAAGAAGAAGTGAATGTAAACTCTCATTTCGGAAACATCAAGTCCAAGTCACCTGACTCCTGCCTGGGGCTAGCGCCTATAGGAAAGAGGCTGCTGTAGAGACTGACTCCCCTGTCCAGTACCGGATTTACCTCTCCACGGGGACTATGTCGCAGAGCTGGCCCTCCTTTCTCCACACTCAGACACCAATGGGGCGCGCCAGGGACCTGATAACTGCAGAAAAACATACACAGTTCATGGTTCAACACAGCACACACCGCATGGGTGAGATTAGGCCTGGGTGAGATTAGGCCTGGGTGAGATTAGGCCTTGGCTGGTCACACCTCACCCTCTAGTCTGAGATAGTTCAACGTCAACAGAGGTGCGGGGGTCTCGCAGTGGCTAGTTAAGTGGTCTGCCCACCCGCTGGCCATGTGTTTGAATCCGCATCGAGGCGGGTTGTTTGCAATTGACCTGGGCCTCAAAGTCCACACAGTCTAGCCGGGACCTCCAAGTCCACACAGTCTAGCCTGGAAATGACCGGGATCTCCAAGTCCACACAGTCTAGCCTGGGAATGACCGGGATCTCCAAGTCCACACAGTCTAGCCGGGACCTCCAAGTCCACACAGTCTAGCCAGGATCTCCAAGTCCACACAGTCTAGCCAGGATCTCCAAGTCCACACAGTCTAGCCTGGGAATGACCGGGATCTCCAAGTCCACACACTCTAGCCTGATAATGACCGGGCCAAGTCCACACAGTCTAGCCTGGGAATGACCGGGACCTCCAAGTCCACACACTCTAGCCTGGGAATGACCAGGACCTCCAAGTCCACACACTCTAGCCGGGGAATGACCGGGACCTCCAAGTCCACACAGTCTAGCCTGGGAATGACCGGGACCTCCAAGTCCACACACTCTAGCCGGGGAATGACCGGGATCTCCAAGTCCACACAGTCTAGCCTGGGAATGACCTGGCCAAGTCCACACAGTCTAGCCGGGACCTCCAAGTCCACACAGTCTAGCCGGGACCTCCAACTCCACACAGTCTAGCCTGGGAATGACCGGGATCTCCAAGTCCACACAGTCTAGCCTGGGAATGACCGGGCCAAGTCCACACAGTCTAGCCTGGGAATGACCAGGACCTCCAAGTCCACACACTCTAGCCTGGGAATGACCGGGCCAAGTCCACACAGTCTAGCCTGGGAATGACCGGGACCTCCAAGTCCACACAGTCTAGCCTGGGAATGACCAGGATCTCCAAGTCCACACACTCTAGCCGGGGAATGACCGGGACCTCCAAGTAAACACAGTCTAGCCTGGGAATGACCGGGACCTCCAAGTCCACACACTCTAGCCGGGGAATGACCGGGATCTCCAAGTCCACACAGTCTAGCCTGGGAATGACCGGGCCAAGTCCACACAGTCTAGCCTGGGAATGACCAGGACCTTCAAGTCCACACAGTCTAGCCGGGGAATGACCAGGACCTCCAAGTCCACACACTCTAGCCTGGGAATGACCGGGATCTCCAAGTCCACACAGTCTAGCCTGGGAATGACCGGGCCAAGTCCACACAGTCTAGCCTGGGAATGACCAGGACCTCCAAGTCCACACAATCTAGCCTGGGAATGACCGGGACCTCCAAGTCCACACAGTCTAGCCTGGGAATGACCGGGACCTCCAAGTCCACACACTCTAGCCGGGGAATGACCGGGACCTCCAAGTCCACACACTCTAGCCGGGGAATGACCGGGACCTCCAAGTCCACACAATCTAGCCTGGGAATGACCGGGATCTCCAAGTCCACACACTCTAGCCGGGGAATGACCGGGACCTCCAAGTCCACACACTCTAGCCGGGGAATGACCGGGACCTCCAAGTCCACACACTCTAGCTGGGGAATGACCGGGACCTCCAAGTCCACACACTCTAGCCGGGGAATGACCGGGACCTCCAAGTCCACACACTCTAGCCGGGGAATGACCGGGACCTCCAAGTCCACACACTCTAGCCGGGGAATGACCGGGACCTCCAAGTCCACACAGTCTAGCCTGGGAATGACCGGGACCTTCAAGTCCACACACTCTAGCCGGGGAATGACCGGGACCTCCAAGTCCACACAGTCTAGCCGGGGAATGACCGGGACCTCCAAGTCCACACACTCTAGCCGGGGAATGACCGGGACCTCCAAGTCCACACAGTCTAGCCAGGACCTCCAAGTCCACACAGTCTAGCCGGGGAATGACCGGGACCTCCAAGTCCACACACTCTAGCCGGGGAATGACCGGGACCTCCATGTCCACACAGTCTAGCCTGGGAATGACAGGGACCTCCAAGTCCACACACTCTAGCCGGGGAATGACCAGGACCTCCAAGTCCACACAGTCTTGTCTGGGAATGACCGGGACCTCCAAGTCCACACAGTCTAGCCTGGGAATGACCAGGACCTCCAAGTCCACACAGTCTAGCCTGGGAATGACCGGGACCTCGAAGTCCACACAGTCTAGCCTGGGAATGACCAGGACCTCCAAGTCCACACACTCTAGCCGGGGAATGACCGGGACCTCCAAGTCCACACACTCTAGCCGGGGAATGACCGGGACCTCCAAGTCCACACAGTCTAGCCAGGACCTCCAAGTCCACACAGTCTAGCCTGGAAATGGGGGCGTATTCTGGGAAGCAAAGACGGCCGCCGGGATATTAAAAACGTCATCCACCGAGTGTCGGTTGATCATAAACACACGAGGCTAGCACCATATACCCAATACATCTGAAGCCGTGGAGACGGTCCCTGGTCTTAGCTCATGTATTGTCTTAACTCACATGTTGTCTTAGCTTACTATTGTTTTAGCATATTGTTGTCTTATTTCACGTGTTGTCTTAGCTCACATGTTGTCTTAGCTTATGTGTTGTCTTAGCTCACATGTTGTCTTAGCTTATGTGTTGTCTTAGCTCACATGTTATCTTAGCTAACATGTTGTCTTAGCTCACCTGTTGTCTTAGCTTATGTGTTGTCTTAGCTCACATGTTGTCTTAGCTCACGTGTTGTCTTAGCTCACGTGTTGTCTTAGCTCACGTGTTGTCTTAGCCTATGTGTTGTCTTAGCTCACGTGTTGTCTTAGCTATGTGTTGTCTTAGCTCACATGTTGTCTTAGCTTATGTGTTGTCTTAGCTCACATGTTGTCTTAGCTTATGTGTTGTCTTAGCTCACATGTTGTCTTAGCTTATGTGTCATCTTAGCTCACGTGTTGTCTTAGCTCACCTGTTGTCTTAGCTCACGTGTTGTCTTAGCTCACGTGTTGTCTTAGCTCACGTGTTGTCTTAGCTCACGTGTTGTCTTAGCTCACATGTTGTCTTAGCTCACGTGTTGTCTTAGCTCACGTGTTGTCTTAGCTCACATGTTGTCTTAGCTTATGTGTTGTCTTAACTCACGTGTTGTCTTAGCTTATGTGTTGTCTTAGCTCACGTGTTGTCTTAGCTCACATGTTGTCTTAGCTTATGTGTTGTCTTAGCTCACGTGTTGTCTTAGCTTATGTCTTGTCTTA
Organism: Cepaea hortensis; assembly: GCA_963921405.1. Classification (NCBI taxonomy): domain Eukaryota; kingdom Metazoa; phylum Mollusca; class Gastropoda; order Stylommatophora; family Helicidae; genus Cepaea; species Cepaea hortensis. The sequence continues at coordinate 314,890,872 of OY992876.1, read as the reverse complement.
GCTCACATGTTGTCTTAGCTTATGTGTTGTCTTAGCTCACATGTTGTCTTAGCTCACATGTTTGTCTTAGCTCACGTTTTGTCTTAGCTCACATGTTGTCTTAGCTCACGTGTTATCTTAGCTTACGCGTTGTTCTTAGCCTACTATCGTCGTAGCTTATTGTTGTCCTATCTCACGTGTTGTCTTAGCATACTATTGTCTTAGGTTAGGTATTGTCTTAGCATACTATTGTCTTAGCTACATGTTATCTTAGCTCACGATTTGTTCTAGCTCACGTATTGTCTTAGCTTACGTATTGTCTTAGTTTATGTGTTGTGTTATTCTTCTACTTCTGCGTTCCTCCGGAATGTTGGTTTAGACGTATTTGCGTTGTGCCTATTTACAGCAGAGCTGTGATATTTGAACATTTCGGCAGACACATCCGACTTCTTCAGGCATTTGTTAGCGGGTTACCTTCCCTGGTGTTTCGTAGGACGTTTGACTCTTTCTGTTGTTCTGTTATCCCCATCCCAGCTGGCCCATTTATAACAGCTAGAGACATCCCAGTCAGCCCCAAATGGAAGGCAGGGGTAGACCATGGGCATTTCCCCGCCATCCAAAGAGGCTTCCATAATTGCAGAGCCGACACATTGCGCTCTGGTACCGGGCTCACCCAAGGAATCGTGACTCCTGTACATGGCTGCTTAGCCTCACTTCCGTATATTAAGCCTTCCAGTCACTACAGGCTGTTCCTCGGGAAACCAGAAGAATGCAGTCTGCAGATGACATCTACACAATGAGCTTTCGATTCGGACTTTCTACGTAATGGATTTGCTATCCAAGCAATATTCCATTTCGTGTCATTGGGAAAATTTTTCTACCTTCGATGATGCCCACACAATGAGCTTTCGATTCTGACTTTCCGCGCAATGGATTTGCTAGCCATGCAATATTCTATTTGTACCACTGTTGCCACCCATATACAAGTGGCACACTTCATGTGGCGGGCTAAGAACTTCTTCATACACCGTTACATGTCGACCTGAGTATAGTTAAAGAAAGCTGCAGTCAACTTGAGCTTGTTGATATCTCCATAGAGCTTGCCTCAAATGAAGCAGGTGTGGGCCAAAATATCTTTCTCTGTTCTGCATATATTGGGCACTCCTGCAGCAAATGTCTAGTTGTAATTTTACCAGTTCCACAGTTACATTCATCTGTATCTCCTATCTTTAGTTTATTGAACAAGTGGTATTTCAGCCTGTTATGTCCTGTGCGGAGTCTGAAGATCGCCACTTGTTCACGTCGGTCGAGTTTGTAATATGCACAATCTTTCTAGTGGCCTAGGTGCTCTGATTTCCATTTGGTTCTATAAGTGCTTTTGATAAACCTCTTTGCCTCATTATAGGTTATGTCTATGTCAGGCTGTGGTAGTCGTCCGCTCTCTTTTGCTAGTCTATCAGCCTTTTCATTTCCAGGTATACTGCAATGTGATGGGATCTAATGTATTACAACTTTTTAAAAAAAATTGGAATTCTGACTTAGTCCACGAGGTGCTGATCTTAGGTCTGCTAGTTCTGTGCAGTTTGTGCTCTTCAGTATTGAGACAGCTGACTTTGCATCTGTGAAGATAGCTATTTGCTTCTCTTTATTTTCCTCCATCAAGGGCATCTCTGATGCAGTTTTCAAAGCCCCTACTTCTGCTTTAAAGTTACTTGATAATTTTCCAGTTGCCACTGACTGCGTTATTTTCATTCCATGTTTTAAATTTAGGAGAATTCCTCCTCCTCCAGTTTCTATTGAATTTTTGGCAGATCCATCGATTTATGCGTGTGTTCAGCTGCTACTTGGATAATGTTCTTTTATGTAGTATAGGGCTATTTTATTTATTCCTGTTTCATTCTGAGTGTTCTTTTTCTCAATACCAGGAATGTTTTCTATCATCTCAGGCAGTTGCTGTGGTATCCAAGCTGGGAACATTTGTGCACTGTAAATGGGTTTGACTGTTGATAAGTTATGTTTAGGATATGTCTTAATCTTTCTACTTGCATTTTCTACAAAGGTGCTACGTTTCAATCTTCCCTTTCCAAGACCATTAAACCCTTTATACATAGGGTGGACTGTCAATCTTCTACATTTTCTGCTTGTTTCTGGGCTCTACTATCTCTTCTCTCCAGCCTTGGTTGTAAACAAGTGATCTTTTCTAGTTCATTAATAGGCGTTGTCTTTAGGCTTCCAGTTATGATCCGCATTCCTTGATTCTGGACTCTACTTATTTTGTTAAAGTTTGACTTAGCTGCTGTTGCACAAGCTGCGATGCCACATACATTCAAGCACTGGCCTCACCCGTCAAGTATATAACTTCTTGAGAACTTTCTCATCTGCTCCCCACGTACCAGCAAGCTTTTTCATGATTGCCATTCTTTGCCTTGCTCTTGTTCGATTTTTCTCAACCTGTGTCTTTCATGCCAGGCGACGATCAAAGGTGACTCCTAGATAGAATGGATTTTCTTCATGGCGCAATATTTTTCCATTCAATACCAGCTTAGGTTGCTGAGTTTTATTTGAGAGGGATGTGCATGTTGTTTTCTCCTCACTTATTTTCACTAGGCATGATTTTGACCAGTCCTCTAGCGCTAATGAGGCTTGCTGTATTCTGCTGTTGGCTGTACTAATATATTCTTCAGATGCCCATATGGCTAGGTCATCTGCAAAGGATGATGTGTGTACTTTGGCCGGATATTCGCTCATACATTGTCTTAGCTAACGTATTGTTGTAGCTCACGTATTGTCTTAGCTTACTATTGTTTTAACTTGCTATTGTTGTAGTTTGCCGGCTTCCTGGCCGAGGTGTTAGCAGCTTTCTCCGTTAACCCCAAATACTCTCGTGGTTGACGTGAGCGCACGAGAATTAGAAGTTGTTCGAGTCGCGCCAGTGACTTATGAGAGTATGGAGCCGGTCGCTCAGAAAGTCGTGGCGTGCTTATGAGCGTAATCTAGCCGAGGAATCAACATACAGATGAAAGATGCTGGTGTTGACCGCAATATCCTGAAACAGGATGGAAACGCGGAAAAAAAAATTGTTGTAGTTTACGTGTTGTTTTAGCTCACGTGCCGGTCTCTCTGGCTGTGGGGCTACAACACTTTCTCTCTGTAATCCCGTTTATCACGCAGAGTCTCGTAGCGGAGCGAGAGCTGAGGCGGTTCGACCCCCGCTCGTGACTTGCGGGATACTGAGCCGGCCGCTCAGAAAGCAATGACAAACTACTGAGCGTAATCTTGCCAAGAGATCAACATACAGCTGAAAGATGCTGGTGTTGACAGCTAAGTCCTGTAAACGTTATGCTAAAAAAAAAAAAAAAATTAGCTCACGTATTGTTGTAGCTCACGTATTGTCTTAGCTTACTATCGTTTCAGCTTATATATTGTCTTAGCGTAAGTGTTATTTTAGCTCACGTATTGTCTTAACTGCCGGTCTCTCTGGCTGTGGGGTTACAACACTTTCTCTCTGTAATCCCGTTTATCACGCAGAGTCTCGCAGCGGAGCGAGAACTGAGGTGGTTCGACCCCCGCTCGTGACTTGCGGATACTGAGCCGGCCGCTCAGAAAGCAATGGCAAACTACTGAGCGTAATCTTGCCAAGAGATCAACAGACAGCTGAAAGATGCTGCTGTTGACAGCTAAGTCCTGTAAAAGGATACGCAAAACAACATTGTCTTAACTTACTATCGCTTTAGCTTATATATTGTCTCATCTTAAGTGTTGTTTTAGCTCACGTATTGTCTTAGCTTACTATCGTTTTAGCTTACGTGTTGTCTTAGCTTGAGTGTTGTTTTTAGCTCAAGTATTGTCTTAGCTTACGTATTGTCTTAGCTTACGTGTTGTCTTAGCACATGTATTGCCTTAGCTAATGTATTGTCTTAGCTCATGTATTGTCTTAGCTTACGCGGTGTCTTAGCTCACTTATTGTCTTAGCTCACGAATTGTCTCAGCTTAAATGTTATCTTTGCTCACATATTGTCATAGTTTACATGTTGTTGTTGTCTTAGCTCACGTATTGTCGTAGCTTACGAATTGTCTTAGCTAACATATTGTCTTAGCTTATGTAATGTCTTAGCTCAAATATTGTCTGAGCTTTTGTATTGTCTTAGCTCAAATATTGTCTTAACTTATGTATTGTCTTAGCTCACATATTGTCTTAGCTTATGTAATGTCTTAGCTTACGTGTTGTCTTAGCTCATGTATTGTCTTAGCTTATATATTGTCTTAGCTTACATGTTGTCTCAGCCTACGTGTTGTCTGAGCTTACGTGTTGTCTAAGCTTGAGTGTTCTCTTAATTAACTTACTTGGTGTCATAGCTTATGTGTTGTCTGATCTTCCGTATTGTCTTAGCTTATGTGTTGTCTTAGATTACATATTGTCTTAGCTTATGTGTTGTCTTAGATTACATATTGTCTTAGTTTATGTGTTGTTTTAGATTACATATTATCTTAGCTCACGTTACGCGGTGCTGAAGTGGTCTCTCTGGGACCCCAGCCTGGGCAATAAAATGCGAAGAACAAGCTGTTGCCCAGTAGCAAATCGCCACCTCTCCACGACACTGATGTTGACCAAGGAGGCACAGGTATAAAATGCAGTCACTTACTGCGTGACCAGTTTCATCTTACAGATGAGGAAACTGTGACAGAGATTGCCACTCTCGCATTGACTATACAGTCACTAGCGATGCTACCAGGTGCCTCCCCAGCGGCACAACGCTATAGTCCCAAAGGACTGAAAGAGGCCTATTGCAACAACAACAACAACAACAACAACAATAACAACAACAACAACTACTACTACTACTACTACTACTACTACTACTACTACTACTACTACTACTACTACTACTACTACTACTACTACTACTACGAATTGATCCATGACGTCCTAGATAGTAAATTATGGAGAGGCATTATCCCCCCTCGCTAGTCGGCACGGCACTGGATGATGATTATTCGTTTATTCGCTTTATTATGATATATAACTCTGCAGTATGTACCTGACGAGATGCGGCGAAATATGCCAGGCAATAATTCGTGCAATATTTTGTTTGTTATTTTGTTCATGACGTCTGTGTTTAACTGACTAAGTGCCACGGGCTGTTACATTGTCTTATTCGAACTTCCCATAACTACCATTGATGTATAAATCAAACTATAGATAAAACATAAATACAGTAGTTTCCCCTATGCAAGTGCTTTTAATTTGAAATTTATTACACCATGTCTGCTACCATATTAACAATTCTAACGTCATAACCGTGACACACCCGTATTTCGCATTTATCGCCATCCATTTTTATTTGGTTCAAACCTACTTTTTTTTGGCACTGAAGCTGTTAAATTCACTAAGGGAATACATTGTTTTGCATTGTAAAATCTATTACACTACCATCACAAATCACCGCACTGTAACATAACTGAAATATAACTAATACACTACAATCACAATCACCGCACTGTAACATAATAACTAATATATAACTAATACGCTACTTTCACAGGAGTCGTATCGCAATGGCTAGCATGCTTTCCTGCCCACCCCAAATGTTCCACTCCCCGTGGAGGTGTGGAATCTATTCCCTGTTCTTGACTCCCATGTTGGCCCTGTATATAAACAGGTACCGGGACACTTTCTGATATATACACATGTCCGACGTAATACTGACCATGTGACACATCGAACGTAAAACTATGGCGCTAACACCATATACACAATGGACCCCTTGACGTGAAAAGGACCCATAACGTGGAATTGTTGTATTCACGGTCCTGCAGCATTCATGGTATTGAACTGATGAACTGGTGTCACGACCGCCACACGCTGAGGCAGATAATAAATTGATTCGAGCACGTGTGGACTGAGTGGATGGATGTGTGTACTGAGTGGTTGGATGTGTGGACCAAGTGGTTGGATGTGTGGGCTGGGTGGTTGGATGTGTAGACTGAGTGGTTGGATGCGTGGACTGAGTGGTTGGATGGGTGGACTGACTGGTTGGATGTGTGGACTGACTGGTTGGATGTGTGGGCTGAGTGGTTGGATTGATTGATTAATTGATTTAGAAACCGACATCACAGCATTCGGGGCATTCCCATAAGCGCTCTGTCCCCATCCTCAGAAGCCAGCGAGGAGTTCCAACCCCAATAGTACCAGTAGCAATCTGATTATATGTGCGTCTCGCCTTTCCTCTAAGCGTCGAGCATCGGCCAGATCCCCTCGTCACTCCACGCTGTCGCATTCTTGCCAGACCATGGTGATCCATTTGCTCCTCCGAGGTGTACACTTGCTTCCACAAGGCTGAGTGGTTGGATGTGTGGGCTGAATGGCTGGATGTGTGGACTGAGTGGTTGGATGTTTAAAGATAATCTGTGAACTAACTACCCGTGAGGACTAAGTGGTTGGATGTGTGCGCTGAGTGGTTGGATGCGTGGATTGAGTGGTTGGATGTGTGGACTGGGTGTTTGGATGTGTGGACTGTGTTGTTGGATGTGTGAACTGACTGGTTTGATGTGTGGACTGGGTGGTTGGATGTGCGGACTGAGTGATTGGATGTGTGTTTACAGCAGGGTTTTGATATGTGAACCTTTCAGCCGACACGTCCGACATCTTCAGGCATTTGTTAGACGGGTTACCTTCCCGGGTGTTTCGTAGGACGCCTGGCTTTCACTGTTGTTGTGTTATCCCCATCCCAGCTGGCCCATTTAGAATAGATGAAATCACTCAAGTCAGCCCTCAGGGGAAGGCAGGGGAAGACCATGTGCATCTAATAGAACATTCCGGACTAACGAAGAAGAAGAAGAAGAAGAAGAAGAAGAAGAAGAAGAAGAAGAAGAAGAAGAAGAAGAAGAAGAAGAAGAAGAAGTGTCACTAAACCACTCGGTTCGCCTCGGGATATTTTCCTGCCTGGTGAAATGTCCGTTGAGACATCTGGCAGCCTGGTGAAAATTTACTGGTCGAGGGGAAACAACCAGTAAATTACTCAACCCCGACCATAGCGATTGCTCGCCCTTGAAGAAATATCCAGAAACCGATTGTCGGAAACTGAGTTCCACCACTACGGATTGCGCAAGTCTGGCGCGCAGCCGCAGTGGTACGTCCATCACACAAAGAGTCAGTTGTAAGCTGAGCTCACATGCAGACAGACGGCGTTATGGCCTTGTGACTTGTTATGGAGAGCGGGACGACACATGTCTTGATGAGTTTTAGAGAACTTCGACATCATGTCCTGTTGAATTGGCAACGGCTCCCATATCAACTGTTGGCCTATTTGTGTGAAGGTACGTGTAAAGCCTTTTTCTTATGTAATGCCGTGTTGGTGTTTCGTAGCGCGAGATTGCTAGAACGCGGGTACTGTCGGCGTGGAAGTAGGTCAGGTGTAGGCTTGTGTTTTCAGCCTGTAGTTTAAGCTTGTTGGGAACGCATGTTTACCAGCTTTGCACTGCAAAGATATTTATTAGGTTAACAGCGCGCTGCTTATTATTCACAGCCACTGTAGATCGGGCAAATCAGGGTCATGGAAACGAGACCTGTAATTTGAGTTCACACATGGCCAACTTCATGAACTCGAGCGTCGGCAGGTTCGGCGTGGATGAACCGTTACCCGACGCGCAACCGGAAGTAGATTAAGGAGTCGCAGCGTATATAGCTTATAATATATCATCAATGAACTCGGGCGAGTAAGACGAATTGATTGCACCGGTCGGACGAAACCTCCGAGGTCGTTTCAAGGTCGTATCGGGAGTCGATCTTCGTGTCACGTGGTGGGGCCACCACTGGCTTTCTTCTTGGCTTTCCGCACATCTGTCTTTTAGTTAGTATCCCTCGACGGAATACCAGCTTAATATATAGTGGATTCCTGAGAGGTTGACAAGGGAGGAAGTGACCGATGCGACAGAATTGTTCATATGGAACAGGACACCGTTCTATATGCCCCGACCTGGGACCAGGGAGGGGAGAACGGGGTGTGGATTTCTGCTACAGGGGGATCACCCTGTATATTCTATTGGATCTATTGGATATTGTACCTGCGGCACGGTACGACATAATCACTAGCGGATAACTGGAAGGGAGTTTCGGATATAATGCCTTCGGCCCTCCTTCGGGGCCATTTTGCCTATGAGTATCACTAACTCACTAACCCTATATGTTATGTAGCAGTTTGCAGGATAGGACAACCTCTCAGCGACAGGGGGCAGAAACCCTTAGGCCCACCTCTACTTCAGTCCGGAGAAGATGACGCCGTTCAGTCAGCTACCGGTCCAGTTCTAGGCCCAGTTCATCCGTGGCAGATGCAAGCAGCCAATGAGGGAGTCGAGATCTTTATGGGAAGGATCCGCCTACTGAGGGACTATGGGTAGGGGTGTATGCGCTGACGGTAAGCTTGAGTCCCACTACTTTCACCGAGTATTGTTCTTCCCCAGGTTCTACCTTCCTGAGAGCTAAGTGAAGATCTGGTGACGGGACCAGTGAGACGGACCAAGGCAAGAGAAGTTGTGAGCAGTCTTTGGGCACGGCAATGATTTCCGAGTGTACCTTCTTCCGAGAGTCTGCATCGGAGTATGGGACCAGCTACAACTTTGCCAGCGAAGCGTCACGTAACAAGAATCTGACACTATGGTTTCGATTGTTATGTGGGTAATGATCTTCCACCCAAGGCAAGTACACTTGTCAAGTTCTTGTCCAAGATCTGCAGACTATCTACAAAGTCACCGCCAGTTAATGAACTATTCCAACTTTACCAAGTGCACAGCCACTCAGGCTTATGTTTATGATTATGCTGGAGAGTTCCTCCACCAGTGACTTGATTGACTTTAGCCAGCATATAGGGAGACAGAGAACTCTCCCCGTTCCAGCAGTCTACGTACTATGTTACGAGGGTACATCAGATGGTTACAGGTTCCCGGCCACAATAGAGACTTTGGGACATATCATCTTACCAATCAATCAACCAATCAACCAATTAATCAACTGAGGAATGATAATCTTATCAACAAATCAACTAACTAAATAGCCAAACACAGGATCACTAACCAAACAAGCAATCAACCAAATAAAGAACCAATCATCCAAACAATCAATCAATCCAACAGATGACTAACTAACTAGCCAATCAAACAGCCAACCAAGCAATCAACCAACCAACCAATCAAACAACCAAAGAGCCAATCAACCAACCAACCAATCAATCAACCAAGCAGCAAAGGATTCACCATTGATTGATTGATTGATTGATTTATCTAGGAACCGACATCACAGCATTCGGGACATTCCCATAAGCGCTCCGTCCCCATCCTCAGCAGCGAGCGAAGAGTTCCAACACTAATAGTGCCAGTAGCAATCTGATTATATGTCCGTCTCGCCTTTCCTCTTAGCTTCGATCGTTGGCCAGATCCCCTCGTCACACCTCACTGCCTGATTCTTACCAGACTATGGTGATCCATTTGCTCCTCCGAGGTGTACACATCCCCCCACAAGGCCGCAACCACGTCTGTTTTGTCATGCATCAATACTCCACCAAGTTTTGCCAAGCCAGCCAATCTGTCCGCCTGTTCATTCCCCAGCACACCGGCATGCCCAGGAGAAAAGATCCAGGTGATGCTTGCTACCCGTGACCTTCGAAGCGAAGCAAGCCACTCTGCACGAAGCTTGCCTGTTCTCACCCTCCTCAGCATGCTTTCTGAGTCAGTTACAATCACAATCTGTGTATGTATCGTGTTCTCTATCCAGCGGAAAGCTGCACTGACCGCCTCCACCTCCATTCTTAAGCTAGATGTTATGTTATCATACGCCAGGCTCTCCTGCACCAAATGCCGACCATTAGCTTTTGCCAAGAACCCCCAGGCACTTCTCCTACCTCTCAACACCATTGACGCACTTAACCAACCAATCAACCAACGAACAGAGAAATGAGGAGCATTTTTTTTCTTCAGTATCTATTTAAGCAATCCATCTTAATTTGTTGTGTGTTTGCTCATAGTTAATGGATCACACGTTAAGATTTGCTTTGAACTTCGTTGTATTTTTCTGCTATTGATTGTCTCCAATATATGGTTTCCCCTTGTGTCGCAGCCACAGATATTCACTGGCATTTATCCTACATTCATGATCAGTTATACACAAATAACATACAACAACAACTAAATCATTTATGACCAGTTACACACAAATGTCATACAACAACAGCTAAAACATGTATGATCAGATACACACACATATACAATACAAAAACAGCTAAAACATGTATGGTCAGTTACACACACATACCATACAACAGTTAAACATGTATGTTCAGTTGTGCACAAATACCATCCAACAACAGTTAGAACATTTACGATCAGTTGTACAAACATACCACAAAGCAACAGTTAAAACATTTATGATCAATTATACAAAAATACCATACAACAATAGTTAAAACATTTATGATCAGTTATAAACAAATACCACACAACAACAGTTAAAACATTTATGATTAGTTACACACAAATACCATACAAAAACAGTTTAAAAATGTATGATAAATTATATACAAATACCATACAACAACATTAAAAACATTTATGATCCATGATACAAAAATACCATGCAACAAGAGTTAAAGCATTTATGATCAGTTATAAACAAATACCATACAACAAAACATCAAACATATTGCAGCATAATTTTACTATTGTTTATTTAGTTGTACTACAACAACAGGGAACATGAAGTGTTGTCGATACTCTGCGGTCAACCTATATTGTGGAAAAGGCACTTAACTTATTGACTGATCATCTAACTGGGCTAAGCTAACATTTCATGCAGAAATGACATTAATGTTTCAAAAGTGTTATTAAGATGTATATAGTTTAAGCTTACAATGATGGCATTTTTTATATCAAAATCTACAGGTTAAATATTATTTTATTGCATTACCTTCATTAACCACCAAAGTTAAACAAATAATTCATAACATTACTTCCATCAAAGACTAAAGTTTAAGTTTTAAATGATAACATTGTTTCCATAAAACGCTAAAGTGTATGTTATAATTGATAACATTACTTTCATCAAACGCTAAAGTTTGAGTTCTAATTGATAACATAGCCTCCACCAAAAGCTTAAATTTAACTACTAACTGATAACATTACTTCCATGGCATAATAAAGGTTAGATACTAATTGACAACAAATAGTGAAGTTTAAATGTTAAAAATAGCATTAGTAAATAATGCCATTACTTCCAATAAGCATGACAGTTTAAATATTAAAAGACAGCCTTACTCCCTTCAAGTACTGATGTTTTACGTATCCTTTTACAGGACTTAGCTGTCAACAGCAGCATCTTTCAGCTGTCTGTTGATCTCTTGGCAAGATTACGCTCAGTAGTTTGCCATTGCTTTCTGAGCGGCCGGCTCAGTATCCGCAAGTCACGAGCGGGGGTCGAACCACCTCAGTTCTCGCTCCGCTGCGAGACTCTGCGTGATAAACGGGATTACAGAGAGAAAGTGTTGTAACCCCACAGCCAGAGAGACCGGCCTTCAAGTACTACATTTTAAATATTAAAAGTCAGCGTTACCTCCATCAAGTACTACAGTTAAAAATTAAAAGACAGCCTTACTTCCATCAACAAGTTAAGTTCAGTGTAAACAATGCAGCCATAAACTATAAGTTGCACAATATGTTGCCTGGCATCTCGTCACGTGCAAATTGGTCTGTCTGCACAACGATGGTTTTAATCTGATAATGGCTCAGGCTTCAGCATATTTGAATATTGGCTTAGTGCGTCTCCATTACAAAACACTGGAACGCAGTGTCTTTTTTGACCACGTGGTCTCGATTTTACCAATGTTGAGCGATGGACGATGGTATGATTTAATAACCCGTCTGTTTTACGGGATTTCCGAATGATTGGTTAACTCTCCTTTCCACCCATACCGGTGTGTGTTTAGCTATCCGATTTGCTAATTGTCTCTCTGTTGTAGCTATGCCAGTCGCTTGGCACTCACATTGGAATTAGTAAATACAGCTTTATTTGATTTAATGTAACAATGGTCCTTTTGTCACAAGTATGGGTCACCGTGGTGAAATGGTTTAGCCGCCTGCCTTCCATTTCCGAAGGTTGTGTGTTCGATTCCGGACTCCGTCGTTCGTTTAAGGAGAGCAATTTTATTTCTGAGACTCCTTGAAGTCGTCGCTTGAGCTACGGAGTTCCTGCTGTGTGCGCCGCTTTCTTTATCTATGTAATATATTAACCATCAGTATTATACAGCAGGAAGAAGAATTCCACACCACCATAAAATAACGCTGCAGTTTGTGCCTGACGTCATGCACAGATACATGCAACAAACACATTGTCTAGCCTATTGTTCATACCTTCTTTGTTTCACTTTACAATGGGAGTTCTAAAGTTGAGTTCTAATTGATAACATTACATCCATCAAACGCTACAGTTTAATTACTAACAAACATCATTACTTCCATAAACATTATATGTATGTATGTATGTACTAACTAATACCATTTCTTCCATCAAACACTTAAGTTTAATTGCAAACTAAAAGAATTACTTCCATCAAACACTCAAGTTTAATTACTAACTAAAAATAAACTTACTTCCATCAAACACTAAAGTTTAATTACTAACTAAACATATAAAACTTACTAACCAATTAACTAACTAATCAATTAACTAACCAACTAATTAACCAATTAATTAACTAGCCAACTAACTAACCAACACACTAACCAATTAACCACCAATTAACTAACTAACCAACTAACTAACTAACCAACTAACTAACCAACTAACTAACTAACCAACTAACTAACTAACTAACCAATTAAACTTTTAGTACTAACTTAAAGAATTACTTCCATCATGTACTCAAGTCGACATACTAATTGATAACCTTACTTCCATCACAGACTAAAGTTTAAGTACTAATTGATGATATTATATCCACCAAGCACTAAAGTGTATTCTCTAAATGATAACACTACTTCAGTAAACCACTAAAGTTTATGCTCTAACTGATAACTTTACTTCAATCAAGCACTAAATGTTATTCTGTAAACGATAACATTACTTCTATCAAACACTAAAGTTTAATTCCTAATTGTCGTCATTATTTCCGTCAAACACTAAAGTTTTAATTCTAATTAAAGTCATTATTTCCTGCAAACACTAACGTTTATGTTCTAAATGATAACATTACTGCCATCAACCACTAACGTTTTTGCTCTAAATGGAACATTAATGCCATCAACCACTTAAGTTTATGCTATAAATGGTAACTTTACTTCCATCAACCACTAACGTTCATGCTTTAAACTATAACATTACTTCCATCAACCACTAAAGTTTATGCTCTAAAAGATAACATTGCTGTCATAAACCAAATAACGTTTATGCTCTAAATACTAACATTACCACTATCAACTACTAACACATCAACTACTATCTTGCTTCAGATCCTGGTGATCTCTATTTCACCTTCACCCATGTTGATGTCGCGACCGATGACGTCATCAATCCAGGTTCGGTATGCGGAAACGTTAGAAAATATCACCGGATTATTTGGCAGCCTACAGCCAGTTCCGCCAACCATGATACCAGCGAGGACATACACATCTGCAATATATACAAACATATGCATATATACGAGGTATCACATCTTTATCCACTTTTTTTTTCATATCCTTTACAGGACATTGCTGTCAACACCAGCATCTTTCAGCTGTATGTTGATCTCTTGGCAAGATTACGCTCAGTAGTTTGCCATTGCTTTCTGAGCGGCCGGCTCACATACCCCGTAAGTTACCGATGCGATTCGAACCACTGCTGATTCTCACTGTCATCACGTCACCCACGAGAGTATACTAGATTACGGAGAAAAGTCATAACCTCTAAGCCACGAAGCCGGCTAAATCCACTACTAAATGAAATTCCCCACCTGGAGATAAGAAACCGAATCTCCCACAAAGCACTCCGCTTGGAGTGTAGCACAGCGGTACTGTGAATGTTGGAATCATTTCAGAAAGGCCTCATTGGAAAAAAAATTAGGCCTTTCTGAAATGATTCCAACATTCACAGTACCGCTGTGCTACACTCCAAGCGGAGTGCTTTGTGGGAGATTCGGTTTCTTATTTCCAGGTGGGGAATTTCATTTAGTAGTGGATTTAGCCGGCTTCGTGGCTTAGAGGTTATGACTTTTCTCCGTAATCTAGTATACTCTCGTGGGTGACGTGATGACAGTGAGAATCAGCAGTGGTTCGAATCGCATCGGTAACTTACGGGGTATGTGAGCCGGCCGCTCAGAAAGCAATGGCAAACTACTGAGCGTAATCTTGCCAAGAGATCAACATACAGCTGAAAGATGCTGGTGTTGACAGCAATGTCCTGTAAAGGATATGAAAAAAAAAGTGGATAAAGATGTGATACCTCGTATATATGCATATGTTTGTATATATTGCAGATGTGTATGTCCTCGCTGGTATCATGGTTGGCGGAACTGGCTGTAGGCTGCCAAATAATCCGGTGATATTTTCTAACGTTTCCGCATACCGAACCTGGATTGATGACGTCATCGGTCGCGACATCAACATGGGTGAAGGTGAAATAGAGATCACCAGGATCTGAAGCAAGATAGTAGTTGATGTGTTAGTAGTTGATAGTGGTAATGTTAGTATTTAGAGCATAAACGTTATTTGGTTTATGACAGCAATGTTATCTTTTAGAGCATAAACTTTAGTGGTTGATGGAAGTAATGTTATAGTTTAAAGCATGAACGTTAGTGGTTGATGGAAGTAAAGTTACCATTTATAGCATAAACTTAAGTGGTTGATGGCATTAATGTTCCATTTAGAGCACAAACGTTAGTGGTTGATGGCAGTAATGTTATCATTTAGAACATAAACGTTAGTGTTTGCAGGAAATAATGACTTTAATTAGAATTAAAACTTTAGTGTTTGACGGAAATAATGACGACAATTAGGAATTAAACTTTAGTGTTTGATAGAAGTAATGTTATCGTTTACAGAATAACATTTAGTGCTTGATTGAAGTAAAGTTATCAGTTAGAGCATAAACTTTAGTGGTTTACTGAAGTAGTGTTATCATTTAGAGAATACACTTTAGTGCTTGGTGGATATAATATCATCAATTAGTACTTAAACTTTAGTCTGTGATGGAAGTAAGGTTATCAATTAGTATGTCGACTTGAGTACATGATGGAAGTAATTCTTTAAGTTAGTACTAAAAGTTTAATTGGTTAGTTAGTTAGTTAGTTGGTTAGTTAGTTAGTTGGTTAGTTAGTTGGTTAGTTAGTTAGTTGGTTAGTTAGTTAATTGGTGGTTAATTGGTTAGTGTGTTGGTTAGTTAGTTGGCTAGTTAATTAATTGGTTAATTAGTTGGTTAGTTAATTGATTAGTTAGTTAATTGGTTAGTAAGTTTTATATGTTTAGTTAGTAATTAAACTTTAGTGTTTGATGGAAGTAAGTTTATTTTTAGTTAGTAATTAAACTTGAGTGTTTGATGGAAGTAATTCTTTTAGTTTGCAATTAAACTTAAGTGTTTGATGGAAGAAATGGTATTAGTTAGTACATACATACATACATATAATGTTTATGGAAGTAATGATGTTTGTTAGTAATTAAACTGTAGCGTTTGATGGATGTAATGTTATCAATTAGAACTCAACTTTAGAACTCCCATTGTAAAGTGAAACAAAGAAGGTATGAACAATAGGCTAGACAATGTGTTTGTTGCATGTATCTGTGCATGACGTCAGGCACAAACTGCAGCGTTATTTTATGGTGGTGTGGAATTCTTCTTCCTGCTGTATAATACTGATGGTTAATATATTACATAGATAAAGAAAGCGGCGCACACAGCAGGAACTCCGTAGCTCAAGCGACGACTTCAAGGAGTCTCAGAAATAAAATTGCTCTCCTTAAACGAACGACGGAGTCCGGAATCGAACACACAACCTTCGGAAATGGAAGGCAGGCGGCTAAACCATTTCACCACGGTGACCCATACTTGTGACAAAAGGACCATTGTTACATTAAATCAAATAAAGCTGTATTTACTAATTCCAATGTGAGTGCCAAGCGACTGGCATAGCTACAACAGAGAGACAATTAGCAAATCGGATAGCTAAACACACACCGGTATGGGTGGAAAGGAGAGTTAACCAATCATTCGGAAATCCCGTAAAACAGACGGGTTATTAAATCATACCATCGTCCATCGCTCAACATTGGTAAAATCGAGACCACGTGGTCAAAAAAGACACTGCGTTCCAGTGTTTTGTAATGGAGACGCACTAAGCCAATATTCAAATATGCTGAAGCCTGAGCCATTATCAGATTAAAACCATCGTTGTGCAGACAGACCAATTTGCACGTGACGAGATGCCAGGCAACATATTGTGCAACTTATAGTTTATGGCTGCATTGTTTACACTGAACTTAACTTGTTGATGGAAGTAAGGCTGTCTTTTAATTTTTAACTGTAGTACTTGATGGAGGTAACGCTGACTTTTAATATTTAAAATGTAGTACTTGAAGGCCGGTCTCTCTGGCTGTGGGGTTACAACACTTTCTCTCTGTAATCCCGTTTATCACGCAGAGTCTCGCAGCGGAGCGAGAACTGAGGTGGTTCGACCCCCGCTCGTGACTTGCGGATACTGAGCCGGCCGCTCAGAAAGCAATGGCAAACTACTGAGCGTAATCTTGCCAAGAGATCAACAGACAGCTGAAAGATGCTGCTGTTGACAGCTAAGTCCTGTAAAAGGATACGTAAAACATCAGTACTTGAAGGGAGTAAGGCTGTCTTTTAATATTTAAACTGTCATGCTTATTGGAAGTAATGGCATTATGTACTAATGCTATTTTTAACATTTAAACTTCACTATTTGTTGTCAATTAGTATCTAACCTTTATTATGCCATGGAAGTAATGTTATCAGTTAGTAGTTAAATTTAAGCTTTTGGTGGAGGCAATGTTATCAATTAGAACTCAAACTTTAGCGTTTGATGAAAGTAATGTTATCAATTATAACATACACTTTAGCGTTTTATGGAAACAATGTTATCATTTAAAACTTAAACTTTAGTCTTTGATGGAAGTAATGTTATGAATTATTTGTTTAACTTTGGTGGTTAATGAAGGTAATGCAATAAAATAATATTTAACCTGTAGATTTTGATATAAAAAATGCCATCATTGTAAGCTTAAACTATATACATCTTAATAACACTTTTGAAACATTAATGTCATTTCTGCATGAAATGTTAGCTTAGCCCAGTTAGATGATCAGTCAATAAGTTAAGTGCCTTTTCCACAATATAGGTTGACCGCAGAGTATCGACAACACTTCATGTTCCCTGTTGTTGTAGTACAACTAAATAAACAATAGTAAAATTATGCTGCAATATGTTTGATGTTTTGTTGTATGGTATTTGTTTATAACTGATCATAAATGCTTTAACTCTTGTTGCATGGTATTTTTGTATCATGGATCATAAATGTTTTTAATGTTGTTGTATGGTATTTGTATATAATTTATCATACATTTTTAAACTGTTTTTGTATGGTATTTGTGTGTAACTAATCATAAATGTTTTAACTGTTGTTGTGTGGTATTTGTTTATAACTGATCATAAATGTTTTAACTATTGTTGTATGGTATTTTTGTATAATTGATCATAAATGTTTTAACTGTTGCTTTGTGGTATGTTTGTACAACTGATCGTAAATGTTCTAACTGTTGTTGGATGGTATTTGTGCACAACTGAACATACATGTTTAACTGTTGTATGGTATGTGTGTGTAACTGACCATACATGTTTTAGCTGTTTTTGTATTGTATATGTGTGTGTATCTGATCATACATGTTTTAGCTGTTGTTGTATGACATTTGTGTGTAACTGGTCATAAATGATTTAGTTGTTGTTGTATGTTATTTGTGTATAACTGATCATGAATGTAGGATAAATGCCAGTGAATATCTGTGGCTGCGACACAAGGGGAAACCATATATTGGAGACAATCAATAGCAGAAAAATACAACGAAGTTCAAAGCAAATCTTAACGTGTGATCCATTAACTATGAGCAAACACACAACAAATTAAGATGGATTGCTTAAATAGATACTGAAGAAAAAAAATGCTCCTCATTTCTCTGTTCGTTGGTTGATTGGTTGGTTAAGTGCGTCAATGGTGTTGAGAGGTAGGAGAAGTGCCTGGGGGTTCTTGGCAAAAGCTAATGGTCGGCATTTGGTGCAGGAGAGCCTGGCGTATGATAACATAACATCTAGCTTAAGAATGGAGGTGGAGGCGGTCAGTGCAGCTTTCCGCTGGATAGAGAACACGATACATACACAGATTGTGATTGTAACTGACTCAGAAAGCATGCTGAGGAGGGTGAGAACAGGCAAGCTTCGTGCAGAGTGGCTTGCTTCGCTTCGAAGGTCACGGGTAGCAAGCATCACCTGGATCTTTTCTCCTGGGCATGCCGGTGTGCTGGGGAATGAACAGGCGGACAGATTGGCTGGCTTGGCAAAACTTGGTGGAGTATTGATGCATGACAAAACAGACGTGGTTGCGGCCTTGTGGGGGCATGTGTACACCTCGGAGGAGCAAATGGATCACCATAGTCTGGTAAGAATCAGGCAGTGAGGTGTGACGAGGGGATCTGGCCAACGATCGACGCTAAGAGGAAAGGCGAGACGGACATATAATCAGATTGCTACTGGCACTATTAGTGTTGGAACTCTTCGCTCGCTGCTGAGGATGGGGACGGAGCGCTTATGGGAATGTCCCGAATGCTGTGATGTCGGTTCCTAGATAAATCAATCAATCAATCAATCAATCAATCAATCAATCAATGGTGAATCCTTTGCTGCTTGGTTGATTGATTGGTTGGTTGGTTGATTGGCTCTTTGGTTGTTTGATTGGTTGGTTGGTTGATTGCTTGGTTGGCTGTTTGATTGGCTAGTTAGTTAGTCATCTGTTGGATTGATTGATTGTTTGGATGATTGGTTCTTTATTTGGTTGATTGCTTGTTTGGTTAGTGATCCTGTGTTTGGCTATTTAGTTAGTTGATTTGTTGATAAGATTATCATTCCTCAGTTGATTAATTGGTTGATTGGTTGATTGATTGGTAAGATGATATGTCCCAAAGTCTCTATTGTGGCCGGGAACCTGTAACCATCTGATGTACCCTCGTAACATAGTACGTAGACTGCTGGAACGGGGAGAGTTCTCTGTCTCCCTATATGCTGGCTAAAGTCAATCAAGTCACTGGTGGAGGAACTCTCCAGCATAATCATAAACATAAGCCTGAGTGGCTGTGCACTTGGTAAAGTTGGAATAGTTCATTAACTGGCGGTGACTTTGTAGATAGTCTGCAGATCTTGGACAAGAACTTGACAAGTGTACTTGCCTTGGTGGAAGATCATTACCCACATAACAATCGAAACCATAGTGTCAGATTCTTGTTACGTGACGCTTCGCTGGCAAAGTTGTAGCTGGTCCCATACTCCGATGCAGACTCTCGGAAGAAGGTACACTCGGAAATCATTGCCGTGCCCAAAGACTGCTCACAAGTTCTCTTGCCTTGGTCCGTCTCACTGGTCCCGTCACCAGATCTTCACTTAGCTCTCAGGAAGGTAGAACCTGGGGGAGAACAATACTCGGTGAAAGTAGTGGGACTCAAGCTTACCGTCAGCGCATACACTCCTACCCATAGTCCCTCAGTAGGCGGATCCTTCCCATAAAGATCTCGACTCCCTCATTGGCTGCTTGCATCTGCCAAGGATGAACTGGGCCTAGGACTGGACCGGTAGCTGACTGAACGGCGTCATCTTCTCCGGACTGAAGTAGAGGTGGGCCTAAGGGTTTCTGCCCCCTGTCGCTGAGAGGTTGTCCTATCCTGCAAACTGCTACATAACATATAGGGTTAGTGAGTTAGTGATACTCATAGGCAAAATGGCCCCGAAGGAGGGCCGAAGGCATTATATCCGAAACTCCCTTCCAGTTATCCGCTAGTGATTATGTCGTACCGTGCCGCAGGTACAATATCCAATAGATCCAATAGAATATACAGGGTGATCCCCCTGTAGCAGAAATCCACACCCCGTTCTCCCCTCCCTGGTCCCAGGTCGGGGCATATAGAACGGTGTCCTGTTCCATATGAACAATTCTGTCGCATCGGTCACTTCCTCCCTTGTCAACCTCTCAGGAATCCACTATATATTAAGCTGGTATTCCGTCGAGGGATACTAACTAAAAGACAGATGTGCGGAAAGCCAAGAAGAACGCCAGTGGTGGCCCCACCACGTGACACGAAGATCGACTCCCGATACGACCTTGAAACGACCTCGGAGGTTTCGTCCGACCGGTGCAATCAATTCGTCTTACTCGCCCGAGTTCATTGATGATATATTATAAGCTATATACGCTGCGACTCCTTAATCTACTTCCGGTTGCGCGTCGGGTAACGGTTCATCCACGCCGAACCTGCCGACGCTCGAGTTCATGAAGTTGGCCATGTGTGAACTCAAATTACAGGTCTCGTTTCCATGACCCTGATTTGCCCGATCTACAGTGGCTGTGAATAATAAGCAGCGCGCTGTTAACCTAATAAATATCTTTGCAGTGCAAAGCTGGTAAACATGCGTTCCCAACAAGCTTAAACTACAGGCTGAAAACACAAGCCTACACCTGTTCACACCTGACCTACTTCCACGCCGACAGTACCCGCGTTCTAGCAATCTCGCGCTACGAAACACCAACACGGCATTACATAAGAAAAAGGCTTTACACGTACCTTCACACAAATAGGCCAACAGTTGATATGGGAGCCGTTGCCAATTCAACAGGACATGATGTCGAAGTTCTCTAAAACTCATCAAGACATGTGTCGTCCCGCTCTCCATAACAAGTCACAAGGCCATAACGCCGTCTGTCTGCATGTGAGCTCAGCTTACTCTTTGTGTGATGGACGTACCACTGCGGCTGCGCGCCAGACTTGCGCAATCCGTAGTGGTGGAACTCAGTTTCCGACAATCGGTTTCTGGATATTTCTTCAAGGGCGAGCAATCGCTATGGTCGGGGTTGAGTTATTTACTGGTTGTTTCCCCTCGAGCCAGTAAATTTTCACCAGGCTGCCAGATGTCTCAACGGACATTTCCACCAGGCAGGAAAATATCCCGAGGCGAACCGAGTGGTTTAGTGACTTCTTCTTCTTCTCTTCTTCTTCTTCTTCTTCTTCTTCTTCTTCTTCTTCTTCTTCTTCTTCTTCTTCTTCTTCTTCTTCTTCTTCTTCTTCTTCTTTCTTCTTCTTCTTCTTCTTCTTCTTCTTCTTCTTCTTCTTCTTCTTCTTCTTCTTCTTCTTCTTCTTCTTCTTCTTCTTCTTCTTCTTCTTCTTCTTCTTCTTTCTTCTTCTTCTTCTTCTTCTTCTTCTGCTTCTGCTTCTCCTTCTCCTTCTCCTTCTCTCTTCTTCTTCTTCTTCTTCTCTTCTTTCTTTCCTTCTTCTTCTTCTTCTTCTTCTTTCTTCTTCTTCTTCTTCTTCTTCTTCTTCTTCTTTTCTTCTTCTTCTTCTTCTTCTTCTTCTTCTTCTTCTTCTTCTCTTCTTCTTCTTCTTCTTCTGCTGCTGCTGCTGCTGCTGCTGCTGCTGCTGCTGCTGCTGCTGCTGCTGCGCTGCTGCTTTCTTCTTCTTCTTCTTCTTCTTCTGCTTCTTCTTCTTCTTCTTCTTCTTCTTCTTCTTCTTCTTCTTCTTCTTCTTCTTCTTCTTCTTCCTGCTTCTTCTTCTTCTTCTTCTTCTTCTTCTTCTTCTTCTTCTTCTTCTTCTTCTTCTTCTTCTTCTTCTTCTTCTTCTTCTTCTTCTTCTTCTTCTTCTTCTTCGTTAGTCCGGAATGTTCTATTAGATGCACATGGTCTTCCCCTGCCTTCCCTTGAGGGCTGACTTGAGTGATTTCATCTATTCTAAATGGGCCAGCTGGGATGGGGATAACACCACAACAGTGAAAGCCAGGCGTCCTACGAAACACCCGGGAAGGTAACCCGTCTAACAAATGCCTGAAGATGTCGGACGTGTCGGCTGAAAGGTTCACATATCAAAACCCTGCTGTAAACACACATCCAATCACTCAGTCCGCACATCCAACCACCCAGTCCACACATCAAACCAGTCAGTTCACACATCCAACAACACAGTCCACACATCCAAACACCCAGTCCACACATCCAACCACTTAGTCCTCACGGGTAGTTAGTTCACAGATTATCTTTAAACATCCAACCACTCAGTCCACACATCCAGCCATTCAGCCCACACATCCAACCACTCAGCCTTGTGGAAGCAAGTGTACACCTCGGAGGAGCAAATGGATCACCATGGTCTGGCAAGAATGCGACAGCGTGGAGTGACGAGGGGATCTGGCCGATGCTCGACGCTTAGAGGAAAGGCGAGACGCACATATAATCAGATTGCTACTGGTACTATTGGGGTTGGAACTCCTCGCTGGCTTCTGAGGATGGGGACAGAGCGCTTATGGGAATGCCCCGAATTCTGTGATGTCGGTTTCTAAATCAATTAATCAATCAATCCAACCACTCAGCCCACACATCCAACCAGTCAGTCCACACATCCAACCAGTCAGTCCACCCATCCAACCACTCAGTCCACGCATCCAACCACTCAGTCTACACATCCAACCACCCAGCCCACACATCCAACCACTTGGTCCACACATCCAACCACTCAGTACACACATCCATCCACTCAGTCCACACGTGCTCGAATCAATTTATTATCTGCCTCAGCGTGTGGCGGTCGTGACACCAGTTCATCAGTTCAATACCATGAATGCTGCAGGACCGTGAATACAACAATTCCACGTTATGGGTCCTTTTCACGTCAAGGGGTCCATTGTGTATATGGTGTTAGCGCCATAGTTTTACGTTCGATGTGTCACATGGTCAGTATTACGTCGGACATGTGTATATATCAGAAAGTGTCCCGGTACCTGTTTATATACAGGGCCAACATGGGAGTCAAGAACAGGGAATAGATTCCACACCTCCACGGGGAGTGGAACATTTGGGGTGGGCAGGAAAGCATGCTAGCCATTGCGATACGACTCCTGTAAAAGTAGCGTATTAGTTATATATTAGTTACTAGCTGACCCTGCCCGGCTTCGCCCAGTCCCTGGTGGGAAGCATCTCATTTAATTCATATAAGTAGTCATATAAGTTCCCGTTCCCGTTACCGACTATCTGTCTGTCTGTCTGTCTGACCCGGCCCGGCATCGCCCAGCTCCTGGTGTGAAGCATCTCATTTAATTTATATAAGTAGTCATATAAGTTCCTGTTCCCGACTGTCTATCGGTCTGTCTATCTGTCTGCCTGACCCTGTCCGGCTTCATTAAATTCATACAACAAAAAAAGTAACTTAAAATAACGTTCTTCCACACACCATCCATTATTTTTAATGAAAACTCTTTCTAATCACCTGCATGACTACAGTAACTTCTTAAGCAAAAAAAGATGAGTTACAATGTTATGCATTGTGCATCATTTTTATGAAAACTTTGAAAATGCCTTACAGATTGTATCAATATTTATTATAACTCATATGCCGGTACATAACTATGGACAAAGAGTTTATAAATCTTTGAAAACGATGCCACAATATGACTATAAGTTATACAGAAAAGTTATGCCCCTTGAAATAACTTTTACAGAGTTAGGTCCCCTGAGATATATGAAATTATGATGAAAAATGAAAAATGAAATAATACTGAGTAAGCAGGCGATTTCACACTAACAAAATATCACAGTTGGCAGCTCTGGAATGAAAGGAAGGCGTGTAGAAAATTTCATCTCAATCGGATGGGCCGTTCGCGAACGAATAAAGGACATACATAGATACAGAGATACATAAATACGGACGCACATCCTAATTTATATATAAGATTATGTTACAGTGCGGTGATTGTGATTGTAGTGTATTAGTTATATTTCAGTTATGTTACAGTGCGGTGATTTGTGATGGTAGTGTAATAGATTTTACAATGCAAAACAATGTATTCCCTTAGTGAATTTAACAGCTTCAGTGCCAAAAAAAAAGTAGGTTTGAACCAAATAAAAATGGATGGCGATAAATGCGAAATACGGGTGTGTCACGGTTATGACGTTAGAATTGTTAATATGGTAGCAGACATGGTGTAATAAATTTCAAATTAAAAGCACTTGCATAGGGGAAACTACTGTATTTATGTTTTATCTATAGTTTGATTTATACATCAATGGTAGTTATGGGAAGTTCGAATAAGACAATGTAACAGCCCGTGGCACTTAGTCAGTTAAACACAGACGTCATGAACAAAATAACAAACAAAATATTGCACGAATTATTGCCTGGCATATTTCGCCGCATCTCGTCAGGTACATACTGCAGAGTTATATATCATAATAAAGCGAATAAACGAATAATCATCATCCAGTGCCGTGCCGACTAGCGAGGGGGGATAATGCCTCTCCATAATTTACTATCTAGGACGTCATGGATCAATTCGTGTGTTTACTTCATTCCGTGCCACGACATAAGACTATCAAGAATCTTCTCACGCAGTCTTCCTCTATCTTTCTTTCCACAAATCTTTCCGGTTGTCGCAACATGTTCTAGACTATGTCTTCACATAGTGTGGAAAAAAAATGATTGCCTCTTTCTGATGTTTGTTATAAAGTTGTCTTTGCGACTCAGCTTCCTTTAAAACATCATGATTCCTCATTTTGGCTGTTCAAATAATTTTCAGCATTTTTATATAAAAACCACATCTCCAAGGCTTCCAAGGATTTTTTCACATGTCTGCTAATTGTCCAGGATTCGCTACCGTATGTAAAAAAATGGTTCTATGTAACATGCAAGAACTCCTTTTCTAACTTTCAAGGACAGTGACTTATTGCACAAAATGTTTTTCATTTGATAGAGTGCAGTTTTTGTTTGCCCTATTATTTTCTTGAAGAGATTAGAACAAGAATCGCCATGGCAAAAGTAGCCTTTAGCAAGATGAAAAACATACTGACCAATAAAAAGATGTCAATTGAAACGAGAAAAAGAGTGTTGAGATGCTACATAGAACCTGTACTTTTATATGGATGTGAAGCTTGGACAATGAGCAGTCAGGCTGAAAAACATCTGATGGCTGTAGAAATGTGGTTTCTGAAGAAAATGCAAAGAATACCATGGACAGCCAGAAAGACCAATGAACAAGTCCTTCAAGAAACAAATGGAGATCGTAAACTGATTAGAGACATTAGACGTAGACAGTCACAATTATTTGGGCATGTTATGAGAAGAAATGATTTTTAGAACTTGGTGACAACTGGTAAGATCGAGGGGAACAGACCAAGGGGAAGACATAGAAGCAAGTACCTGGATGGCTTGGCCTTGTGGCATGGTCGAAACAGAAACACGGAGCTCATCCACGACTCTGGTGATCGAGTGAGATGGTAGAACATGACCGCGCACGCTTACCAGCGCGTGATGGTAAGCATGGCACATGATGGATGGATGGTCATTTAATTACACCTGTAGAAAACACCAGCTACATTTACCTGTCATCCCACAGAACTGTGTGACTTACTTATTGACTCGCCCTCGTAGATGTTTTAGGACAGGTACCTTTTGATAGTTAATGTTGTTTGTGTTCTGTATAGTGCATAGATCATAAAGACAACAGTAACAGTCACTAGAAATGTAATTCAACGGGTTCTGAGAGAGAAGATTGATGATCTAGATGTTATTAACAACATTCCGGTCTAACGCATGAAATCAATGTCAAATGAGGTCTCATCAGTTAAGTCTACAAGTTCATGGTGAAGGCGAAGATAATGCAAATAAATCAAGAAAGTAACCCGATATTCCTTGGTGAAATCTCGCTACAGGCGGTGGGATCATGCACATATTTAGGCAGTAGTGTAGACACAGATGTGGGGACACACAGAGATATTCAAATAAGAATACTACAGGCTAGAGATGTTTTCATAGCAATCAGGAATTTGTTGAATTACGAAGAAGTTATGTATAGTACCTTCTACTTTTTATCGCTTCTTCTTTTCTCCAACTGCTTTTTTTTTACGTGATGCGTTGCATTGAGAAGGTAGATGCAATTTTCTGTGTTTCGCTTGTCGTGTTGCTTGTGCTTATGTTATATTTGATTTCTTCAATGTCTCTTTTACTCCATCTAACCAACACTTTATGGGTCATCCTCTCGACATGTATCCCGATGGTCTCACGCAGAACGCTCTAGCCGCTGGTTGATATTTTTCCATTCTAATTATATGTCCTGTGCCGCTAATGTCAATAGCTAATGTGTATGAGAATATATATATATATATAATATATATATAAGCTGAAAGCTGATAATCATGTCTGTATGAGAAAATTATATGTATTAGTTGATGAACATGCTTGTATAATAATATTATATGTATTAGTTGCTGATCGTGTTTGTATGAGAATGATATATGTATTAGCCCAAGGGTGGGAAAAATTGTTGTGCGTAGGGCCACATTGACAACTGTAAAGCTATTGGGGGGCCGCAGATATATTATGTCCACTTTGTTTACAGCAACCTATCACAATACGTAATTATGAATTATTTATAGTTTATTAAACAGTATAAATAACTAATTATTGCAATTTTATTTTACATATACACTTATACATTATATTTTACTATATGGACAAAAACGTTAACAATTTTTTGATTATAATACATTTTTTTTTATTATCTATCAATGGCTTTAATTTAGACACAAACCGACTAAATTATCACTACAATTTGTGATTTCTAATGAGATGTATGCAACTGCTTGCAATTTTTTGATAATATTCTTGAAATCTGGAGCAAGTTTACTTATTGAAATTCACATTAGGTTAGTTTAGTCGTTGGATCAACATCACGGCACACGGTTTAACCTATAAGTGCTCCGTTTTCCTCCTACCTCAAACCTGAGTCTGGAGAAACTCAGCTCAATGCACGAACTCCGTTGCATCGGCGAGGATCCTGAAATACTTGGGTAGATTTTTAACTCGAAATTTTGCCCGGGCAGCGCCGTTAGGCTACTCTTTTTCGATTTCCAACTGCCAAGGGATTTTTAACGCACGCAACAATACACACGGGCGTCCGATCTCACTACCCAGAGACCAGGGGACATTGTATTACTGGAAGTCCAGGTGGATTTTTTTAAATAAATCCCGGCCCTCACCGGGGCCTGAACCCGGGACCTCCAGCACTCGAGGCGGACACCATACCTCGAGACCACTCAGCCCCCCCCCCCCCTTGAAATTCACATGACAGCATGCAAGTTGTAGTCAGACAATAAAGACCTATTCATAGATTTGTTGATTTTCAAGAAAGAAACTGCTTGTTCGCAATTGTATGTTGATCCAAACAATGATAAATGTTTAGCTGCAAAGTTTTGCAGGTTGGGAAATGATTCTTCTGTTAAAGATCCATTAAAAATCCAGCAAACCATCTGTCTTGAATTTCTCTTTCAGGTCATGATCTGCTTGTAAGTTAAGTAGCTCCAACTATATGTCCTCCGTGGCTGTATCAGCTTCTGCACTAAAACGGGAACTGAGAATATTGAACTATGGCTCTAATTTCTTGAAATCTTGGAATCTCCATCCAAATTCTTCAATCAATGCATCTAATTGGGCTTTGTACATGTCAGTCATTTCAAATAGTTTCATGTTTCAACTAAGGGAAGTGACAAAACCTTTTTTCACTTTCTTGTCTGGAGAACAGTGAGAGTTTTACTTCAAATAATTTAACATGTACATACAATTCATGTGCAAACACACCATTGCCCCGAAGTTTGACATTCAGTTCATATAACTTTTCCATAATTTCAATGGCAAACATAAAGTCTAACTTCCACTCTTTATTGACAATGTTAGTATTAAAGTCACATGCAACGCCCAACATCTCTAGGAACATCACTATTTCTTCTCTGAGGTCCCATACTCGCCTCAACACTCGCCTCAGCCATCGAACACTGGTGTGGTAAAGGACATCGGAATGTTCAGTTTCCAAATCGTCAAGTAATGCCTTAAACTGTCTGTGATTAAGTCCTCTTGATCTGATGAGGTCGATGAAACTGACAACTGGGTCAATAACATACTTGATATTCAAAACAGTTTTACACAGACTTTCTTGATGGATCACACAGTGAAGTGGTAATAATGTGTGGTCAGGAAATTCTGCTTTAATCTTATCACTTATCAACTTCGCAAGACCTACATATTTTCCAGTCAAAGCACGAGCTCCGTCAGTTGTAACAGTTACCATCTTGTTCCAAACCAACCCAGTTCTTTCAATACAGTTAGTAACAGCATTGAATATATCATGGCCTGTGGTTGTGTCTTTGAGTGACTCAACACTCAGTAACTCTTCAGTGAGTTTGAAAGAAGGGTTTATTTCACGTCTAAAAATCAATAATTAGTCAATATCATGTACATCAGTACTCTCATCCAATGCAAGAGAGTACCACAAAAATTGTTTACTTGCATCTTGAAGTTTATGCATCAAATTGTCACTTATCTTGTCAACATGCCTGACCACAGTTCTCCTTGATAAAGTAATGTTGTCAAATTGTTGTTGTTGTTATTGTTCCGGACACATAATGTTTGCTGCATCTAGCAAACATTCCTTGATGAACTCGCCATCAGAAAATGTCTTGTTGTGTTTTATAATTCTGTGTGCAGCACAAGACTAGCTTCTGTTGCAGCATCTTGAATTGAAGACTGTTTAGTGAAAAGAGTTTGCTGTTTCTCCAACTCCAGGCATTTCCTTACCCTCACTTCAGGTGTTAAATTGTATCAGAAATCGAAATGTTTTGTTTGATAATGTATTTTTAAATTGTACTCCTTGAAGGCGGCCACTGACTCACGACACATCAAGCAAACTGATTCGCTACCAACGTTTATAAAACAGTACTTAGTCGTCCATTGATCATTGAAACACGACATTCATCTTCAATACTACGTTTTTTAGTGACACTCTATGTTTTATTAAAATTCTAACAGTTAGAATTTTACAAAACTTTAAAAATGAAATGAAACAAAACCTACTTCCGGCTGTGTGTGAAAATAAAATATTCGGAAAACAAGGAATAAACTCAGAATAAATTTTAGAAATATATCAAAACTACTTACTACAACAATATATATATATATATATATATATATATATATATATATATATATATATATATATATATATATATATATATATATATATATATATATATATATATATATATATATATATATATATATATTGCCATGTAGCACTTCAGAATGAGACACAGAATTTAAAGTGAAAAATAACCCGAAGGGTTAATCTCGAAGCAGCAGACGACAAAGGTCGCTAAGTGACGTCACTGTGTGAAAAACGTCACTGTGTAATACGTCATGAACAGACAGTAGGGTACATACTCCATAGCAGGAATAAAGACAAAGGCAGAGACACACAAGTCAAAAGCACCAACAATGATATTTCAAAAGAAGAAGATCAGGCTACAATTACTGTAGTACTGTACATAATATTACATGACACATTAAGAATGTCAATATGATGCTACAATGTTATTATTATTTTAATGTATAATTTGATTTTTGCTGTAACAGTTAAGTATATAGAATTATCTGGATAACACCCATCCATGTGATAGGCATACGTAATAATGATTTATAAGAACAAGTAAAGCAGGATAAGAACCTAAGGTCTCACACATAGAAGTAGAGGAAACAGAAATGCCTACAATTCTACGGCTACGAAGGCAGCAAACCTCACCTATCGAATATAGTAAGCAAGTAAAGGTCAAACGGTAACCGATAAAGACAACATATTAAGTTTGAGACGGAATGAAAAGTCAGATAAGTAGATATACATGACACATGTCAAATATCAATACTAATACAGAGGGTAATGATACATTTAATCACACAGTCCCCTCAATCGGACGTAATGGCCTTGGTTGGGGATGCTTGTCTATAGGGCAAATGAGGGACTACTATGGGGAGGCCGCGGGACCTTACGAAACTCATAGCTTAGTTAGCACAGCCCTCCCATAGGCTGATGCTACATGACATCTACTAGGAGTGTAGATAAAAGTACATGCCTGTAATAATAATACTATTTTTTAAATGCTTGTGTGTGTGATTAATAGGAGACCATGCCATCGTATTAGCACAGTTATCCGTATGTGCGAATATATAAATATATGAGAGATATGACTCAGTAATTCTAAACTGCTACATGTCAGGGTAGAAAACCGATCAGACTATTAAAATGGTTACACCATTTTTCAAAGGGGGGCGGGGGGTGCTACTGTCATGTAGCACTTCAGAATGAGACACAGAATTTAAAGTGAAAAAGAACCCGAAGGGCTAATATCGATGCAGCAGACGACAAAGGTCGCTAAGTGACGTCACTGTGTGAAAAAACGTCACTGTGTAATACGTCAAGAACAGACAGTTACGTCTGGGGGATGATGGAACCAAGGCGGCATAAAATTGACAGCGGTGAATTATTATCTTAAGTTACTTCAGATGAGGTAAATTGAAGAAGTAAATAACCATTCGTGTAAGATACGTAAATAAGGCACACTCTGAAGTCAGGACGGAAGGTCGGCCATGGATATTTAGACCAAAATTCGAGAGAATGGCTCAGCGCTAGCAAGTTGTCAACAGTCATGGTTTCTTCGTAAGTAGTTTTTGTTATGATGATCGGCAGGATGCAATCGAGATAACGATAGGCGGTTGGAACATTATCTCGACATTCTGATAATTAAATGTATATATATTTGGATACGCCAGTGAATATTGATATTATGCGTGTGCTTATTAACATGGTACCGGCCCTCCCATCAACATGGGAGCGGTGACTTTTTTCCTGACGTGACAATGCATGCACATAAAAGTTGAATGGCAATAAATGCCAGCCTTCCACAAGTCATTTGATGTTTATTGAAGTTTCTCCTGTTACATTGCCGGACTGTTTGGTGGACAGCGAGCTGGAAAAAAAGGACAGAACAGTATTCTGGCAGATATGGGAGGCTCTTGGAACAGGAGCTCTGGACCATAAAGTCACTTTGGAGAAGCCATCACCAACACTAGTGTTTGCTATTAAATAATGGAGACGCTACCTACATCAATTAGCAATTAGAATGTCACCCTAGACCGTGACCACGTAGTGTTGTGTGCTAGTCAGTGTCAAGTGTCAGTTTCATTAGTACTACTCAATGTAAGCCTGTCATCTGTCATATGTCAATACGATTGGATTATATAGAATTATGTTTATCTGTCACTAATGAAAATGGTCAGGATGGAAAATTAAAGTACCAAATACACTGAAATATTCAGGAGGAAAACGGAGCGACCATGATAGCAGAGACGGCCCATTAGGAAGCGCCCAATATAGTGAAATGGACCGTAGATCACTCAAAATGTTATATTATAGACAGTTATTATCAACGCTACGAAGATGTCACAGATTGGTGTCTCAAGCTAAATTTACATTCAAGAAGTTGTATATGTGTGCAACTGGATGCGGATTTCTGGGACATCAATTGTTCTTTAAAGAAAATTACCACAATTTTGTTACGACACATACTGTCATTATCAGCGTTTTTTGAAGTCAGGAGAGAACACTGGATCAGCATTCTACACCGGACCAGAAGATCCGGCAAGTCAAATTGTTTGTTGGTATTTATGCGCGTAATTCGGTGGTTTAGAAGCAGTTATTCGGAACCTCTCTCCGTGGCTTGTTTGTCTGCGTCGTAATTGTGCGGGCGGTTGGCAGGAATACGTGTGTGCCAGATAAATAAATTTTTCCGGCACAAAAGTACGTTCGGTGCTAACAGCGGCCAGATTGTTACTAATACATTATTGTGGTGACCTCACTGCTGTCTAGAACCTGTATCGTTTGTAATAGTCTTTATCTATTGTTACTATACGTCATCAGTCTTTCTTTTCATGTAAATAAATATGTTCGTCTACGTTAAATTTAGTTTATATCTCTGGTAGGAGTTTTCGTGTGTCCTATGGTGTGAATTTTTTTAAAATACGGCACCAACATATTGTAACGGACAGAACATTATCATAATAAGGCGGAGTATTATCTTAATCGTCGGACTTGGTACATCTTCGGTATGGAACACCGCTTTATAGCATTGGTAAGTCATATTGTCATTCTACTCTGTCAGTCTATACATCATTAACACTCTAACTGTTAAACATCCACACGATCTATCATCACAGACATACATATTGCTTTTCAGCAGTTAATTTTACAGCACAGTATTTCACCATGGCGTCGTTTATTTTTTAAAGATTTTATGGCTATGAGAGAAAAGGGCAGCTTGTCTGACCACGAACGTATGGCATGGGCCAAACAAGAATTAAAAAATTTCCAGACACAGCAACGAGAAGAAAGAGCAGCGGCCAAAGAAGCTAGAGAATTACAAGCAGCTCGTGAAAAAGAGGCTAGAGAATTCCAAGCAGCTCGTGAAAAAGAAGCTACAGAATTACAGGCAGCTTTAGAAAAAGACAACCTAGCAGCAGAGAAAGAAATCAAAGAAAGAGAGCTTGCGATAGAAATGGAAAAACTGATAGCAGAAAGGGAGAGGCTTGCATTTGAGAAAGATAAACTGGCAGCCGAGTTAGCAATGAAGGACAAAGAGATAGAAGAGAACTTAAAGGTCAAAACTCTTGAGAAAAACAAGGAAGCCGAAATATCTCAAGCAAAGTTACAAGAGAAATCGGTAGACCTCATCAAACGTTACCGGGGTCTTATGAGAAATTTTACACAAGGCGATCCTATTTCAGCATGAATAACTAATTTTGAAGTACTAATGAAATACTACAAAGTACCAACCGAAGAGTGGCCATACTGTTTCACCGTCATTTGGCTCTTGAACCTTTGAAGGTCGTAGAGGTCATTCCGGAAGGCATGCGAGCCAACTACTCCTATATTAGAGACAGAGTCTTGTGACATTTTTCTTTAGATCAAGCGGGCTTACGAACGAAATTTAAAACTCTGGCACCAAAGGCAAACCATACTTTCTTGGACTATGTATCAGAAACAACCTCCCTTTTTGACAAGTGGCTCCAGTCAGCCGATGTCGGTGCTGATTTTAATAAACTCCGTGATCTCACACTGAGAGACAAATTAGTTTCTTCAGTACCGGAAACAATGTCTACAGTTCTTGTGGAAAAACAGTGCACGTCAGTCCCAGAAATGGAAGCCAAAGGTGAGGCATATTATAATTCACATAGGGAGATTTTTGCTGAAGGAGCTAAACCTGAGTTAGTGATAGGTGCTAGTGCGAGAATGCCCAATCAAAGATGCCACAGTAGACCTAACATATTATCACAATATGGTCAGCAGTACAGAGGTAGAGGACCATACCACATGAGAGGAAACCTACACAGAGAACCAGATGGATCTAGAAAAGGTTTCTTAATGCAACGTCCAAATTGTAGACTGCACCATGGGTCTCTGGAAATGTGTGATAAGAATCCCAATTACGACTCATATCTCAAAAACTTAACATCACAGAAGGTCAGTAAGTATACTTCCTACTGGAATAGTGTTAAATGTTTCGTCTGTAATTCTTACAGGCATGTTTCAAAATATTGTAAAATGAGAAAAACATGGAAAGAAGCCAACACAGCATACATATTTACCAGCAGAGAAACAGATGAATTTGAAGACACTAACGCAGCCATATTAGAGACATTCCCCAAGGACAGACCGTGTGACGTTGCAAACAATTCCATGAAGACGGTAACCTGGCATGTGGCCATAATATGCCAATACAGGAAGCCAACGCAGTTAACATCCAGAATGGTACCCTGAAAGTCCATCAAGCATGGGTTAATGGATCGGCAACAACTTCTGTCAGGGACACGGGAGCATCCATTATAGGGGTAGACCAAAAGCTAGTAAACACGAATGACTATACAGGCAAGAGTGTCACCTGCAGAACTTTTGGCGGAACCCTAGAGAGGTACAAGATTGCATGGGTCACAATAAAACCCCCATATTTTGAAGGTAGAGTACGAGCAGCAGTTTTACCTAACCCATGTGCTGGTCTGATGATTGGAAACATTCCAAATGTAAGAGATTGTACCCATAAAGAAGCAATCAAATGGGAAATTAAAAATATATCAGCCAATGCACTCACGAGAGCCAAGGTTGAAAAGACAAAAGAAAAAGAAAACAGGCACACCACGTCACAACATACAGGGACTGACAATACACATGTCTCATTGTTACTGACGAAAGACTTAGCCACAGAACAAAAACAAGATCCCACACTACAAATATGTATCAAGAACATACACAAACCAGCCAAACAAGGGAAACATGGTAAATGGGAATTTATGTTAGATAATAACATACTTACCAGACAATACAGAAAGGGGTCAACACTACTTTTTCAAACAGTGCCACCGAGTCAATATCGCAGCGAGGCGCTTAAACTTGCACACAACTCCCATTTTGCAGGTCACATGGGGATAGCCAGAACTACACAAAGAATTTTGGCACAATTCTGCTCCACTGGCTATTCGAAGGAAATTGGTGGACATATCCGAGCGTGCGAGCTATGCCAAATTACTACACCGAAAGGTAAAAATCCTAAGGCACCAGTTTAACAAACTGATCTGGCATCTCGACCGTTCCATCGTAGGACTCCTCAACACGACAACAGATCGAGGCAACAGATTTATCCTAACAATGATAGATCTGTGCACAAGATGTCCAGAAGCAATTCCGTTAAGATCCATCACATATAGATCCATCGTAGACTAATTTCTTTTGATTGTCAGCAGAATAGGTTTTCCATTGTGTATACTATCCGACAGGGGTAGCCAATTTATTTCTGAAGCTAC
The DNA here is from genome assembly GCA_963921405.1 of Cepaea hortensis. Classification (NCBI taxonomy): domain Eukaryota; kingdom Metazoa; phylum Mollusca; class Gastropoda; order Stylommatophora; family Helicidae; genus Cepaea; species Cepaea hortensis. The sequence continues at coordinate 314,855,894 of OY992876.1, read as the reverse complement.
CCAAAGCGCCATGAAGATGCTGTGTATACCTCAGGTGTTCAGTACTCCGTACCACCCAATGACCAATGGCGTAAATGAGAATTTCAACGGAGTCATGAAACGAACCTTAGCAAAGGTTGCGGCAGAACGGCCCAAAGATTGGGACATCCTGTTGCCAGCTGTACTGTTCGTGTATCGCGAAGTGCCACAGGCGAGCAAAGGCTTCTTCCTGTTCGAACTTGTATTCGGAGTAAATCCACGAGGCCCATTGACATTATACTATGATTTGCTCACAAATAAAGTGCATGACCACCCGAAACGGGAGGCGTACGAGATGGTCACCCATCTAAGGGAGAAAATCATTACAGCATGCCAATTTGCGAAAGCGGCATTACAGAAAGCAGGTGATAAATACAGGCAGTATGACAATAGAAATTCCAAGACAGTAGTCTTAAAAGAAGAAGATGAAGTATTGCAACTATTACCCGACCCTAGAGATTGTCTCGTCTTATCATGGCAAGGTCCATTCAAGGTTGTTAAGAAAATCAGTGATGTTGATTATCTAATAAATGTCAAGGGTAAAAACAAAATCTTTCACATAAACATGCTGAAACCATACATGGATCGCAATACAGACAAATTACATACAATCCAACAATTACTACACAGAACAGCAGCAGGATGCTTTGTCATTAACGAACAACAGGATGACGCAGTAACACAACAAATACCTACTCCAACAATTATTGGTACTGATAGTTGGAAGGCTGTTAAAGTTAACAGAAATTTATCGCCTCATGATATAAACAAATTAACAGGAACATTACAAGAATTTGATGATATTTTCTCGGATAAACCGGGACGAACAAAATTGTGACATAACGGTCATCATCATTTTACAGTAAGTCAACAATTGAACACCGAGCAGAGAAAAATGGTACACTTGAACGCACAAATAACACATAACACCCACTTGACACCGAAGATGGACAGATGCCAGCTATATTTAGAATAGGCAGCGTCTTCACTATATAGAATCATTGGACGAAACCGATCACTTGATTGTAACCTTGGCCCTTCGTCGGCGTTACATTTTGAATCGCGCACTCACCAGACTGCTGAACACATTATATGATACTGGAGATATACCTCCTGAATTATGTAACTCTATATTTATTGCAATCCCAAAGAAATCAGGAACCTTGGAATGTGATCAACATAGAACAATTAGTATAATGAGTCACATCACAAAGATTTTGCTAAGAATTATCATGCAAAGAATGAGGAAGAAGATACAACCTGAAATAGGGGAAGAACAATGCGGGTTTGTAGAAGGAAAGGGTACAGTAAATGCTGTGTATATGCTGCGAACAGTTATTGAACGTGCTATAGAAGTAAACAAGGATATACATCTTTGCTTTATTGACTATACAAAGGCTTTTGATAGCGTTAGACATGTCAGCATGGTGGATATGCTTGCAGATCTACAAATTGATGGGAAAGACATTAGACTTATAAAAAACATATATTGGAAACAACAAGCTGCAATAAGGATTGATAATGAAGTGGGACAGTATCAGCCAATTAAGAGAGGTGTTAGACAGGGATGTGTGATGTCTCCAGATCTTTTTTCCCTGTACAGTGAAAATATTTTCAGAAATGTAGAGGATATAAATGGAATCAGCATTGGAGGACGAAACATCAATAACATTAGATATGCAGATGATACAGTATTAATTGCAGACAATGCGCAGGACCTGCAACAATTAGTAGATGCGGTTGTTGTACACAGTGAGCAACTGGGGTTAGAATTAAATTGTAAAAAGACTCAGGTTATGGTCGTCAGTAGGAAGAAAGAAGTGCCACAATGTAATATACAAGTAAATGGAAATATTCTTCAACAAGTGAATCGGTACAATTATCTTGGAACAGTTATAACATCGGATGGGAGATGCCTTGAAGAGATTAGAACAAGAACCGCCATGGCTAAAGTAGCCTTTAGCAAGATGAAAAACATTCTGACCAATAAGAAGATGTCAATTGAAACGAGAAAAAGAGTGTTGAGGGGATACATAGAGCCTATTCTTTTGTATGGATGTGAAACTTGGACAATGAGCAGTCAAGCTGAAAAGCATCTGATGGCTGCAGAAATGTGGTTTCTGAGGAAAATGCAAAGAATACCATGGACAGACAGAAAAACCAATGACCAAGTACTACAGGAGACAAATGAACATCGTAAACTGATTGGAGAAATTAAACGTAGACAGTCAACATTTTTTGGACATGTTATGAGAAGAAATGGATTAGAGAACTTAGTGACAACTGGCAAGATCGAGGGGAACAGACCAAGAGGAAGACCGAGAGGAAAATATCTGGATGGCTTGGCCACATGGCATGGACGAGACAGGAACACTGAGCTGATCCACGACACTTGTGATCGAGTGAAATGGCGAGTCATGACCGCCCACGCTTTCCGGCATGATCCACTGGCGCCCTACGTGTGTCAGACCTTCCAAGCTAGGACACGGTATTCAGATGAGTACATTCAATTTTAATTAGTTTAATAGTTTAATATTGTCATAGTGTGTTTCATGTAGTTTTGTGTTGGTTTGTATTTGTTTGTCCTGTGCTGACGAAGGCTTTGGCCGCAACGTCCAATTTGTCTCTTGTAGTCGTGTTTCAGTAAAGCTCACAATCTACTTCTCGTTTATTTGGGTGATTCATTCATTGCTTTCCGGCATGGCACATGATTGATTGATTGATTGACTCTTCCGAACAAGATTCTAGCAGACGGTCCGGTCTCTTAGTGATGGCCAAGTTTAAAAAAAAATATGTCTAGTTTGGTATGAATTCGAGGTAAGCTTATCAATCCACCGATCTACCTGGTGCCCAGAAGTGTACAGTATAGGTATCCAGTGTTTGTGTGTCAATTTAAGTGTATTATTAATAAAATAAAACCTCTGGAGTGTCAATTTGCTAGCCGCCACTTCTGACTGAACTGCAACATTCCCCGGGCAATCTGTCGCTCTCACACTTTTTCAAAACTGCTAGCTCTGAAGTTCTTCAATACATCTGTTGTCTTTAATGTGTGCATACTACAACATTCTATCACAGAAAACTGTGGGAGGTGGAATTCTTAACGCACTCTTATGCATTTCATCAAAAATTCCTATTATACTATTTGCTATCCAGAAGACAATTTGTGCACGAACCACTGCCTCGCTTGAAACCTACATATTTTTGCCTATACACAATCTAGAGAGCTGAGAGAGGAATTATATATTTCCTCCCTTCTTTCTGAGTTGAGTTAACAAGGTTTGAAAGAATATAGTTTTATATATGTGTCAGATTTTCACTTAGACAAGGCACCCATTAACTGCACTGCCTAATAAGGTTACGACGCTTCACAGATTACCATTTGTAACAATGGGGCCTAGACAATCTGTCCAGACAAGAAGGTGAATCAAGCCTCTGTCTATAACCAGCTGTTGGTAACCGACAGAATGGGATTGATGCGCACTGACTCCAGACGAAGAAGAAGAATAAGAAGAAGAAAAGGAAGTGGGGGAGAATTAGTGGAAGAGGTACATTTTATGTAAACCTCTCACTAATGTGCATTATTTGTTATCATGATTTTGTATGGATTATATTTTGTAACAAATACACATAAGATTTTTCTTTATGTTAGTCATGAACAACAATCAATACTAGGTGAGTTATACTCATACTGACTGATGAAGACTGGAGGGGAAGTTGTTTCAGTTTATGAGAACCCCAGTCAACAGAAGTCCACACAACACAGCACACCACACAACACAACAACAGGTAGTAGGAGGTGATTTGAGAGAAGAAGATACACTAGTTGATTAATCTAAGATGTGCTGAGAAACAATTATACACACCATGCATAACCAAAATGAGTAGATGAAGATGTTGTATTTGTATGCAATTTTTAAAAATGCCATCCTACCATCATCATTGTCTTGTCCTATCAGCTTGACTTAAACTGCTCATGGAACAACATATCATCATTCCTGTCAATGTCTGCCTGTACACATCTCAATGAAACCCAGGTACATGAGAACATACATACAGCAGGATCAGATGATAGCCACATGCATACAGTGTGATCATCCCTGACATCCCTGATTAATAAACAACCCCAGCTCAGAGTTCCTACTTTCAGGCTGTTATATTTCTTCCTTCCTTATCATCCTTCCTGTACTGTCCTGTTCATTCTTAACTATAGCTGGAAAACAACAAGTTGGTTGGAATATACACACTCTATGATTGTTTAAACAGTGGATTTCTTGGTGACAGAAATAGAAGAGAGATGTTCCCCTAGACGTATGAGAGATCGAGACAACTCAGGCATCTACCAGAGCAAGGGCAGCCTTCAGCTTGACTTAACTGGCAGGTAACTGAAACAGATCCACCAACACATGAACTCAGGCTCAACCCAGTCTCGTTGCTCAGAGGTGACATATTTCTACTAAACACAGACACCACTACTCAGGATAACCTAACACAGAAGAGGCCCAAACATATCAGGCATATAAAACTTTTGTGTTTCAGGAAAGAACTATTGGTATTAGAGAAAAGACAATTCTTTCTTTCCACAGTGAACTGACATTTGTAGTCTTACATACATGTTTTGATTGTGAACAGATGGCGAAGCGGAGGGCATATACTCATGTATGCAATGTATGATTTGTATAACTACCAAACATGCATATCAATTTAACATGTAATGTGTTTTCTGAACCCAAAACCAGGCACAATCAATAAACACACTAACAGTAGCTATTTCTCTACTTTATTTCCAGTTCAAATGTTTGTTTAAAAACTGTTTGTAAACAAGTTGTTCTTAGTGTGTAATTAAATAATAAATTAATACAATTACCAAATAATGGGAAATGAAAGGGAGAGGGATGGCATCTGTTGAAAAGAAGATGATCTTTATTTTCCTGCAGCTACCCAAGATCTATGCTATTTCTTCACTTGATCCTGTTTCATGTTGATAAAGTCATTTCAGACTATTCACAGACTTTAAGGGGGCTCAGGAGCTAATAGGATTCTTAGTGAAAAGCATATTCTTATCTTGTATCACTATCTTCAACGGGACCACCACCTAGACAAAATCCCGAGTCTGAGATATTCAAGGTTCATATTCTTGACTATTGAAAAATAGAGGAGAATGGGGCCCAGCTTCTATGACTAGAATATGGGTGATGCACAAAAGTTATACTCATTCCAATCGTAATATATGACAAACATTAATACAACATAAAATCACTTTACTATCAAACATAACAGTCAAAGTAAAACCTTATCCAATTCCATTACATTACTTAGAAAGAGTAACAGCCGAAATATCTGAACTGGATCAGTGTGGCATAATTAGAAAGTCCACATCAAATTATTGTTCACCGTTAGTTATTGTAAAGAAGAAAGACAATTCGTTACGGATTTGTGTTGATTATAGAAAAGTCAACGCATTAACGTTATTAACCCATGCCCAATATCGACGATTTAATCGATGGCATAACAAAATCCGAATTTTTTTCACAAATATATCTGACTAAGGGATACTGGCAAATCCCTATGGATAAAGAATCCATGCACATCACTGCCTTCGCCACTCCTTTAGGTCTTTATGAGTGGTCATATATGCCTTTCGGACTACAGAACGCACCGAGCACTTTCATGCGGATGATGCGAAGTTTACTGCAGGGTATTACCAATGTACAACTTACATGGATGATATATGCATCCACACTACGACTATCGATACCTACGCTGAGATACTGAAACAGATGTCCAAAGTATACAACAACATAGACTAAAATATAAACCTAGCAAAGTCGAAATAGGCTACAACGAAGTTAAATTTCTTGGTCATAGAATTTCTGATGGATTTCGAAAAACAGACCCACATGTGGTCACCAAAATGTTAAACATCAAACCCCCTACCCCAAGAAAGAAATTAGATTTGTTTTAGGCCTAATCAATTACTACCAAAATTTCATCCCTAATTTCACTGATATGACAGTAACCTTTTCAGAACTCTTGAAAAAAGGACAACCCGCTAAAATTAAATGGACTGAAAAACATGATGAACTTCTGCAACATATTAAAAAACTTTTCAGTAATTGTCCAATTCTGAAACTACCTGACATCTCAAAAGACTTCATTCTTCAGACCGATGCTAGCTCATATGCTATTTCTACAATTCTTTTACAAATTCATGACGGGAAATTACATCCTGTTCTTTACTTTAGCGGGAAACTCTCAGAAACTCAAAAGAAATATGCTGTCACTGAACTTGAAGATTTGGCTCTGATAGAAAGCTTCAATAAATTTTCTAAATATCTGCTCGGGAAGAAATTCCTTGTTCTGTCTGACAATAAACCTTTACAAGTCTACAAAGATGGCCATCCAAAAAACTCCAGAATACACATATGGTCTCTTATTTTGCAAGATTATAATTTTGACATATCTCACATATCGGGTAAAGATAATAACCTGGCTGATCTTCTTAGTAGACTATAGAAGGCTGTACAGATTTAGCATTCTATGTTACAGTCTGACTGCATACATGTTAAAGTAGAGTAATACAATATTCCGAATAGCACTTTCACTTCTGAACTTCCGTATAGAACGCTATAAATATCCAAAATGCAGCTTGCCATATGTACTTTAATTAAGGTAATGATAGTCAGATATATACAAATTTTGTACGATTTTGTGATTGCCAGAATGTGTAGAGGACGAATGTGATTACGTACGGACTTTGTGAGCACCACACTACACCAGACGAGAGATTTGATACAGTGACGTTAGGCTTATACCCGAGTCGATCGTAAACTAAGTCGGGGCGATAGTTTGGACGACACCAACAAGCATCTACACCGCAAGAACACCACGTGATGTTACCAACTTTTAATATCAATCGATTAAGCATTTTATCTTCATTCATTAGTACAATCATTTGATAGACCATATATGTTTAACATCTCACCGATCATGATCATACCACCATATCATCATCACATATATGCAATCTATACGTCATTGAGCAGTCATCACACTATTGATGACAAAAGCATGCCATTTAAACATTGAATATATCAATCACATACCATTTATACGTCATGGAACGAGTGATACTATTATTTGATTCCACAGATGTTTGCAAAATCATAACATTACAACAGAGAATTGTTTGTTGTCTTGTGGATAGGATTTTTGGAAGCAAAACACAGTGGAATAGAACATACACTATTTATTTCAAAACAACAAACACACAGAATATTACAAACTGAACATAACTCCATCCATCACCACCTGAAGTACAAGGTCTGAATATCTTGAATGAGTGAGAGCATGAATACATTTATGATTAAATGTTGCGGTGAACACAGCATCGCATTATTGATGATGTATATAGTAATTAACATAAAACAAGTGTGTTATACGTTTACATGCAATGTAATTCTACATGTAATTTTCAGGGTTAGACATAGTATTACAATAATTATATAATGTTATGCTTAAAGGTTCTAAGATTTCAGTGTTCTACAATTGATGATTCATACATATGATCATTCCAATGCTCTACGGTCTGTTTCAACTCAATATGAATACGTAACCTCATCTGTATTATCGATTGGGCACATTGAGGGTACATACTCCATAGCAGGAATAAAGACAAAGGCAGAGACACACAAGTCAAAACCACCAACAATGATATTTCAAAAGAAGAAGATCAGGCTACAATTACTGTAGTACTGTATATACTATTACATGACACATTAAGAATGTCAATATGATGCTACAATGTTATTATTATTTTAATGTATAATTTGATTTTTGCTGTAACAGTTAAGTATATAGAATTATCTGGATAACACCCATCCATGTGATAGGCATACGTAATAATGATTTATAAGAACAAGTAAAGCAGGATAAGAACCTAAGGTCTCATACATAGAAGTAGAGGAAACAGAAATGCCTACAATTCTATGGCTACGAAGGCAGCAAACCTCACCTATCGAATATAGTAAGAAAGTAAAGGTCAAACGGTTACCGATAAAGACAACATATCAAGTTTGAGACGGAAAGAAAAGTCAGATAAGTAGATATACATGACACATGTCAAATACCAATACTAATACAGAGGGTAATGGTACATTTAATCACACACGTCCCCTCAATCGGACGTAATGGCCTTGGTTGGGGATGCTTGTCTATAGGGCAAATGAGAGACTACTATGGGGAGGCCGCGGGATCTTATGAAACTCATAGCTTAGTTAGCACAGCCCTCCCATAGGCTGATGCTACACGACATCTACTACGGGTGTAGATAAAAGTGCATGCCTGTAATAATAATACTATTTTTTTAAATGCTTGTGTGTGTGATTAATAGGAGACCATGCCATCGTATTAGCACAGTTATACGTATGTGGGAATATATAAATATATGAGAAATATGACTCAGTAATTCTAAACTGCTACATGTCAGGATAGGAAACCGATCAGACTATTAAAATGGTTACACCATTTTTCAGAGAAGGGTGGGGGGTGGGGCTACTGCCATGTAGCACTTCAGAATGAGACACAGAATTTAAAGTGAAAAAACCCCGAAGGGCTAATCTCGATGCAGCAGACAGCAAAGGTCGCTGTGTGACGTTACTGTGTGAAAAACGTCACTGTGTAATACGTCAAGAACAGACAGGAACCAAGGCGGCATAAAATTGACAGCGGTTAATTATTATCGTAAGTTCCTTCATAAGAGGTAAATTGAAGAAGTAAATAACCATTCGTGTAAGATACGTAAATAAAGCACACTCTGGAGTCAGGACGGAAGGTCGGCCATGGATATTTAGACCAAAATTCGATAGAATGGCTCAGTGCTAGCAAGTTGTCAACAGACATGGTTTCTTCGAAAGTAGTTTTTGTTATGATGATCGGCAAGGATGCAATCGAGATAACGATAGGCGGTTATAACATTATATTGACATTCTGAAAATTAAATGTATATATATTTGGACACGCCAGTGAGTATTGATATTATGCGTATGCTTATTAACATGGCATCGGCCCTCCCATCAACATGGGAACGGTGACTTTTTCTCTGACGTGACAATCCATGCAAATAAAAGTTGAATGACAAGAAATGCCAGCCTTCCTCAAGTCATTTGATGTTTATTGAGGTTTCTCCTGTTACACTGCCGGACTGTTTGGTGGACAGCGAGCTGGGAAAAAAGGGCAGAACAGTATTCTGGCATATATACATTCTTAGATATTACATGATCATAAACTAATACACGTAACATTCTCATACAAGATATGATCATCAACTAATACATGTAACATTCTCATGCATTACATGATCATCAGCTGATACATGTAGTATTGTCATACAAACATGATCATCAACTAATACATGCATCATTCTCATACAGACGTGGTCATCAGCTGATACATGTTAGTTGATGGCCACTGCTTGTGTGTATAATATGTTTATTATTATTGATATCAGAGGTAATGACTATAACTAAAGAAGAACAAACAGCAACATTCACCTAAACGAACATCCCTTGAAACAAGTAAAGAGTTTCAAGTACCTAGGAAGTATAGTTAGTTAGTTAGTTAGTCACAGTTCCAACTTCACAGCAACGGGTCGTCCCCATAATGCTCCGATCCTGTGCCAGTGAATATCACACAAAACGCTCCCCACTGCCCAATGTGAAAAGTGGAAAAGACAGGAGTCTCGACAAACAACAGCCCGCACAGATACACTGTGCATAATGCTGCCGCCAGAATGTCAACACAATAGTCCCCCACGAAACACCCAATTTATCTCTGATGGAATCGGCAGTCATTTTCCCATCTGGATGTTTCCTAGATGTTCACCCACACAGTCCACGAAATACAGTTCATCGTCGATGGCAGTGGCAGTCAACCAGAAGCCCAGCAGCCACGCATTTCAGCACAAGGCAAAAACCGGTCAACTCTGGGACATAGCCATCTGCCATCACTCCGAACATGCAATCACATTCCAAAAAACCTCGGGCAGATTCAAAAGCATTTCACACGAAACTCACAGCTCACAGTGTCGCGCCACGCACTCACTCAGTAGCAGGGCGACGGAACCATCAAGCCTCCTTAGTTGCCTCTTACGACATGCGTGGTAGGCTACAGTGTTGCTATTCTTTGATTCCCTTATGTGCCCCGGCAACCTAGGAAGTATAATATCATCAAATGGCAGATCAGAAGACGAGATCGAAAATAGGTGCAATAAGGCAAATCAACTAATTGGACAAATGGCACCAATACTAAAGAACAAACATGTATCAATAACTACTAAGAAAGCACTTTACAACACATTCTTCCTACCAACTCTGTGCTACCAATGCCAAACCTGGACAATGACAGAAAAAGAAAAAAGAAAAATCACAACAACAGAAATGAGGTTCCTGAGAAGAATACTCAACGTATCAAGAAGATATAAGGTCAGAAATGAAGAAATCAGGACTAAAGTGGGGGTTAAAGCAGCACTAGATTTTATTAGAAAGCAGCAAGTCAAATGGTTTGGCCATGCAAGTAGGTTACCAGTCAACAGCATGCCACAACAAGCAATGATGTACAGACCAGATGGAAACAGAGGAAGAGGCCGACTACGTACACGTTGGACGGATGGAATAGCAGAATCCATGGGAATGTCGATAATACGAAGCCCATAACCGGGCACTCTCACGATGTTTATACTTCACCTCGACACCACAAGGTACAAGAGGAACATGATGAGATGAGATATTGATATCTCTATCTGTTTTACTGGACCAGGGGAAGATAACAAAGTATATGTGTAGACCAGGGGTGGCCAACACGAGGCCCGCGGGCTGCATGCGGCCCGCCTGGAGTCATGTTGCGGCCCGCGGAGCTAGGTCAAATGAACGTAAATGTTATTTTTTTTTGTACATATCACCTAAAGAACGTTACATCATGAGTTGTTCGTATCATATATTTTTAAATTATATAGCTAAGAGAAATTTGAAATATCTCGCATTTTGAGAAAAATTCATTGGTTGTGAGCTATTTTAAATATCCGCATTTTCGGCAAAATTCACATATTTTTTGGCTATTTCAAATATCCCGCTATTTGACACTCAAGTTTACATAGTTTTTTTTTTTTCCGACGGTAGGTGTTAATAAAATTTAATATGAGACTTCAACTTCTGGTATATATGTTCTGTGGTCTTCAGCTTCTTCGGGAAGCTCGCAACGCTAGCGGGCTCATACTCATAACTACGTTCATTCCAGCTTGACAAAGTTCCGTGTTATATTCTGTAGTTTCATTTTATTATCGCCACTGCGTCTAGAGAGATTTTGCGATCGGCGTTAAAATACATATTTATAATATTTATAATAAGAGTTCAAACTACTTTAATCAAGTATCATGTCTACTATATTGGTTCTATAGGTAAGTAAACCCTGAAACCTTTTTGTTAAAAATGTAATTTAAATTAATTAATTAATATTAATAAGTATTACCTGTGGTGATTTATTTGTTTATTTTTTTTTTTTCAGTTAAAAACGAAGTCCTACCATGGCGTCAACTAGTAAAGACGTTGGACCAAAAAAGAGAAGAATCACAGAAGAATTAAGAAGTTTTCAAGACAGGTGGAGTATAAACTATTTTTTTCGTGGAAATTAAAACAAAGCCCATTTGCTTGATATGCAAGGAATCTGTTTCTGTTTCGAAAGAGTATAACATCAAACGGCACTACGAGACTAAACATGCAAATAAGTTTGATAAGTACAAAGAGCAATTTCGACAAGATCAAGTAAATGACTTTTAAAAATAATTTCTGCACAACAAAAGATATTTACTAGAGCGGGATCAGAGTCAACATGCTATGTAAAAAGCTAGTTATGCAGTAGCCATGATACTAGCAAAAACAATAAATCGAAGCCATATTCAGATGGTGAAATGGTTAAGGAATGTTTGGAGAGCGTCGTTGAAATTCTGTGTCCAGAAAAGAAGAAGGAGTTCTCAAAAATAAGTCTGTCTCGTCAGACTATTACTAAGCGTGTAGGCGACATTGGAAAACATATTGAAGATAATTTGGAAAGTCGAGCATCCGGTTTATATTTTATGCTCTAACATTGGATGAAAGCACACATTTGGCAGATACTGCCCAACTGGCAATTTTTATCAGGGGTGTTGATGTCCATTTTAAAAAGACAGAACAATTAGCGGCACTATATCCACTTAAGGACACTACTAAGTCATGAGGTTTGTTAGAGGCAGTTACATCGACATTGAATCGTTTTTCGTTACAACTTAACTTATCGGGCTTAACAACGGATGGTGCTCCAGCAATGGTTGGGAAACACGAAGGTTTAGTAAAATTGATTGAAAATGAGGCCTCCAAAGTCCACAATACTTCATTGCTAAATTTTCATTGCATTATTCATCAGGAGAAATTATGTTCGAAGTCCCTCAAAATAGACCATGTCATGAAAGTGGTCGTCCAAATATTGATCTTCATTTAGTCGAACGGGTTGAATCACCGTCAGTTCCAAGAATTTCTACAGTCTTTGGACTCAGATTATAATGACGTTACATTTTATGCAAAATTAAAATGGCTGACCAGTGCCAAAATGTCGAAAAGAGTGTTTGATTTGCAGCAAGAAATACAATCATTCTTCGCAAGCAAGTCAGAAAGTATCCCAGAGTTTGGAGACAAAGAGTGAGTTTGCGACTTTGCATTTCTGGTTGATGTAACAAGCCACCTAAATGACGTTAATACTCGTCTACAGGGGAATGATCAATTAATTAGTAAGATGTATGATCATATTTATCCGTCACCAATACTGTGTCATCTGCATAGCGAATGTAAACAATATACGCTATGCAGATGACACAGTATTGGTGGCGGATAATGCAACAGACCTACAACAATTATTGGACATTGTAGTATCAGAGAGTGCACAGAAAGGACTCTCCTTGAATATCAAGAAAACAGTAACACTGGTGATATCAAAGAAAATGGGGACACCGAAATGTGACATAGAAATAGAAGGGGAAATTCTAAAAAAAAAAGTGGATAATTTTAAATACCTAGGGGCATTTATAACATCAGATGGAAGATGTACAACAGAGATTAAGAGCAGAATAGGGCAGACAAAAGCCGCATTTCAGAAAATGAAGAGTATCTTATGCAATAAGTCGCTATCAATGAATGTAAGAAAGAGGGTGCTAAAATGCTATATAGAACCAGTTTTTCTGTATGGCAGCGAATCTTGGAATGCAGATGAACAAATTAGGAAGAACTTAGAAGCACCAGAGGTGTGGTTTTTAAGACGAATGTTGCGAATTCCTTAGACTGACAGAGTAACTAACAACGATTGCCTGAAAGAGGCTAATGAAACTAGAACACTATATACAACAATAAGAAAGAGACAAACATCTTTCTTTGGTCATGTGATGAGAAGAGAGGCATTGGAGAACATCTTGACAACTGGAAGGATCGAGGGGAAGAGAGACAGAGGCAGACCAAAAGAAAAGATGCTGGACGGATTGAGACGGTGGCATGGAGGAATATCATCAGCAGAGTTGATCCAGAACACCAAAGACCGAGATCTGTGGAGAGCCATGAATGCCTACGCCAGCCGGCACGGTACTTGATGATGATGATGATCATATTTCTGCATTTCAAATGAAACTTGGTCTTTGGGAACAACAGTTGAGGAAAAAAAAAACAACTTTACTCACTTTCCTACATTGTCATTGCAACCAGACGTAACACAAGAGGCAGCGGATAAATACGCTTCTTTGATATCTGACTTAAACGTCGAATTTGAAAACCGATTTCAGGATTTTTAAAAATAACATCATGTGCTGTTTTGTGCATTTGCAACGCCATTCGCGGCAGACGTGAATTTATTACCAGGAAGATTACAAACGGAACATTGTGAAATGTGTTGTGATACACAGTTAAAGAAAAAATTTCATCAAGTTGGTTTGGAAGAGTTCTATAAAACGTATTTGGACAAGGATGACTATCCTGCGTTTTACAAACATGCTCTGTCGATGGTTTCGTTACTTGGAAACACTTATGCGTGTGAACAGCTTTTTGGTCGCATTAAGCACATCAAATCACAAGTGAGAACACGAATTAATGATGTTCATTTGGAAAACTGTTTGCGTGTAGCGACAACATCAGTCTAGATAAATTTTGATGCACTTAGTTCTGCAAAACAAAGTCAGATGTCTCACTTTTAAATATTTTTAAATTGTCTAATAAATATGTTTGATTCTCATTTATGTTTTATTTTCTTCAAAGAAATACATATACCTATTTTTTGTTATTTTTTAAATATTAAACCAGGCAAGCGATTGACCAAGCGATCTCACCTAATGGGAAGCGACGACGTGGCTGAAGCTGTAGCACTTGTGCTTGTTTACTTTAATTAACCCCCAAAAAAAATTTGGTGCGTGGCCCTGCAGGAAATATTATTTCTGAAATTTGGCCCGCCTACTGAAAATATTGGCCACCCTTGCTCTAATGCATTTGCAATAGGGTGCTCACATGGTTCAGCATACAGCATAATGCATGATGGATTGAAATTGAAGAAAGTGTGCTCAAGGTGGGTACCCAGACAATTGAAGGAGGAACACAAAATGAACCAATCTGGCCTGTCCTTGCATCATCTCTGTCGATGCGAAGATGAAGGAGAAGACATGCTGAACATGATTGTTACTGGAGACGAATCATGGGTGCATCACTACCAGAACGAATCAAAGCGTGCTTCAAAGCAATGGAAACATCCTTCTTCGCCTTGTGTATAAAATTTCAAGGTTGAGCTATCAGCAGGGAAGATTATGCTGACAGTGTTCTGGGATTGTCAAGGAGTGCTTTTAACAATTTCAAGAAGAAAGGTAACAATGTGAATTCTGAATCGTAATGTGAAGTTCTATCGATGCTTCATGATGCAATTCGAAGAAATCATTCAGGATTGCTGACTAGAGGAGTGTTGCTTCTTCGTGACAATTCCAGACCACATACGGCTCGATTAACTCAGAAGAAAATTAACCAACTAAGGTGGGAAGTTCTGGAACATCCACCTTACAGCCCCGACTTAGCCCCTAGCGATTTCCACCTTCTTGGTCCACTGAAAACCCACCTTGGTGGGAGACATTTCGCGAATGACGCCGAAGTAGAATGTGAAGTGAAAACGTGGTTTAGAAAACAGAGCACGCAGTTCTATGCAGCCGGTTTGGGAGGACTGATAAAACAATGGGCTAAGTGCATCAATGTTGGTGGAAATTATGTTGAGAAATAAAGGGAAAATGTATGTATAAAAATAAACTGGTTATCATATTTAGTTATTTTTCTACAGCCATTTGCGACTTACATATTGACTTCCCCTCGTAAATATCAGCATACATATACAAATAAAGCTATTAGACGTTGTATTCGCCTTAACGCTGTGTTATCAAGGTCAGACATGGACAGTCCTAGAAACACACAGGCATAATATTACATCATATGAGATCAGATACATCATAAACGCAACTTTAAAAAAACACCAGACGAGATAGAGAGACAAATTAGAAACTAATAAAGAGTGTAGGGATAACACCGATTACTGTATTTAGAGAAAACCAAATAATTAAATGGTTCGGACATTTTGGCTAGAATGGAACAAGATCAACCAGCGGCTAGAGCGTTCTACGTGAGAACATTGGGATACAAGGCCAGAGGATGACACAGGAATTGTTGGCTAGATGGAGTAAAAGATACATTCAAGAAATCAAATATGATGGTAGCACAAGCAAACAGAAAATGACATCTGCCCCCTCTCTTCGACGCTTATCTAAGAAGGTATATTTCTATGGCATTTATAGTTATACGTGTCACTTCAGTTCATGGGCTTTTACGGCACAGACCGGAGGGAGACTTGTGAAGGAAGATTCTGACGATTTTGCTTTGACCACAAGTAGCCTGACTATGGAAGTCATGGCAGTAAGTAAAGCAATAACATGGCTCGAAACACTTACATTCACTCGGGCATGCTTCCTTAGTGACTCAATGAGCATGCTAAAGAGGATAGAGATGGGGTGGATCCGAAGAAAGAGGTTGCTGTCTCTGGAGCGGTCTCGGCTGGCAAAGATTAGTTTCATTTTCGTGCCAGGCCATGCAGGTGTACGAGGAAATGAGCGGGCTGACAAGCTTGCAGGTAAGGCTACTGTGGAAGGCGGACGAGCCATGGCTGACATTCTGAATGCTCTACGAGAAGTAAGTCGATCGTGAGAACCAAGTGGTGACTGAGAATCTACAACCATGGACAGGCTCCGAAAACAGCAAGTTAAAAGAGGGGTGGCAAAACAAGAACACTACACTGGAAGCCAAAGAAGATTGATAAACCAACACAGAACTGGTGTCGTCAGTTGCTACACGCTGCGGAATTTACTGAGGAGGGGATCCGAGCACTTATGGACGGAATGGTTCGATGTGCAATGGGGATAATCTAACGACTAACTAACTAACTAACTAACTAACTAACTAACTAACTAACTAACTAACTAACTAACTAACTAACTAACTAACTAACTAACTAACTAACTAACTAACTAACTAACTAACTAACTGACTGATTAACTGACCGACCGACTGACTGACTAACTGACTGACCGACTGACTGACTGACTAACTGACTGACTGACTGACTGACTGACTGACTGACTGACTGACTAACTAACGTGTCACTGAACAAGTTATACTTCTGTGTAGGCGAAGCTGTAGTTGTCATGGTGCAAGTGATAATTCTGTGTATATGGAGCTATACTTGTCATGGAACAAGCTAGAATTATGTTTAGGTGGAGCTAAATTTGTCATAGAACAATCTATGCGTCTGTGTAGGTGGAGCTATACTTGTCATGGAACAAGCTAATGCGTCTCTGTAGGTGGAGCTATACTTGTCATGGAGCAAGTAATAATACTGTGTAGTTGGAGCTTAACGTGTCACTGAACAGGTTATAATTATGTGTAGGTGGAGCTATACTTGTCACTAAATAATTTATCCTTCTATTACAGATATAGTTATACTTGTAACTGAACAAATTATACTTCTGTGTAGGTGGACCTATACTTGTCATGGAACAAGTTATATTTCTGTGTAGGTGGATTTGTACTTGTCACTGAACAAGCTATCTTTCTATGTAAGTGAAGCTATATTTGTCAGTGAACAATTTATCCTTCTATGACATGTATAGTTGTACTTGCCACTGAACATTTTATACTTTTGTGTAGGTGGAGCTATACTTGTCGCTGAACAAGTTATACTTTTGTGTAGGTGGACCTATACTTGTCATGAACAAGTTATACTTCTGTGAAGGTGGAGTTATACTTGTCACTGAACAAGTTATAATTATGTGTAGGTAGAGTTATACTTGTCACTGAACAAGTTATGCTTATGTGTTGGCGTAACTATACACGGAACAGGCTATACTTATGTAAGGTGGAGCTATATTTGTCACTGAACAAGTTATACTTCTGTTAAGGTGGGGCTATACTTATCATAGAGCAAGTTAAACTTATGTAAGGTGGAGCTATATTTGTCCTTGAACAAGATATACTGAACACGTTCGGTGGTTTGTGGTTATACTTCTGTCTTCTGTGTAGGTGGAGCTATACTTGTCACTGAACAAGCTATACTTCTGTTTAGGAAAAGTTATATTTCTGTGTAGGAGGAGCTATACTTGCCATGGAGCAGTTATACTTCTGTGTAGGAGGAGCTATACTTGCCATGAAGCAGTTATACTTCTGTGGAATTTGTATGGTTGCGAAATCTACAGTCTCTAGCTTTTTTGACATTAGTGAACACAACATAATGTAGTGTGACATCTACAACTTTATTTAGATTAACAACATTAACAACTTCATGTAGAACTTCATCATAACGACATCTAAAGAAACAAATACAACGTTATTTAGACTAACAACTGTAACAATGACATTTATAGTACCAAGTACAAAAATGTCATGTATAGTATCAACAACAAGGTCATTTAGAGTAACAACTACAGTTTAACCTAGAGTAATAACATCGACATGTAGAGGAATAAATACTACAACTTCATTTAGAGAAACAATTACAAATTCTGCATTTAGAGTATCAAAAACAACAAACCTCAAAGTATTGGGTACATTCTGTCAGTCCCTATTTCAGCTCGTATCCTTTCGTATTCTGTATACAAAGACATATTCTGTTATTCACGTAATATACACGTTGTTGTAAATAAGTCTTCCGCATAATGTCTACAAAACAGTTTATTTGTATGCATGCCATCTAATTCAAGTGACAACACATTTTGATCTACAATCACGTCGGCTAAATCGTATGTACACTACAGTTTATCTATCAACACTCTGCTAGTTCATATGTACTCTACATTAGCAGCAGTGGTTCCCAGCAGGCCGAATTCGGCCGGCGGGCGAGGGGGTTAGCGGGAGGTTCGTAAAAAGTACCCGCGGGTAGTAAAGGGTTCGCAAAAAAAAAAAAAAATGCACCACAGCACCGTTACGGATAGTTGGGCCAAGTTTGCTCGCCCATGGAGCCCATGTGATACTTCTGCCATCAAATTTTCCCTTCTGGTAAAAATTGTCCTGATCAAGAAAATTGGTCCTCGCAATTTCTTTTTTTTTTTTTTCAGCGAGTGTACAGAAACCGCTAAATTAACAGCGTTGCAAAATTAACTTGTGAAAAACAGGGCGCGGTTAATTGCAGCACTCGAGACAATGGATGGGATTTGTAAAGTGAGTACCTCCTTGTTTCTCGCGCGCGTATTATTACAGAAATGCATGAACGGAGGGCTAAATAAGCAGGGATGAGATTCGTCGCAGACGTAATCACCGCATATGCAGCTCATTTAGCAGCTAAAGCTTTGGTGAATTCGACCCAGGCCTCTTGTAGGCCCTTTAACATCAATGATTTGTTGTTGTCTCTTCGTCCAAATGTGGCGGCGTTTTGCCGTGAACTTCGTTTTTGCATGTAACGAAATTTATGTTCTTCGTCGCGATCAGGTGGAACTCGGCCTGGGCAACCCGTCCATCCTCCAGAGCCTTTGAAACAAGGTCGGCTATGCTGGAGAGCTTTCTCTCTGCCAGCACCCGAATCTCATCGTGCTTCTTAGCTTTTGATGTAAGTTTGTGGGGTGCTTGCTTGCTCCATGTGGCCATGGCCCCATAAGCTAGGGCTGCTATATCGAGCCCAACAACGACAGGGGCGGCTATAATGGTATATGAGAAGCTTAAAGCCGCCTAGTCCCATGCCCACGCCACACCAGGTCTACGTCTGACTGACAGATTTAGGCAACACCTTTCTGAAATCAACAGTGGCGCCCAGAAACCAGTATCCATGCACTTCAACAGTCCTGACCACTGTGGCGTGGCTGACATACAGGTCACGGCCATCACATCTTGTGCATCACACGAACTAGATCGTAAGACATTGGAAAACCGTCTCATCTTCCAGTTGGGTTCACTCTCCCCTCACGGCCTCAATGTCCAACACAATTTCATTTAAATTCAAAACCCCACCCCCTCCCACCCGATAGTTGTATATTCCACTAAAAAATTAGTTGCATGTCATTTACAGGACGTCGCAGTCAAGCTCAGCATCATTTTTGCTGTTCGGGATTTCTTGGCAGGTTTGCGTTCGGTGGTTTGCAATTGTTTTCTGAGCAACCGTCACTCATGCCACTCTGTGAGGACTAACTCTATGGCGGTCTGCATCCAGGTCGCCCGCAACTTTGTTTCTAGCGCAGAACGAGAAATTGCAAACTGCGTCCGTGACATCTTCGCTAATCCTAATTTTTACTTTCCGCTCACATGGGTGCCTCTCCATCACACCCCTTCCCACTTATTCTCCCGCCGAGTGACTTAGCCAATATCTGAGCTTCTGACGGAATTGACCTATGACCCGTTGACCATACATCCGGTTCATACAATCCACTGATAGTCGTCTAACGTGTGTCAGTCGCTCCCAGCAAGGATACAGATTAAGATAAGTACCCTTAATATTGTCATGTAGTGTGTTTCATATAGTTTTGTGTCGGTTTGTGTTTGTTTGTTCTGTGCTGACGAAGGCTTTGGCCGCAATGTCCAATTTGTTTCTTGTAATCGTGTTTCAGTAAAGCTCACAATCTACTTCTCGTTTTGGGGGGATTCATCCACGCCAGCCGCAAGCATTGCTCTGTCCACAACGTCTAATGCGTCTAATGCATTAACGGCACGCCGATACTTTTTATATAGGGCAGAATTTTTGGCTCTTTCATCCCCAAGAAACTTCTGAAGACGCATAATCTCTTGAATACATAGGTCTCGCCGTCACACGTCTCAAATTTTGGATAGAGAGACATTTTTTACTCTTTTCTTTACAAAACAAAAACAAGCAATAATATAACAGATGCTCACTTCTGAAACTGAGAGTCTTAATGCTAAATGCCAATGGCGCTAACCGGCCCAGAAGAGGACACAAGCCAGAGAAAAGCGCTAATGGTATAAAAGAAAATGTCATTCACCCTCAACGTCTTTTAGCTCTGTTGTGATAACCGTCCCCCTACTTCCCGTCGGCTCCAGAAGTGATGACGATAGCAATATGCCTGGTGGCCGTCAACGCTCCCCATCTAATATAGACCCAGGAAGAACTGAGACCGCCTCTGTCTGCGCCGCACTCCCAATAGCTGACTCGAGATATTTGGTTGACCCCCGAAGAGGCTTGTCAGGATTATCACGATAGGGCTTAAACTCGGCGGTGGCCTTCAATCAGTATCTAATCCCTTGGGTCTTACCCTCGTCACCTGCACGGCATAGAAGAGATTCTTAGGTCGTTGAACTTTCAGAAACCACTAGTAGGTCACAACAAGGGGCTTGCTGGTGCCTATGACAGTCTTGCAGGCCGGATAACTCACAAATGCCTTGCCCATGTTGATTAGTCTGATGAGTATCCTATCGTGCTCAAGCTGCAGGTCCCAGTCGTCGTCGTCGTGATGGTCTATGGAGGCATGAACATAGATCCCTTGTGGGTGGAAGGTGGAGTGGCTGGAGACCATAGATCTTGTAGGTGTGCCCAGGCTTCCGCAACTCAAAAGTGTCAGCTTAATCAGCAAAAATAACAGGCAGCGCATGCTCTAGGGCAGTGGTTTTCAACCTGTTTTGGCTCATTCCCCAATTCACCATATGTTGAGAATGCCATTCCTCCCCTTTCGTATTTCCTCCCTATAAGTTCACCCCTCCCCCACCCTGCCCCTACATAGTCTACGTAAAAATGGAAGCTAACTTTAATACCACATACTAGAACAGGTTTAGACGTCTACATAAAACGTGATTTGTGGGTCTACTTACGTTATAAGACGAATATCAGAAGAGCAAGGAGTACAGAACCGAAAAGTATGGAGGGAAAAACAGTATCAAGTAATCGGTTCTTGTATTAACGCGATCTTGAAATAATCTTCATTCCTCCCCTCCCCTCTGGAAACCCTAAAATTCCCCCCTAGGGGGAATTCCCCACCGGTTGAGAACCACTGCTCTAGGGCGATGTTAGCCTGGGTATTGGATCATCCATTGCATCGTCTGATATTGAGTACGCAGCTTAGATATGCCAGTGGCATGACGTCACCTTTTACATCTCGGACTAAAAATCCAATATCCCTGAGCATACCAACATCGAGCTTCTTTCTTATTATCAGGCACTGAGAAAATCTGATGTCTCCCTTGGTCACATTCTTAGCGCCGCACAGGAATGTTGAGAGAAGCTCATTATGGTGGTTCTCACATGATTACAGCCCCTCTAGATTAACGTAGATCTCCTTGTGTACAATGAGTTTGGGAAATGTCGATGCAGTCCATACCCCATTAGCATATACTCCGGGATAGGCAAGCCCAAGAGTTTTTGCCAGACCACCCCCAAGGTAGGTTTCCCCTTACGAGGTTCAGGAAATCCGCCAATGCTAACGTAACCAGCTGCATGGTTCAGCGTCAGAGAAATCTTGAGAGGCTCATGAATAGTTTCTTGAGGGCGCATATTTGTCGGGAATAAGAATCTCCTTACCCCCAAATCATAATTTATTGTTGGCCCGCTTCCGCAAAATATTATTCCACGTTGGGCAGAACTGCAGTTCTACGAGAGCAACCTCCAGGTCACCATGGCGATTGTCTAGGACAGGGTTGAGCGGGATGGGAACCTCATGTTGGGCGTTGCTTATCGTGATGTGTAATTTTTTGTATTGAGATATTTGCATCTTACTAATTTAACAAGATCGCAAAATACCGGGTCGGTCATTGTGCCGTCTGATATGGATTATGCAGCTTAGATATGACAGCGATGGAACGTCGCCTTTTTCATCTCAGACTGAAAGTATATCCCCAAGCGTTCCAATCTCAAGCTTCTTATAGTGAGGTTCAGAAAAAAAATCTCTTGTCTTCCTTGATAACATTCCTTCCTTTTTACGGGCATGGCACGGAGTAAGGTGGAGGGACGCTCATTGTGGCAGTTCTTGTATGTCGACAGCACCTCGAGATGAACATACGGCTCTTTGTACACGATCAATCTAGGAACTCTCTCAGCGGTATTTATTCCACGCCCAGTATTAGTGCCAGGCCCGTCGAACACACATGTGGGGCCAAGGGTCTACCAATATATGCTGTCACCATATTACTACCAACGTTTACGCAGCCAATTGCTGGGTTCAGCGTCAGAGAAAGTTTGAGGAGCTCAGAGACTTGCTTGTTTTCATAATATTCGTCGGGGATAACAGCCACCATCTCCCTCACACTGAACATATTATTGGCCGTCTTTTGTGAAATATTAATCCACTTAGTATTATTATTATTACTTTAAGGAAATATGCATGCAGTGAATAAATATAGATATGAGACATAAATCAATGTTTCGGTACCAGTACCCTTGTTCAGGAACAGCATTAGCAGTGCTAATGATAACCAGTATTGTTATGGATAACAGACACCTTTTATACAAAACATCATTAAGTAATAGGAGCCAGATGAATGCGCATATTTCCTGTGCAGTAAAGGTGTGCAATGGTTCAAGTGTTGAGATTGACATTTGGGGAATATAAAGCCAAGTATTTATGTTTATACTTCACCTCGATACCGCAAGATACAAGAGGAACATGATGAGATGAGATGAGAAAGCCAATTATGTGCGCACTCTGAGGACAGTAGAGTTACAGTCCCTGATGTCTCATTTAAACACCTGACAAAGTGGGTCAGCTGCCTGCCTCTCGCCCCGAAGGTCGTGGGGTCATCTTCTAACTCCGTCAATCGGTTCACCAGCGTAATTTTCTATCCGCATACTGGACGTGGCTGGAGCTAAGGAGTTAGTGCTTTTGTGCTCGTACTTTAGGCAGGTCTCTGTGCAGAAACAGGCAGAGACACATGGGATAAAACACGGTGCAATGAAGAGTATCCTTTGCAATTAAACTCGTTTAAATAACTTTAATTGATTTAATGCAAGGTCATGAACATCTGCAATCTCTATTTTGCTTGTTCTTTGCTAAGTATACATCATTTAGAGAATCAACTACAACTATATGATTTAGAATAAAAATTAAAACAACATCAATTAAATAACAACTTCAACAACCGCCTTTTGAGTATCAGTTACGAGAACTTCATGTTATATAAGAAACAGTGACTAACCTTTATTCTGGGAATACCTTGAAATACGTCGCGATCTACCTGTAGAGGAAGAAATGGTCTAATGCAGAATATTTACAGAACAATTTATCTGTAAACATGTCATCTACTTCATGTTTATAGAATGGTTTACCCCTGAACAACGGCCCGTCTAGCCCTTAACAACTCCATGTCTACCCCAGTACAACACCCTGTAACCCCTGAACAACACCCTGGCTATCCCCGACAACGCCCAGTCTATCCCCGAACAATTTTCTGTCTACCCCTGACAAAGACCTGTCTATCCCTGAACAACGCCGTTTCTACCCCTGAACATCTCCCTGTCTACCCCTGAACAAAGTCTTGTCTACCCCTGAACAAACACCGTCTACCCCTGAACAACACACCGTCTACCATTGAACAACGCACTGTCTACCCCTGAACAATGCCATGTCTACACCGGAACAAATCCCTGCCTACCACCGAACAACTCCCTGTCTTCCCCTGAACAACGCCCTGTCTACCACTGAACAACGCATAGTCTACTCCTGAACAAGGCCTTGTCTATTCCTGAACAAGGCCATGTGTACCCCTGAACAACACCCTGTCAACCCCTGAACAACACCCTGTCTACCCCTGAACAACACCCTGTCTACCCCTGAACAACACCCTGTCTACCCCTGAACAACGCCCCATTTACCCCTGAACAACTCCCCGTTTACCCCTGAACAACTCCCTTTTACCCCTGAACAAGTCCCTGTCTACCCCTGAACAACTCCCTTTTTACCCCTGAACAACGCCCTGTCTACCCATCAACAACGCCCTGTCTACCGCTCAACAACGCCCTGTCTACCCCTCAACAACGACGTGTCTAACCCATCACAACTCCATGTCTGCCCCTGATCAATGTTCTGTCGACGCCTAAACAACGCACTGTGTATCCCTGAACAACTCCCTGTCTACCACTGAACAACTCACCGCCTACCCCTGAACGACGCCTTGTCTACCCCTGAACGACGCCCCGTCTACCCCTGAACAACGCGCCGTCTACCTCTGAACAATTTCCCGTCTACCCCCTGAACAACGCTCTGTCGCCCCTGAACAGCTCTCCGTCTACCACTGAATAACGCCCTGTCCACCCCTGACAAAGCACTGTCTATTCCTGAACAACGTCCTGTCTATTCCTGAACAACATCCTGTCTACCACTGAACAACTCCCAGCATACTCCTGAACAACGCCCTGTCTACCCCTGAAAAACGCCCTGTCTATTCCTGAACAAAGCCCTGTCTACTCCTGAACATCTTCCTGTCTACCCCTAAACAAATCCATGTCTACCCCTGAACAACGCACTGTCTACCCCTGAACAACTCCCTGTCTACCCCTGAGCAAAGCACTGTCTACCCCTGATCAACTACCTGTCTACCCCTGAGCAACTTCCTGTCTACCCCTGAACAACGCCCAGTCTATCCCTGAACAACGCCCTGTCTACCAATGAACAACTCCCTGTCTACCCCTTAACAACGCCCTGACTACAGCTGAACAACGCCCCGTCTACCCCTGAACAACGCACCGTCTACCATTGAACAACGCCTTGTCTACCACTGAATAACGCCCTGTCTACCCCTGAACAACGCCCTGTCCACCCCTGAACAACGCCCTGTCCACCCCTGAACAACAAACTGTTTACCCCTGAACAACGACCTGTCTTCCCCTGAACAACGCCCTGTCTACCAATGAACAAATTCATGTTTACCACTGAACTACGCATAGTCTACTCCTGAACAAGGCCTTGTCTACTCCCGAACAACACCATGACTACCCCTGAACAACGCCATGTCTACCCCTTAACAACACCCTGTCTACCCCTGAACAACGCCCCATTTACCCCTGAACAACTCCCCGTTTACCCCTAAACAACTCCCTGTTTACCCCTGAACAACTCCCTGTTTACCCCTGAACAACAACCTGTTTACCCCTGAACAGCGACCTGTCTACCCCTGAACAAGTCCCTGTCTACCCCTGAACAACTCCCTTTTTACCCGTGAACAACAACCTGTTTACCCCTGAACAACAACCTGTTTACCCCTGAACAACTCCCTGGTTATCCCTGAACAATGCCCTGTCTACCCATCAACAACGCCCAGACTACCGCTCAACAACGCCCCGTCAACCCCTCAACAACGACGTGTCTAACCCATCACTACCCTCTGTCGACGCCTGAACAACGCACTGTGTATCCCTGAACAACTCCCTGTCTACCACTGAACAACGCACCGTCTACCCCTGAACGACGCCTTGTCTACCCCTGAACGACGCCTCGTCTACCCCTGAACAACGCGCCGTCTACCTCTGAACAATTTCCCTTTCTACCCCTGAACAACGCTCTGTCGCCCCTGACAAAGCCCTGTCTATTCCTGAACAACGCCCTGTCTATTCCTGAACAAAGTCCTGTCTACCACTGAACAACTCCCAGTCTAATCCTGAACAACGCCCTGTCTACCCCTGAACAACGCCCTGTCTATTCCTGATTAAAGCCCTGTCTACTCCTGAACATCTTCCTGCCTACCCCTGAACAAATCCATGTCTATCCCTGAACAACGCCCTGTCTACCCCTGAACAACTCCCTGTCTACCCCTGAGCAAAGCACAGTCTACCCCTGAGCAACTACCTGTCTACCCCTGAGCAACTTCCTGTTTACCCCTGAACAACGCCCAGTTTATCCCTGAACAACGTCCTGTCCACCAATGAACAACTCCCTGTCTACCCCTTAACACCGCCCTGTCTACCACTGAACAACGCCCTGTCTACCCCTGAACAAACACCGTCTACCCCTGAGCAACACACCGTCTACCCTTGAACAACGCCCTGTCTACCACTGAATAACGCCCTGCCTACCCCTGAACAACGCCCTGTCCACCCCTGAACAACGCCCTGTCCACCCCTGAACAACAACCTGTTTACCCCTGAACAACGACCTGTCTACCACTGAACAACGCCCTGTCTAGTCCTTAACAACGACCTGTTTATCCCTGAACAACGCCCTGTCCACCCCTGAACAACGCCCTGTCAACGCCTGAACGACGCCTTCGCGACAACTGAACAACGCCCTGTCTACCCCTGAACAAACACCGTCTACCCCTGAGCAACACACCGTCTACCCTTGAACAACGCCCTGTCTATCACTGAATAACGCCCTGTCTACCCCTGAACAACGCCCTGTCCACCCCTGAACAACAACCTGTTTACCCCTGAACAACGACCTGTCTACCACTGAACAACGCCCTGTCTAGTCCTTAATAACGACCTGTTTATCCCTGAACAACGCCCTGTCCACCCCTGAACAACGCCCTGTCCACCCCTGAACGACGCCTTCGCGACCACTTAACAACGCCTTGTCGACCCCTGACACACACCTGTTGTTTGCAATGTGATTAATTTGTTCTCAGAGATGTTGTTCTGAACAATAGCATGGGCAGATGTTAGTTAATGTGTGCTTGCTTTATTTACACGAAATATGACTGGAGAATCTACTTCGTATGACACCGTTGACCGAGTCAGTTATAAGTCTGTTATACGTAACTAGACAGTTTTACCGTTATGATATACGTTTGATAGACGTTTCGGTACTAATACCCTTGTTCAGGAACATCACAAGCAGAACTAATAATTAACAATATATATATATATATATATATATATATATATATATATATATATATATATTTGTTGGATGACAGACACAATTTATACTCAATATAAATAATGAAAATTAACAGATGAGTGCACATAT
Organism: Cepaea hortensis; assembly: GCA_963921405.1. Taxonomy (NCBI): domain Eukaryota; kingdom Metazoa; phylum Mollusca; class Gastropoda; order Stylommatophora; family Helicidae; genus Cepaea; species Cepaea hortensis. The sequence goes on along the minus strand of OY992876.1, from coordinate 314,828,410 downwards.
TCCCTGTACAGGAAAGGTGTGTGGTGGATTAAGTGTTGAGATAGGAATTCAGGAAATATAAAGCCCAAATACGTGCACACTCCGAGGAAAGTAGAGTTCCAATTCCTAATGCCCCATCTAAACAACTGATCAAGTGTTCAGCTGCCTGCCTCGCACCCCGAAGCTCGAAAATCCATCTTCTAATCCCGTAATTCGGTTCACCAGTGTAATTGTTTAGCCCCATTCTGGACGTGGCTTGAGTACGGAGTTGGTGCTCTGTGCAGAAACAAACACAGCTACATGGGATAAAACCTGGTGCAATGAAGATGATCCATTGCATTTACACTCATTTCCATCCATCCATCATGTGTCATGCCGATAAGCGTGGGCGGACATGTTTTGCCATCTCACTCGATCACCAGAGTCCAAGGTATGCAGGTATTTACTTCTCGGTCTTCCCCTTGGTTTCTTCCCTTCGATCTTGCCAGCTGTCATCAAGTTCCCCAAGTAATTTCTTCTCATAACATGTCCACAAATTTTGACTGTCTACGTCTAATGACTCTAATCAGTTTACGATCTTCAGTTGTTTCTTGAAGGACTTGTTCATTGGTTTTTCCGTCTGTTCATGGTATTCTTTGCATTTTCCTCAGAAACCACATTTCCACAGCCATCAAGTGATTTTTCAGCTTGACTGCTCATTGTCCACGCTTCACATCCATACAGAAGTACAGGTTCTATGTAGCGCCTCAACATTGTTTTTCTCGTTTCAATTGATATCTTTTTATTGGTCAGTATGTTTTCCATCTTGCAAAAGGCTACCTTCATCGTGGCATTTCTTGTTCTAATCTCTTCAAGTCATCTCCCATCTGATGTTATGACTGTTCCGAGATAGATGCCATCACTTAGAGTTACAACTACAAAACATCACTTAGAGTAACAACTACAACAACATCACTTAGAGTAACAACTACAACAACATCACTTAGAGTAACAACTACAACAACATCACTTAGAGTAACAACTACAACAACATCACTTAGAGTAACAACTACAACAACATCACTTAGAGTATCAACTACAACAACATCACTTAGATTAACAACTGCAACAACATCACTTAAAGTAACAACTACAACAACATCATATACAGTCACAACTATAACAACATCACTTAGAGTTGTTGTTGTTGTTGTTGTTCAAGAATGACTTGCGCGAGGAATTGGATTAAAGTGAGGAAGAGTTGCGCAATTCGTCGACCTCACTCTCTCGCCTGAGTCCATCTGAGTCAAGTGGCAAGACAAGTCAAGATGACTGGAGACGAATACAGGTGCAGTGGATGACCAGGGCGCTCTACGTGCCTGGCCGTGCTCATTACGTTCCACAACGCTTTGCAGGTAAACGCCGTCTTGCCCGTTGAATCAGGAATGATTTTTTCCGCGCAGTCTGCCGGATCCGGACTTAGAGTAACAACTACAACAACATCACTTCGAGTAACAACTACAACAACATCACTTAGAGTAACAACTACAACAACATCAATTAGAGTTAAACTACAACAACATCACTTAGAGTAACAACTACAACAACATCACTTAGAGTTACAACTACAACAACATCACTTAGATTAACAACTGCAAAACATCACTTAAAGTAAAATCTACAACAACATCATATACAGTCACAACTATAACAACATCACTTAGAGTTACAACTACAACAACATCACGTAGAGTTACAATTACAACAACATCACTTAGAGTTACAACTACAACAACGTCACCTAGAGTCACAACTACAACAGCAACACTTAGAGTAACGACGACAACAACATCAATTAGAGTAACAACTACAACAACATCACTTAGAGTATTAACTACAAAAACATCACTTAGTGTCACAACTACAATAACATCACTTAAGGTAACGACGAAAACAAAACCACCTAGAGTAGCAACTACAGCAACACCACTTAGAATCACAATTACAGCAACAACACTTAGAGTAACAACTACAACAACATCACACAGAATCACAACTACAACAACATCACTTAGAGTAACAACTACAATAACATCACTTAGAGTAACCACTACAATAACATCACTTAGAGAAACAACTGCAACAACATCACTTGGAATAACAACTAAAACAAATGTCATTTAGAAGTTGAACATTAACACATTTTCATGGTTACTTCCTATCAGGCTTTAAAATCGCTAAAGTGTATCCTCATTTAAAAGCTGGTTCATTAGACGATTGCATCATGAGTAATTATAGGCCAATTTCCATATTATCCTCTCTATCCAAACCGCTAGAAAAGCACATCCACAAGACAACACTCGAGCACTTAGTTCGCCACAAACTAATAGCTGACAGTCAGTCAGGATTTCGGCCATAATATTCCTGCCATACGGCCCTAACAAATATGATAGAAAACTGGCATCAAAATATTAACAACAATACTCTATGTGGAACGATGTTTATAGACTTTAAAAAAAGCATTCGATATGATAGATCATACTATACTAATTAAAAAACTAGAAACAATGAAAGCAAGCTTTAATATAGTGACATTAATAAACTCATTCTTATTAGACAGAAAACAAGTAGTATCACACAATAAATCTCTATCCCAAGCCATTACCATTAATACTGGAGTACCTCAGGGGTTTATACCTGGCCCTCTGTTATTTGCCATTTATATAAATGATCTTCCCTTATATCTGTCATCGTCCTGCGATCTATTTGCAGACGACTGCACAGTGTATACAAACGCTATTGATCGTAATGTGCTAGAATTATCCTTGCAACAGGAAATAAATATTGTAGTTAACTGGAGTCATGCAAACCGCATGCAAATTAATATTTCTAAAACAAAATCTATGTTAATAGGAACCAGGCAAAGACTTCACACTCTAAACTCGCAGAGAACTCTTCAGCTGCACATTGGTAGCACGCATATAGAAAGTGTAACCGAGCACATGGCACTGGGTCTTATCATAGTTCAAAATCTATCCTTTAATTCCCATGTTCATGCTCTAGTTAAACAAATAGCCAAAAAAGTATACCAATTTGCCAAAATTAAAAACTTCCTCGACGAAAACACAAGAAAGATATTCTATACGTCCCACATACAAACACATATTGATTATTGCTCCACAATCTGGGATGGATGCTCCACATCAATAACAAAACGCCTTTATTCACTCCAGAAAATGGCAGTGCGTCTAATCAATGGTGATAAGTTTACAGACAATTCTAACCTACATAACGTCTTCAGTTACTGCCACTCCACAAACGCCTACTTTTTAATAAGGCTAAACTAACTCACAAAATCCTATTTCAAAATGCTCCAAGCTACCTTTGGCCATTGTTTAAATATAACGCAAGACATAGCGAGCGACTAAATATACTTCATGTCCCTAAACCTAGGATAGACGTATATAAAACAAGCTTAGCATACTCTGCCACTCAGTTGCGGAATAATCTTCCACAAGAAATCAAAGACACCACCAATCATTATACATACAGTCGCAACCTGTTTGAACACTACCTCAGGACAGACTACATGCCCCCTTAAAAAAAAAAAAACAGCAGCAAAGATAATAATAATGGTAAATTATCTCGAACGACATATAGCCAGAAAAAAAAAACAAAAAAACATTCCCATATGTGTGGCACGTTACACCCGCCTTGGGTATTTATGATGCCCATGTTAAACATTGCCTCAACGAGTCATGTATTACTGATTATTTTTCATGCGTTTTAATGTTATTGTTCTACTGTTGTTAAAGAATTGCTTCATAAGAGATGTTGAATGAAAGAATGTATGAGAGGAAATAGAGAAGAAGGGTAGAATGTCAGACGGGCCTGCGTGCCCAATTCTTAACCCTTTGAAAATAAAGATTTTCGTTCTTTCGTTCGTTCTGTCTGTCTGTCTGTACACTACGTACGTACGTACGGACAGACGCACGCACGTGTGTGTGTGTGTGTGTGTGTGTGTGTGTGTGTGTGTGTGTGAGTGTGTGTGTGTGTGTTTGTGTGTCTGCGTGCATAATTAAACTATTGTTAGTGAGTTTGTGATTGTGAGAAATTATATTTATTTGCGAAGTAGTGTGCATGTATGTGTTTTTGAGTGGGTGCATAATTGTGTGAATTTGGGTAAATGATGAAATGATGTATGCAGAATAAATTATATGAATGTGTTCATGAATGTGCGTGTGTACGCGTGTCTGCCTGCCTGTCTGTCGCTTGACATGGTAATGTGCATTGCTTATGTTTACAACATTCAGGTGACAATGTTTCTTTGGTATGTGAATGTGACAAACACAATGATGAACGAAAGACCAGTGATTGGAACGGTCGAATGTAAGACGGGTCTGCGTACCCAATTTGTGACCATTTGAAAACAAATTTCATTCGTTCGGTCGTTCTTTCATTTAAAGTAACTATTACAAAAATTTTATTTAGAATAACCACAATGTTATTCTCATATAAAGCAACAATTACAACAAATATTATTTGGAATAATAGCTACAACAACCTCATTTATAGTAGCAATTACAACAAAGTCAAGTTCTACCAGAAACAGTGGCACACCTTCAATCCAGAGCCACATCAACGGTTCGAAGTCAGGTTCTATATAGGAAGAAACGATATACAACATTATTTACAGAACAGTTTATCTGTGAACATGTTAATATAAATATTGAGCACAACCCACCACTGGCAACGCTGATCGTATTCTGGTATGAACCTAAGGCCTATCCACGTCAATATGGAAGCACTATACTCGAGTTTCGCTCTCGTTTGAGCTCGTCAGTAATGCATATCCCTGACCGGATCCGGAAACAAGCCCTGGATCACTAGTACTAGCACTGGCGTTGCCAGTGGTGGGTTGTGCTCAATATGTAAATTTCAAATCCCGAAATAACCAAATAAATCAATTTGATTATTGCTCACTGGATTTTAGGAGGCTTGGTGTTCCTTGCCAGTGAGAAGTCCTGATCGTTCGGTTCCACATCGATTGACGGACGTCAGTCGCGGCGATTGGGCAATCTTGAGCCTAGCCTACGATGGGTGACGTTGTAGTGTTCTGTTATGATAATTTGGCCGGGTCCAGCGTGTGCTGCGTGGTTACACACCCGCTTCAATATCGTCAATATGATATATTCAGCAGTTAATAATTTCTGTAATTAAGTATTGTTTAGGACTACAGACAGTATCAAAGAGCCAGCTTGAAAGGTTGGAGCACATACATAATGCTGCCATGCGGGTAATCCTGGGGTGCACAAATGACACACCAATTATATGCATGAGGCATATCCTGGCGCTACCAACAATGACGGATAGGCATAGGATCCTTCAGGCCAACTAGTACCTGAGAGTTGCTGCAGATAGGGATCACCCCCTGCATGAAGCCATGGATATAGTAGACAAGGGTCATAGACTAAGATGAGGCAGGTCCTGGATGGCAGAGGCAGAACTATCTATACGTCAGGTGTGTGATCTAGAGACCATCAAATGTGAAAAAGCGTGGGTCGAAATTCCGGAAGATAGGACGGACTGGCACAATGTAATAGTAACACTGGGTTGTGAGTGCAGAGAATGGACATTGGACCGCACTGAGTTTGAAGTGCAACAACTGCTCCAGAGTAACACACATCAAGGTGACAAAGTCATCTACATCGAAGGGTCAGTGGTGAGAAACAGACGTAGTCTTGAAAACGGAGAGTCTGGCATATGAGACTTCAACCTCAAGCATGAGAATGGAGGTGGAAGCAGTAATAGCGGCATTCCGTTGGTTAGAGGAGACTACTGCAACACACATTGTATTCATTACGGATTAAAAGTGTATGCTTAGTAAGGTGGAGAAAGGAATGTTTCGTGTGGAATGGCCATCATCGCTTCAGAGGTCACAGATTGTGAGAATTGTATGGATATTTTGCCCTGGCCATGTGGGTGTGCGGGGGAATGAAATAAAAATCAACTTTATTTTAAAAGGGTCACAAATTGGGCACTCAGGCCCGTCTTACACTCGGCCCTTCCAATCACTCGTCTTTCGTTCATCAAGCGCATTATACATTTACATAGGAAGAAAAATAAACATTGTGAAATGAATGTTGTAAACATAAACAAGGCAAATTACCATGTTATGAGGACCATCTCCCATCTACCCATACATCACCCCACCCACCCACACACACCCCCACCTAACCACACACATGCACACCCAGGGACACATACATACCCCACCAACCGACCCATCCCCCTTCCGCACATCCCCCACCCACACACACTGCCCTCACCTGTTCCCCCAACAAAGCCCACTCGCCACCCACAAACATCCCCCACCAACCCACACATCCCACGCCCACCCACATACACATCCTAACCCACACATCCTCTCCCCACCCACACCTCCAACCACCCATCCCCCATCCACATCTCCAACGACCACATATTCCGCGCCCACGCACACAATCCCCCCACCCACCCACACATCGCACATCCACTCACACATCCCCAAACCATACACACACATCCCCACTAACTGACATCTCCCTACCCCCCCCTCCCCCACACACACACACATCTCCCTAACCACCCATACATCCCCAATCCACTCATGCACACCCCACCATCCACACATACATCTTCCACCCACCCACACATGCCCTAACCCAATCCCCCACCACACACATTCCCCACCCGCACGTCACATACATCCCCTACCACATGCTACACAATATTCCCACCCACACCCACACAGATATCCTTACCCATCCTCCCCACATACCCCCACCCACACACCACAAAATCCCCCACCCACACACACATACCCCACCCACACAATATCCCCAACCAACACACCACACACCTCTCCCCACCCACATACGCATTCACCACCCATCCACCAACACACACTCACTCACGCACACATCCTCCACTACGCATCCACACATCCTCACACCACCACCCACCCACCCAAACCAAACATCTCTCGAACACAATACCCCTACCCACACACATCCTCCACCCATTCACGCATCCCACCCCGACACATACGCATCCCTCACCCACCTACACATCCCACACAACCACTCACACACCCCTACCCACACATTCCCCATCCACGCACACATCTCCCACCCACACATCGCCACAACTCACACATACTTCCCCCAACCACCACACATCCCCTACTCACCCACACATAATCCCCACCCATATACAGTTTCCCTGCATCCATCACACACATCCCCCACACCACACACTATCCCCCACCCACACACATATCCTCACCCATACCACCACAAACATACCCCCACCCACACACCATGCACACATCCCCCACCAACACACCGCACACATATCTCAAACCCACACACCATACACTTCTCCCCACTCGTCATTGCATCCCCAATCCACCCACACAATCCGCTACTCACACAACCCAGCCACCCACACATACTTCCTCAAACCATCCACACATCTCCACCCACCCACACATATCCCCCACCCAAACACACATCCCCCGCACCCGTCCCATACACATATCCTCCACCCATACACACATCCCCTACACCAATTCCCACACCCCTACTTTCACCCCCACACATCGATCCACACCTCCCACCAACACCCACAAATATCACTACCCACGAACACCCACACACCCCAACCCATCCAAATGCATACCCCACCCACACATCCCCCACCCACACATATCCCCACACTCACACACATCCTCCACACACACTCACACATCCTCACATCTAGACACATACAAAATGTCTCACCTGAGCATTGAAACTAGTATGAACACACTCCCATACTTTACTCACACACATACACTGACAATTTTCGTGAGCAGTCTCATAAAAATGTTAAACATGGAGAAACATGTGTACATAAACAGTGTGTGACGTAAAAATAGTGATGCTCCCACACACAGAGATACACACAGAGAAGGCACACACACACACACACACACACACACACACACACACACACACTCACACACACACACACATTGACTCTCACGCTCACTCATTCTGTCTCTCATTGACACTCACTGACTCTCTCACTCAAACTACAGTAATGAACATGAGTTTATATTATGCATGATAAAATCAAATGGTATTTAATTGATAATATGACAGATGAGAATACACAAACATATGGATTCGCGTGTTACATAACATGCGTGTTACATGACATGCATCTGCTCAGCTCTCTCTCTCTCTCTCTCTCTCTCTCTCTCTCTCTCTCTCTCTCTCTCTGTATTCTTTCATATACACACACTCACACGCATGCGCGCGCTCACACACACACACTAACACATAAACTCTCCCACTGTTTCACTCTCTCTCTCTCGCTCGCTCACTCTCTCTCTCTCACTATTTCCCCCATTTATTGACTCTGTTCATCTTCATTCACTTTATCTCTAACTCTCTTACTCTCTCTCTCTCTCTCTCTCTCTCTCTCTCTCTCTCTCTCTCTCTCTCTCTCTCTCTCTCACACTCATACACACAGACAGACACACACCCTCACGCTATCACTCAATGTTTCACTTACCCTAGCGCACTCACTCACTCTTTTACTCTCTCTCTCTCTCTCTCTCTCGCTCTCTCTCTCTCACACTCACACACACACATACCCACACACTCTAGCACTCATTCACTCACTCACATACACTCACTCTCTCACTCATTCACTCCTCACTCATTCACTCATTTACTCTCTCTCTCTCTCTCTCTCTCTCTCTCACACACACACAGTCCTTCACACACACACTCACTTTCTCAATCACACTCTTTCACACATACACATACGCATGAATGCACGCACGCACACACTCCCTCATTCACTCTCACACATACACGTACGAATGCATGCACTGACACATTCCATTTAACATGAACAGGTTGATAGGCTAGTAGGGAATGTACCTCTTGGTGGTAGATTACCTATGGGCAAGGGGGTGGTGGTCGTGCGCTTGTGGGACGAGGTGGAGAAGGTGGGGGAATAGATTGAGAACACGTATGTGGTAAGAATGAGATTGCGGAGGATCGGTAGGGATTCTGAGAGAATCTTAAAACAGAGAAGGAATACAAGGAGAACTTTAAATCAGACAGCGCTGGGAACGATTAGAAGTATGACTCTTCACTGGTTGTTGAACGAAGGGACGGAGCAGGTATGGGAATGTCCTGAGTGCAGTGAGTTCGGTTAATTCAACTCAACTCATCTCAACTCAAAATGCTACTGAATGAAAGAAAGAACATTATTTAGAGTAACAGTTGCAATAAACATTATAACATAACATCGGCACCTTGTCGTCTTGACAAACGATAGTTTGGTACATTGTGCTTCAAAAAGGCATAATAACTATAACCCATGGCGGTGGCGAATATGATTGATAAGGCCATTTCGGACTGTAAATGTTCGTCCACAATGGATGCATGGGAAAACATGATCATTTCCACCATTATGCACCACCTTACGTCTCACACGCTCGGTGTGAGCTTTATCTGCAATCATTTTGTCCTTTGTTTCTATTCCATTTATGATATTTGCCCTCCATGCAACACGCTCAGCGGCGACTTGCTCCCAATGTACATTATCAATGCCTGTATCAATCATGTCCCGCTTACACACATCTTTGTATCATAATAGAGGCCGACCCTGATATCTCCTGCCCACCTGTAATTCACCAAAAAAAGATGTCTTTTAGAATTCTACCATCATTTATCATCTTAACGTTCCTATCCATCTAAGTCTACAAAGACTGAGCATGGAATAAACTGTCACACAACCTGATCTTCCCAATACTTCAGTATTTGTGATTTTGCCTTGCCACTTAATACCAAGTATTCATCGCAAACACCGAATATGAAAGCTGTTTAAACGTTTCGCTTGATGTTAGTAAGTTGACCAGGTTTCACCGCCATAAAGAAGAGTACTAAGGACACAGGCTTGGTAGACAAGGCCTTTTGTTTTGGCAGTAAGCTTCATGTTCTCCCAATTATGTTTGTTAACCTGTTTATTGTTGTTGCTGACTTACCAATCCTGATGTTGATTTCCTGATCTAGGCATAATTTGCTATTTACCTCAGATCCTAGATATGTAAAATGGTCTACTATCTCCAGTTCGGCGTCGTCAATAAAGATTGATGGTACCCCATGTGTACCTTGTGACATAATCTGTGCCTTATTTTTGTTAATTGTTGGAGCAAATTCAGAACAAGCATGAGACGCAGAGGTGTTTCCAAGGCACCAGGGCCAGGTTCTATCCTGGACAAGACCTACTGACACGTCCTAGTCGTGCGTCCTTGGCAACAGGTCCCTTCGGGGTCCTGGCTTACATAGTCGGATAGCTGATTCTTCCGAAGTCGGAGAGTATCTGCCTGTACGGCGAGGAACCCCCAGTCTGCACAGCAATAAGCCAGACATGGGAAAACGAATACTCACGCACACCTCAGGCCCGGTATAACATCACACTGATGTTGGACAACAGGATGTATTCATCCGACATACAGGACTTCACGCTGAAGTTCACAGCCAGCGAACACAAGCAAGCAAGAACAAGCATTGGAGAATGAAGATAGTAGTCGCTGTAATTCTTCCCCAGAGTGGGTAGAAATTGCAGCATCATCTGCAAAAAGCAACTCTCTGATCAGTACCTCCTAATTTTTGTCTTGGCCTTCAATCTCTGAGCATTGTAGAGGCGGCCATCTGAACGTGAGTGAATATATATACCCGCATCCTGATCACGAAAGGCATATTTCAGTAGAGTGAAAAGTATATTCCAAAGAGGGTACGGGATAGTACACAACCTTGCTTAACTCCACTTTTGATTCCAAACTCTTCTGAAGTTGCACCATCAAACGATTCCACAATGGACAGAAGAGTTGATGGGCAGACTTGCCTTTAACAGATTTTCACTACTTACCAAATCAAATGCCTTTGTGAGGTCGATGAAGGCAATAGACAGTGGTTGATTTTGTTCCCAGTATTTTTCCTGCATTCTTTGCAATGATAATATTATATCAATGGTAGACCGGTTCTGTCAGAAGCCACACTGTGATTCGGGGTAGACTTGATCTCCCAGGACTTGAAGTTTGCACAGAACAATTCTGGCAAATACTTTTCCAGCAATACACAGAAGTAGAGTACCCCTATATTTGATACAGTCGCTTTGATCGCCCTTGTTCTTGTACAATGTTATGATGCTTGTATCTTTGAAATCCTGTGGGACTTCTCCTTCTCGTCAGCATTGCTCTATTAGCTGGAGGATCTGTAGAGCGAGTGTGTCTTGCCCACTCCTGATAACCTCTATTCTAATCCCATCCTTACCCGGAGCCTTGCCAGATACAAGTTCATTTACAGCACACTTAACTTCTGTTATGGTGGGAAGTGTGTCCGGGTGGTCAAGTGTTTGCAGGGCCTCTATGGCGTTGAGGGCATTATCCGCTAGCTTGGTCTCACTTGAGTAAAGCTCTAAATAGTGCTCTACTCATCTATCTGTCTGTTGTTTCTTATCAGTGATGATTTCTTCAGTCAAGGTTTTTCAGTGGTGCACTTCTTTTGATCATTGGACCACAGGCTTTCTTTATACCTTCATTCATGCTTCTGAGGTTTCCCTTATCACTTGCGTTTTGAATGGACTCACATAACTTGATCCAATCTTCATTTACACACTGCCAGACAGCCTTTTGTACATCCTTCCTAGCTTGCTTCAGCTCATTGCAATAAACATAATTTTGAATAACTGCACAAAATAAAAACAAACGTCATTTAGAATATCAAGTATAACAAAGGTATGTTGTATACGAAACAGTGCCTAACCTGTTGCCTGTAAACCGGATTGCCAAAATTGCATCACTGAATAATCTGCAGGAAGAAATTTTCTGAAGCAGATTATTTATAGAACAGTACATTTGGCAACATGTCGGCTATTTCATGTTTGCAGAATGGTTTATATGTTGTCTACTGCATGTGTATATAACAGTTTATCTGTAAAGATAACGTCTAGATTATGTGTATACATGTAATCTAGGTCACGTGTCTACACCATTTTATATGTAATCATGTCTTCTAGTTCGCATGTATTCATCCATCCATCCATCATGTGCCATGCCGATAAGCGAGGGCGGTTATGTTTTGCCATCTCACTCGATCATCAGAGTCGTGGATCAGCTCCGTGTTCCTGTCTCGACCACGCCAAGTGGCCAAGCCATCACGGTATTTACTACTCGGTCTTCCCCTTTTCAGTCTTCCCTTCGATCGTGCCAGTTGTCACTAAGTTCTCCAAGTTATTTCTTCTCATATCAAGCTTGTAAACCATGCAAATTCATTTTTTTCTTCTTCATATGCCTGTAAGCCATCCAAATTCATCTTTTGCGAACTATTTGAATGTTAATTCAATATCAGTATAAAGTGTGAATGAATAACAATTTAGGTAAAGGGTTTTCAAATTTAATAACCAATAAAGTAGAACAAGTTGATAAATGATTAATAAAGAACATAAAATTAATAACAAGTTATACTATACTAATACCATATAATAATGATAATAATAATAATAATAATAATAATAATAATAATAATAATAATAATAATAATAATAAGAAGAAGAAGAAGAAGAAGAAGAAAAAAATCTATTAGGAATTAAAATAATTAAAGACAGTATAGTTAATAGATATAGTCCTCATAGAATAAACTATCAAACGGATAACAAACACACAGTGGACACACGTGGACACAATTAGACATAAAGAAAAGACAGTATATGATGACATAAAGTTAAAAGACATAAAGATATGACACTTATACAGAACATTGTAAGACATTAGAAATAAATAAAGGACAAATACTATGTATATATATATATACATATACACACATATCTGTGTGTGTGTGTGTGTGTGTGTGTGTGTGATTATCCAGACAACAGTAGACTAGAACTAAAACTAAAATTAATGACGGTAATAAGACATTGCCGGTCTCTCTGGCTGTGGGGTTACAACACTTTCTCTCTGTAATCCCGTTTATCACGCAGTCTCGTAGCGGAGCGAGAGCTGAGGCGGTTCGACCCCCGCTCGTGACTTGCGGGATACTGAGCCGGCCGCTCAGAAAGCAATGGCAAACTACTGAGCGTAATCTTGCCAAGAGATCAACATACAGCTGAAAGATGCTGGTGTTGACAGCTAAGTCCTGTAAAGGATATGCTAAAAAAAAAAAAAAAAAAATAAGTCATTAACGGAAATCATGAAAATAATAATTAAGACAAGTATATAAATATATCTTGTTGCACACGATAATGCGAATATAAATCAAACATTACAATTATAATGGGAAAACTAGTTTATGATAATAAATTTTTGGGACTGAAATCTTGGCATTTGGAATTATTGGGTAAATCGAATGTGTATTGCTTTTCTAATGGTTTTGCACCGCGTTATGAAAGGTTAAGTTTTGTATGCTTTGGTACAATGTGGTCAATGGAAAGTATAGACATGTTTTATACCAGTAAAGTATGGCAAAGAAGGAAACAATTACAGAGATGAACAGATAAAAGATAAGAAAAGAAGCAACTGTCAACATACATCGTTTCAAGAACACCAATGAGAAGGAGGAACACTAATATTAAGTATAAATAACTCATCCTATTGAGCATAATTCCACAAATTCCCAAAGAGTGGCACAAAATGAACAGTCATACGATGATAAACATAAAGGACAAGGTGGGGGAGAGATTACTAGCGGTCATTTTCTAATGAAACATCTACACCCATGTCAAAAACGGTGAGTGTAACTAGTATGGTTTGCCGAGTGCGCACTCATCTTCACAAAGAGCATAATAGATTGTAAGAAGGATGCAAGATATTCCATGCGAGAGCATGAAGGTAAGGGACTGCATGTGGATGCTCACGGTACCATTGGAACTCATGGCAGTTGGATGTCAGTACTACGAACAACAAGAGACTGAAATCACACGACGTCCATGACGGTTGGATTGGTAGTATCGTGCACATTGTAACAAGTATATATATATATATATATATATATATATATATATATATATATATATATATATATATATATATATATATATATATATATCGTGGTGTAGTTGGTGTATCCACTCGAACAATGTCATTGGTGGAATGTATGAAAGGGTAAGTGAGAATCTAGACAGATTATTATTCCAAACTGAACATTCTTTGTATCATGTCAAGATATATAGTACCATCAGACTGTTAAAATGTATAAGCACATTTTTAAATTGGGGGGGGGGGGGTAATACCATGACACTAAGATAGGTCGGACAATAGTTAATACACAAATAGGAGGTAAATAAATAAAGCGACAGAGCGAGGCAGAAATTAGAACTCAGGTCATTTAGTAGAATCGATTACAGCGCAACACAGGCCCGGACCACGGACCTGTGTCACTGGTGTTCAGAGAATCACGGAGAGAGATCACGTGATTGCACGCAACACTAACAGCTGTGTTAGGCTGAAAACATTACGTCGCGGCCAGGGCACGCGGCGCTAACATCGGCCGTTCCACACTGACGAAGCCGACTATATAAAGTTATATTGAAGTATCGACAGCTGCAGTGAATATCCAGTGATGGTACTGAAGTCTTGCTAGACGACAATTGACGACAGAAGATCATAGAATGCAAGCCAGAAAGAATTCACAAGGGACGACTTCAAGGCCTTCAGCGTAAACCTGAATCATTCGACTAGCCAGTGGTTGTTGTGTAAGTTTCACACTCGACACTAATTGTAAGTTGGTCTTTGACTATTATATTGATAATGCTCGTGGTAGACTTCTGACAAATGATCATGATACCATTTGATAATCTAGATTAAGGACACCTCTGACAAACGACCCATAGTGACGTCTGGGAGTGCAACGTACGGAAGCGGGGCATAGCCTGGCCACCAGGGAGTTGTACATTGAGGTGTGCCGAATAAACTTTGATTACGTAAAACGCAATCACAAGGCAGTTTGTCTTCAGTGCACAATTGTTTATGTTGTCAGAGCCTAACATGGGATAGCTATGCAGCAACATCGTTACGACACCCGGCGGACAAGAATTGTCGGCTGGCAAGATTGTTACCTGACACGCGACCAGCGGTCAGGCTGACGACAAGACGCACGCATGCCACGTGACGCCACTAGAGGCGGTCAGCAAGTTGCGCGCTAGCGACAGACCGAGCTGGGACTTGAGACTGGAAGGACGTGTGCGGTGAAAGCAAGGCGTTTGTGTGGATCTCTGTGGGTGAAAGCCGAACGACTGTCATCTTGAGCGTCAGACTTGTGAGCTGTATTGTGGTTGTGAGCGTCGTGAGTTATATATTGTATGTTGTTGTAATTATCGTTCTGTATTTAATATGGCAATAAATCCATAAAACGTTGTGTCGTTGAGTCTTACGTCGAATCATGTTATACTTGTACTGTCTCACACGTGTTAGCCCAACGAGCCAATTCTAAGGTCCTGACATGTGTGGACGTGGGTTGCTCGTCCTTGTTTAAGAACCTAATATATGTAGACGTGTGTTGCTCGTCTTTGTTTAAACCATACGTCATTAACGATTTAAAACTATAATTCTTGAACTTGTAAAATTTGTCAAGGTTATAGTTATGTAAATGTGATCGTAAAAGTCTCATTGTGATCCATTACTACATTGTTTAAATATGTGTAAAACCATTTGTAAACGTACAGTACATATTGTTTGATCCTGTAAGCGTGTAAAACATTTGTGATTTGTGAAACTTGTCACCGTTTGACCTGGTCGACATTGTGATTTTGTCGCCATTTTGACCTTGTCGCCATCTTGTAAACTTGATGTCTATGTCCTTACTGAATGTCATCGTGATGTAAGTGATGTGTCATCAATGTTATTGAGTGTTCAAATACAGATAAATTGTCTTTGTGCATTGAGTTTGTGGAACGCAAAGAGTTTTGGAAAGAGTGTAACTTCTGTTGAGAAAAACACTGTTGACGGACAAACTTACGACATACAATTATACTTGACGCCATCCAAACCTAATCAACACTTAGTGACTTGCAGGCACACACCAACAAATAGACGCTAACTTATTTTCTTCCAAAAACAAAGCAGGTTTTTCCGTACCATCCATAACCTTGCCGTAGAGGTCATTAGTGGTTCCGAAGTAACGACCCTACAGTTTTCTAGCCCGATTGTCCAACCATTCTTCACCGTATCCAGGGCACTTGAGTATATTTTTCTATACTTTAACTTTACGTATGCAATAGTAGGCACGCATCGTATAGTAAAATAAATTGTAAATTGTTTATTACTAACCATTTATAACATATTTTGTTTGGCTGATTTTCATTGACGTATTTTCCCCATCATGTCGTCATTATTTGATTTCATCGATATGGGTATTAAATTGCATCTAACAGGTGATGAATTAACAAAATGGAGCGAGAACAAATACGCTGAATACCTGCTGGTACAGGAGAAAAATAATGAACGCGAAGAAAGAGCAGCGGAGAGAGCTCTAAAACAGACAGAGATTGAAACAGCCTTAAAACAGGCAGAGATTGAAACAGCATTAAAGCAAGCCGAAGTAGAAATGGCTGCAAAGACACAGCAAGCTGAGATAGACAGTGAACTTAAGAAAGCAGAAATAGCAGCTCAGAGTAAGAAAGAAGAACTAGAGTTACAGTTGAAAATGAAACAACTTGACACTGAGACTGCGATGAATAAAGAGTCAAAGAAATCTGAAAGACTGGAAAAAGAAAACCAGTATAAGAAGTATCAAGGTATCGTACGTAACTATACCTCGGGTGACTGCATAGCAGCCTTTACTCAAAATTTTGAGACTTTAATGGAACATTACCAAGTTCCACTTTCTGAATGGAATATTCTATATATGAGGAGTCTATCTGGGGAACCTCTTAAAGTCATTGAAACCATCCCCAAAGACCTCAGAAAAGAGTACCATTATATTAAATCTAAGATAATGGCACATTTCATGTTAGACGAGGCAGGTTACAGAGAACAATTCAGTAAATTGAGTCCAAAATCAACTCAAACGTTCTCTGACTACCTCTGTTTAGTCCGAGATGTTTTCAGCAAATGGACTTCAGCAGCCAAAATTAACAAAAGTTATGATAGATTAGAAGATCTCATCATTCGAGATAAAATCATTTCTTCTATCCCATCATCGTTTTCTAAGTTCTTACAGGAGAATGAATGCACAAGTGTGGAAGAAATTGAAAGACGTGGGTCGGCCTATTACACGGCCAACAAACAGTGCTTTGCCACTGAAGCTACTGACAGTAACTGGGTAGCAGCGGCCAACTATGAGAAAAACTATAGTAGGCAAAAACCAAACAGGCCTACCTCTGAGAAATTTAGACATTGCATTCACTGTAAATTTTCTCACCATTTGAACGAGATGTGCGATAAAAACCCAGGGTACCAAACATACTTGCAAAATATGGTAAACAGACAAGACAAAGAGCGTAAATCGTTCAAAAGTTTACGTAAATGTTTTCTCTGCAAGGCTTACGGGCACCTTCGCATGGATTGTAGAGGCAGGCATATGACCAACAAAGCCAATGCCGCCTTGTTCGATAGCTCAGCGTCAGAAGACGAAAATCCAGAGAAACATCCTGTGAATGCAGCACAGGCTTGTGATGTATTTAGTGCTAACAAATGCACTGTCTGTAACACCTTCTATGAAGATGGTATCTTAACATGCGGGCACGCCATCCCTATTGCCAATGAGGAAGCTAACTTGGTAATAGACTCAAAAGGCAGATTAGACATCCATCACGGGTATGTTAATGGCAAGTTTGCTACAGTACTTCGCGACACCGGAAGTACACTTATTGGCCTGAAAACAACATTCATAACGCCTACAGACTATACAGGCAGGCACATTACATGTAGAACATTTTCAGGCAATATTGAGAAATATCCATTAGCATGGGCATACATTGAAACACCTTTCCTCACCGGGAAAGTAAAGTGCGCCGCACTTACAAACCCAGTGTGCGATATAATCATAGGAAACTTACCTGAGGTGAATGACAAACCTCATAATCATGACATAACATCACTATGTATTGATGATAACACGACATCACCACCAAATGTCATATCACCTATTGAATGTATGTTAGCTAATGCAGCACTAAGTTCTCATCACATCATTAACGATATCATTCCATCATCATCTGATGTCATTGAGTGTGTGAACGCAGTAACAAGAGCTACTGCTAGAGTGCAAGATGAAAGTAACCAAACTGAGGCTATACAAATGCTTAGCCCAGAATTACCACCTAGTGACTCTATGAAGGAAGCATTCATAACAGCTCAAAAAGCTGATCCTTCACTGTCAAAGTACTTTGACCTGATCGGCAAAAAGGCAAGAATAACCAAGAATGCGAAATGGCATTTTGCTTTACACAATGATATACTCACCAGGTATTACACCAGAGGTGACATTACAACGAAGCAAACTGTTTTGCCAACTACTTATCGCAAGCAAGCTTTACATCTTGCTCACGATATACCTTTTGCAGGTCATATGGCATATGTTAAAACCAGGTCAAGGTTATTGACACAGTTTCATTGGCCAAAATTTTGCAATGACATAAAAACATATTGCAGAAGTTGTGATACATGCCAGAAACTGGTAAAAAAAGGTAAACACCCACAGGCAAAGTTACAAGTCACTGACTTAGCCAGTCGACCCTTTGAAAAATTATCAGTTGACATTGTGGGCCCTCTTAGTCATACAACAACTAGAGGGAATAAATATATTCTAACTTTTATTGATCAATGTAGTCGCTGGCCAGAAGCGATTCCTCTAAAGAACATTACTGCCAAAGACATCATGGAAGTGTTCTTCCATATCTTCTCCCGAATTGGGTTTCCAGATACTATCCAGTCTGATAGAGGCACTCAGTTTATTGCCGCATCGACCCAAGCTTTCACCAAAATGTTAGGAGTGAAGCAAGTCTTCAATAGCCCCTATCATCCTCACTCGAGCGGGATTATAGAAAAGCTTAACGGGGATCTGAAGCACATGCTTGCAAAAGTAACTCAAGATCACCCCAATAACTGGGATGTATACCTACCAGCTGTCCTTTTTGCTTATCGCGAGGTACCACATTCTAGTACCGGTTTCTCTCCTTTTGAATTAATCTATGGTGCCAAACCACGAGGCCCATTAACAATTTATCACCAAATGTTAACTGACTCTACTCCAGTACTTAAACCCATATCATCATTCTTGTATGTAACATCATTGCGTGAAAGGATGATTAAATCATGTGAAATTGCTAAAAATGCACTAAAACTATCTGGTGCTACTTACAGACAGTACGCAGACAAAGGTAACAGGACTATAACATTGACACCTGGACAGGACGTTCTACTACTACTACCTAGTGACAGACAGCTACTGACTGATTCTTGGCAGGGACCTTTTAAATTGACAAGACAAATCTCACCTGTAGACTACGAAATCCTAATAAAAGACAAACACAAAATATTTCACATAAATATGCTAAGACCATACCACAACAGAGACAACGAACAAGACGATACGACAGCTTGCACCGTGATAATAGATCACGAAGATGACGATTCTAGCGACGAGATTCCAACACCTACATTAGACACGACAAACTGCTTGAATGAGATCAAGATCAATCCAAACTTAAGTCAAGCAGAGACAAACAGTTGCAAACAGTTGATACAACAGTACAACACCATCTTTTCCGACAACCCAGGACAAACAGAATTAGTACAGCATCACATCACACTCACATCAAACACACCCATAAGATGCAGACCATACACAATACCATTACATTACAAAGAACAATTACATCAAGAAATCATCAACTTAGAAAAAAACAACATCATCAGACGATCCTTATCAGACTTCTCTTCACCCATGGTCATTGTACGCAAAAAGGACAACACAATACGACTTTGCATCGACTACAGAAAACTGAACAAAATAACTGTTTTAGATCTTGAACCAATGGCAAACACTGACGATCTTCTGACAGAACTGACTGAAGCTAAGTTCTTTACGACGCTTGACATGTCTAAAGGTTACTGGCAGATAGCTGTACATGAAGACAGCAGACATCTAACAGCTTTTGCCACGCCTTGGGGACTGTACGAATGGTGCAAACTTCCATTTGGGCTAGTCAATGCCCCAGCCACATTCGTACGCATGACACGACTCCTCCTAGCTGACATTCCTAATATTATTTGCTATATCGACGACATCTGTGTCCATACAGAGACAATGACGGAACATATAAAGACACTAGAACAGACACTAGAACGTATCAGACAGCACGGACTGACAGTGAAGCCTTCAAAGGTGAGCATGGCTTACCAAGAGATATCATTTTTGGGGTACAGAATATCCAATGGCTTTGTCAGGACAGACAACAAAATTGTCTCCAAAATTCTAAGACTGTCACTCCCGACTAATAAGAAACAAGTCCGGAGTTTGTTGGGACTGATCAATTATTACAGGCAATTCATTCCTGATTTTTCAGAACTGACCGAGGTTTTTACTAATTTACTAACTAAGGAAAAGCCTGAAAAAGTTGTACACGATGAATGCCTACGAAATGCATTTCATAAAGTTTTGGCATACTTTTCTGATAAGAACTCGAATAATCTCATCCTTAAATTGCCCAACATTCGTTTACCTTTCAGATTGAGAACAGATGCTAGCTCCGTTGCGATTGGGGCAGTCCTGTTGCAGGAATACAACAACATCCTGCATCCCGTTTGTTTTATATCAAGAAAACTAAGGCCTCGAGAGCGTGCATGGTCCATTCTACAATTAGAGGCTCTTGCCTTAGTAGAAAGTGTGACGAAACTATCCAGATACCTTCTAGGACGTCACTTTATCATCGAAACTGACAACAGTCCATTACGGTATATAAATGCCGGAGTACCATCCAACAATATGATTGCTCGCTGGTCCTTGAAGCTTCAAAATTACAGTTTCGAGGTTCGACATATTCCAGGCAGAATCAATACAATTGCCGATCTTTTGTCCCGTTGTCCGACCGACCCAGTAAGCAATGTCTGAGTGCAGAGTGTACTAATACACTCAGACCAACACAGCCACCAATGAGTGAATTTTGTTTCTATTCACCTACTGTGTAAGGTCTATAATTGTAATTGTGATACGGTTAAAAACCGACATGTATAATATACTTATTTTAATTAAGTCTTGCAATGAGTGTAGTATAATTGTGTAGTGTGTGTTAGAAAGAGAACATTATTAACTGTAAATATACAACAAGAACAGTGTCACAGACGCTTAACCACTTACCAGAAGCGAACTTTGCGGGTTAACAGTGACAGCTGTGTGTGGATTTCTTCACCGTGATATTTTAACGACGTGTGCAAATGTGGACTGAACAGTGACTTCTACAAGCGAACTTAATCCAAAAGGTTCGACACTCAAACATCAGAAATAAGAACAGTCGATCATTATCCATAAGTTGTGAACACATCGGAAATAAGAACATTCCATCATAATCCGAAAGTTGTGATACTATAACATCAGACACGAACTTTGAGAACATTTTACTATCCGTTATAAAATAACACCTGAGCAGTTGTGTTCAGACAGTGTAACAGCAACTAAATTTTGAGTTTCGTGTGTACTTCCTGTGTAATTTAAAAATTACACCAAAATTAGCAGACAATATACAAATATTCAAAAAACTTATGACGATTGTAAAATCCTTGTGAATCTATAAAACATAATACACCAATTGGGTACTTATTTATTTTGATTAGTGTAATCTTAGAATCATATCTTGATTAATGTATTCATATTACCGACTTTTTCTCGTTAATATGAAGAAACGTCAAGCAATGACGCTAAGAAATTAAATAATTATTGTAATTTATTGTATTGCTTGAATGTCAAAATTACTTCCCTTGCATTTATGAATTACACCAAGGGCCATAATTTGAAACATATTCAATAGTGTGTATTGTATAAATAGACATTTTGTTGCTCAAATGGCTAACACACCGGGTAGGCGTCCACCAAGCATGGCAGAGAGCTGCCAACATTGCAAACCAACATAAGAGCTCCTGGCCAAATGAGGTCAGAGTTTGAGTGTTTAATACGACTCATATAAAGCCGTATTTCAGTCTGGCTAGATGGCTGTTGCAAAACAACCATATTATTACGTTTTTTTTCAAATTGCTGCGAGGTAGATGCGAGAAGCTGGTACTACTGATCTGACTGGGTATTATTGCAATTGAGGTAACCAGCCATTAGGGGGATGAAACCTGATTTGTGTTAAAAGTTGAACTTCATTTGTCATTTCAATGCAACTTACATTTATCGTATATATTTCTATGCCATATATGTATTTTCATGCATAACACAGGGAAAGGGTAGACTCTGACATGAAGTTAACACTACCCCAGTATATACATACATCATGAATGAAAGATGGCATCTTTCATTGAGGTACCCGGGGAGGATGTCAGAGCCTAACATGGGATAGCTATGCAGCAACATCGTTACGACACCCGGCGGACAAGAATTGTCGGCTGGCAAGATTGTTACCTGACACGCGACCAGCGGTCAGGCTGACGACAAGACGCACGCATGCCACGTGACGCCACTAGAGGCGGTCAGCAAGTTGCGCGCTAGCGACAGACCGAGCTGGGACTTGAGACTGGAAGGACGTGTGCGGTGAAAGCAAGGCGTTTGTGTGGATCTCTGTGGGTGAAAGCCGAACGACTGTCATCTTGAGCGTCAGACTTGTGAGCTGTATTGTGGTTGTGAGCGTCGTGAGTTATATATTGTATGTTGTTGTAATTATCGTTCTGTATTTAATATGGCAATAAATCCATAAAACGTTGTGTCGTTGAGTCTTACGTCGAATCATGTTATACTTGTACTGTCTCACACGTGTTAGCCCAACGAGCCAATTCTAAGGTCCTGACAATGTAGACTTGCCTTATATCTGGACAAGCGACACACGAGCTGGAGAATTAATCACACACCAATGTATGGCATTTATGTTCACCGATATATGGCAAAGCAGTATCCTCCCCCCCCCCTTCCGATCAGGGTTATGCCCGAAGTTCAAGGTCTGTCCTGCGTGCTGAGCTGCATGGCTGTGGGGAGCTCAGTCGAGAAAGTAGGCAGTCAAGCTGTAGAAGGGGCGGGGCTTTGCTGATCGACATCTTGTCCTGGTCCTCCTCCCCAGCGTAAGGGTACTACTGGGGTGACCGTGTATGAACCCTCACATATACTACACCAAATAGGGTATCAAACTATTGTTTTAATAATCATCGCTGGAGCTACGGGGTACATGCTCTGCGCTTGATATCGTCTTCAGTGGTCAGTGTAGAAGAAGTGAAGAAAAGAAGGCGAAGGAATGGAGAGAGAAGAAGACATTGAAATGGAAGGGTGGGGGGGGGGGGCAGGAGAATAACTAAACGAACACAAGGCTTAGGATTCAATATAAGAGAGGGCTATTGGAATTGTCACAGTGTCAGGCAGAGAGGGCTTTTACTGGAGAAGCTTATTTATGACTTTGAATTCACAATTCTACAATAATTGAAGGGAAATGCTTACCAGTGCCAAGGATAAGTCAGCCACATAAATCAGATTGCACAAGGGAGACAGACATGGGCAGGGTCTGCTCATGAAGAAGGTATTAAACCTTGAGGTTCTAGACTTAAGTCAGTGGAATAACAATGCAAGAGAGGTTCCGGGTATAAAGATAGAGATTGGAGAGGTGGGGGGGGGGGGGTCTAAGCTGTAACTTAATAAATGTATATGCCCTGTAGGTTCTTTTGTCACAACTATGGGACTGGCTTAAAGAGCTGGAGGAGATTTCAAGCAGTAGACTTCTCATTTGTATCGACTTTAATGCAAGAAATAGACAGTGGGACACTAATGGGGAAAACCGACAGAGAAATGCCTTTGCAAACGCCATGGTGGACACAGAAGTAATCTGCATAAACTATTGGAGGTCAACGAGAATGGGGACGAGGCATGGTGATGCAGACAGGGCTATTGACCTGGCATTTATTACCCAGTCGTGTGTATTGGATGTAAAATAGATTGTCCAGGGTGATCTACCCTGTTCAGAATTGAATTCTAAGTCCCATAAGACAAATGCTTTAAGACCATGTAAGCCCTTTGAATATGAGAGGGGAAACACATTTTCGCATTTTCGAGGACATGCAGTATAACTAGCAAACCTACCAGGGGAAGTCAATAAGTAAGCCACAAATGGCTGTATAAAAGTAACTAAATATGATCACAACTTGAAATCAGTTTATTTTTATACATACATTGTCCCTTTATTTCTCAACATAATTTCCACCAACATTGATTCACTTATCCCATCGTTTTATCAGTCTTCCCAAACCGGCTGCATAAAACTGCGTGCTCTGCTGTCTAAACCACGTTTTCACTTCACATTCAACTTCGGCGTCATTCGCAAATTGTCTCCCGCCAAGGTGGGTTTTCAGTGTTTATGCTGACAAATGTTTGCTGGGTAGAAAAAGGTTACGAAGGAGAGTCAATAAGTAAGTCACACAGTTCTGTGGAATGGCATAAATACGAACAGGGCACGCTTTTCTATGCAGCAGGTTTGGAAGGACTGATAAAACGATGGGATAAGTGCATCACTCTTGGTGGAAATTATGTTGAGAAATAAAGGGACAATGCATGTATCAAAATAAACTGGTTTCAAGTTGTTATCATAGTTAGTTATTTTTCTACAGCCATTTGTGGCTTACTTATTAACTTCGGGCATGGACATCCAAGACAGCGACAGTCAAACAATTATAGAAAGTGAAGCGTACACCCCAAAGTTCACTAGAGGAGATGAAGAACGCTTCGGAGAAAAAAAAGGAAGATAAGGTGGAGGGATCGAAGCGCTGTGCAGCAGAGGCCGAAAGAGCGGAATGGGAACACTTTATGTATGAGACTGGAGACGATAGGACACTGAGAACGTTCTGAAAATTGCACAGACAGATGCAAAGGACAGATCATCCTGCCACAGTATGTACAATATACAGAGATAGCCATGTGCCTTTGAAAACAGACAAAGAGATAGGGGAAGCTCTCCTGCAGAGAATTATAGCACAGACAGATCAGAATGATGGGATTATCAAAGACTCAGATAAAGAAGATCTATCAGGTACCATTAAAGATACCTACTGTTAAGATATCAAACAGCAGGAATATATTAAAAATGTATTGGCAAAAGCAAAAATCACTTTACCTCGGTTCATGGGTTAGGTACGCCCACATGAGGGATATGAGTGATGGAGAACTTATGGAGATGGTTGCTTGCTTTAACCTGAGCATCAGAACGTCATCAGTACCCCGGGATGCTTTTGGCAAGGATCTGGATAAGATCGTTGCTCTTAAGCTTTTGGAATATTTAGAAAGGGAAAAAACTCCTCACTAACTATTTGGAAAGTTACGGGCCATGGAAAGATGCAGGCCAAATGCAGCCACTGTTGCCTTTTATGTCTATGAAGGGTTGCAAAAACAGACAGGAGACAGCGGTAGGAGTCTCGATCTTGAGGATGAGTACAGCAGAGTCTGATATGATATGTTAGTGTACGATCTTACGGAGAAGAGAGTCTTGGTTGGTGAACTGAATTGCATCTGTTTTGTATTCTCCTTGATTGGCTCTCCGGTTGGGTACATGTACTTCTGAGCCATATATCATATCCACCGGACTACACAGGGGTTAGCTGTTTCACCAGTGATTTTTAATGTGTATGGAGCAAGATTGCACGCCTCAAAGCACCAGTGGCTGAAAGGATACTAACATTTGCAGATGATATTTTCGCATACAGGCAGGGGAGTGACAGAAATCAAACAGCTCAGGAGCTGCAGGTGACAATGGACAAAGTGAATGATTGGTGCATGGAGATGAATGCTGTCGTAAACCTAGAAGAAGCATTTGTCTTGTGGTGCTCTCTGGACAAGAAGCTGACTTCCCAAGCCTCACAATAAATGGTAGAGCTGTGACTAGAGAAAGCAGACTGAAGTAACTGATAATCACTTTTGATAGAAACCTGTCCTTTAAGGCTCTTGTTGAAGTGATGGTTGCAAAGTGTCAGAAGGGGCTCAATGCACTGAAGAGTGTGGCAGCAAGAGACATGGATCAGAAAATGCTATTCACACTTTTTCAGCACTTGATCATTTCAGTGGTAGAGTATGGACTAGGAATGCTTTCTGTCTCAACGAGTCGGCTTGCAAAACTAGTGCCCATAACAGAATGAAGCATGAGAGTGGTTCTTGGATGCACAAGAGACACTCCAATAGTGTGTATAATATACATCCTGGCGTTGCCGACCATTGCAGACAAACTCAAGGTTTTGCAGACAAGGTCATACCTTAAGGTAGTTGCGGACAAGAAACACCTCCTGCATGATTCCCTGAATGCAGTCAAGGGCCACAGGCTGCTAAGAGGAAGATCATGGATGGCTCAGTAGGAAGTTACCATCAGAGAAGTGTGCACACTTGAGAATATTGGCAGAGATAAGGAGTGGGCCAGAGTGTGGAACATAAATTCAGACTTGTGTGGGGTTATAATGACATTAGGGCGTGAGTGTAGGGAATGGCCAGTCGGCGCTACGGAAGTAGACATTTAGCAATTAATTCATGACTACTCTCATTCTAGTGATGTGATTATCTATACCTATGGCTCTGTGTTAAGAAGCAAAAAAGGTGCATTAAGATGTTTAGCAAAAGCAAATAGCCGATGTTTAGTAAAGGAGAGCCTAGCTTATGACACTGTAACGAAACTCAAGCGTGTCTCAGACAGGTCAACGTACTATTAATCTTAACTAGCCCGTTCATGTGGCGTTACCATATCTTCGTGTTGTGTGTGTATGAAGTGCCGCAGACACAGCGCCAGGTCCGGATGGGGTGAGGTACTCCCATATGAGGAACATCAATGATGGGGACCTGGAGGAGATGGCTCTTTGTTTCAACCTAAGCATCAATACGGCGGAAATACCCCACGATTGGCTGCATAGCTACATGGTCCCACTCCCAAAGCCAGGTAAGGATCACTCCAGACTTAATGGATACCGAATCATAACCCTGCAAAACATGTATGACAAAGTCCTCGAATAGATAGTAGCACGCAGGCTCCAGCGACATTTGGAAAGTCGTAATCTGCTTCCCCAAGGACTCGGAAGTTACCGACCTGGGAAGGAAACCTGGGCCAAAACTTTGCATTTGATGTCTACAAGGACTTCCAGAATAAACAGAAGACAGTGGCGGTAGCTCTTGACCTGGAGGATGCGTATAACAGGGTTAGGTATGATCGGTTGATATACACACTGTTGGACATGGAAGTCTGCCCTTGCCTTGTCAGATGGGTTGTCGCGGTCCTCTGTGAGCGTAAGGTTGCACTGCGCATAGGTCCCTGGACTTCTGACCCCTGTACTATTACACTTGGGTTTCCGTAGGGATCTGCCTTGTCCCCAGTGCTCTTTAATGTCTACACCAGCAAAATCGCAGCTATTGAGACACCAGATGCGGGTAGAATCTTGACATTTAAGATGATGTGCTGGTGTACAGACAGGGCAGAGACAGGGCCAGGTTGGCGAAAGACTTACAGGTGGCAATAAACAGGGTAGCGGAGTGGTGCAGGGACGTAAGGACCATTGTACACCCAGACAAGGCATCGGTTGTGTGGTACTCCCGGGATAACCGAATCGTCAAGGCAGATGTCCCAGGTATTATGTTGAATGGATGTCCTCTTAGTCGAGAGAGTAAATTGAAGTATTTGGGTCACCTTTGACAGGTGTTTGTCTTTTAATGATCATGTGGAGGATTTGGTGGTGAAGCTTGAAGTCGTGGGGATTTAATGCATTGAGGGCTATGGCAACAACAGGGGTAGGTCAGATGATGATGTACAGGCTCTTTCAGCAGTTAATACTTTCTGTCATTGAGTACTGTTTGGGGCTGCTGACAGTATCAAAGAGCCAGCTTGAAAGGTTGGCGCGCATACAGAATGCTGCCATGCGGTTAATCCTGGGGTGCACACGGGCCACACCAATTATATGCATGAGACGTCTCCTGGCGCTACCAACAATGACGCATAAGCATAGGGTCCTTCAGGCCAAATGGTACCTGAGAGTTTCCGCAGACAGGGTTCAACCGCTGCATGCAGCAATGGATATCGTCAAGGGTCATAGACTAAGAAGAGGCAGGTCCTGGATAGCACAGGCAGAACTTTCTATACGTCATGTGTGTGATCTAGAGACCATCAGTCGTGAAAGAGAGTGAGTTGAAGTTCCGGAAGACATGACGGACTGGCACAATGTAATAATAACCCTGGGTCATGAGTGCAGAGAATGGGCAGCGGGCTGCACTGAGTTTGAAGTGCAACAGCTGATCCAGAGCAACACACATCAAGGTTACATAGTCATTTACATAGATGGGTCAGTGGTGAGAAACAGACTTAGTGGCTGGGGCTTTATTGCAAAAGCTAATGGATGAGTCTTGAAAAAGGAGAGTCTGGCATATGAGACTACGACCTCCAGCATGAGAATCGAGGTGGAGGCAGTAACAGCAGCATTCCGGTGGCTAGAGGAGACCACTGCAACACACGTTGTATTCATTACGGATTTAAAGAGTATGCTTAGTAAGGTGGAGAAAGGAATGTTTCGTGTGGAATGGCTCTCGTAGCTTCAGAAGTCACAGATTGTGAGAATTGTATGGATATTTTGCCCTGGCCATGCCGGAGTGTGGGGGATTGAACAGGCTGATAGGCTAGCAGGGAATGCACCTCTTGCTGGTAGTTTGCCCATGGACAAGGGGGAGGTGGTCGTGCGGTTGTGGGACCAGGTGGAGAAGGCGGAGGAACAGACTGAGAACTCATATGTGGAAAGAATGAGATTGCGGGAGATCGGCAGGGGTTCTGGAAGAATCTCAAAACTGAGAGCGAAGACCAGGAGAACTTTTAATGAGATAGCGGTGGGAACGATTAGTAATATGATCCTTCGCTGGTTGTTGAACGAGGGGACGGAGTACGTATGGGAATGTCCTGAGGGCAGTGATGTCGGTTCATAACTCAACTCAACTCAAGTCGTAATCTGCTTCCCAAAGGGCTCGGAAGTTACCGGCCAGGGAAAGACACCTGGGCCAATGCTGCAACATTTGCATTTAATGTCGACGAGGGCTTCCAGGATAATCAAGAGACAGTGGCGGTAGCTCTTGACCTGGAGGATGCGTATAACAGGGTCAGGTATGATCGGCTGATACACACACTGTTGGACATGGAAGTCTGCCCTTGCTTTGTCAGATGGGTTGCCGCGGTCCTCTGTGAGCGTAAGGTTGCACTGCGCATGGGTTCCAGGACTTCTGACCCCTGTGCTGTTATACCTTGTTTTGCCACAGGGATCTACCTTGTCCCCAGTGCTCTTTAATGTCTACACCATCAAAATCGCAGTTATTGAGATACCAGGTGTTGGTAGAATCTTGACATTTGCAGATGATGTGCTGGTGCACAGACAGGATAGAGACAGGGCCAATTTGGCGGAAGACTTATAGGTGGCAGTAAACAGGATGGCAGAGTGGTGCAGGGACGCAGGGGCCATTATAAACCCAGACAAGCATCGGTTGTGTGGTTCTCCCTGGATAACCGGATCGTCGAGGCAGATGTTCCAGGTATTATGTTGAATGGACGTCCTCTTAGTAGAGAGAGTATATTGATCTCATCTCATCTCATCATGTTCCTCATGTACCTTGCGGTGTCGAGGTGAAGTGTAAACATCGTGAGAGTGCCCGATTATGGGCTTCATATATCGATATTCCCATGGACTCTGCTATTCCCTCCGTCCAACGTTTACGTGGTCGGCCTCTTAGTCTGTTTCCATCTGGTCTGTACATCATTGCTTGTTGTGGTATGCTGTTGACTGGTAATCTACTTGTATGGCCAAACCATTTGACTATATATTGATGTATTGATGCCAAAACATTTGACTATATATAGAGTATATTGATGTACTTGGGTATCACCTTTGACAGGTATTTGTCTTTTAAGGATCATGTGGAGGCTTTGGTGGTGAAGGCTGGTAGGGGACTTAATGCATTGAGGGCGATGGCAGCAACCGGGGTAGATCAGAAGCTGCTTTAAAGGCTCTTTCAGCAGTTAATAATTTCTGAAATTGAGTATGGTTTTGGATAGCTGACAGTATCAAAGAGAAAGCGTGAAAGGTTGGAGTGCATACAGAATGATGCCATGCGGGTAATCCTGGGGTGCACAAAGGA
Organism: Cepaea hortensis; assembly: GCA_963921405.1. NCBI lineage: Eukaryota > Metazoa > Mollusca > Gastropoda > Stylommatophora > Helicidae > Cepaea > Cepaea hortensis. The sequence continues at coordinate 314,798,090 of OY992876.1, read as the reverse complement.
CACACCGATATATGCATGAAGCATATCCTGGCGATACCAACAATGAGGAATAGGCATAGGATCCTTTAGGCCAACTGGTACCTGAGAGTTGCTGCAGATAGGGATCACCCCCTCCATGAAGCCATGGATATGGTCAAGGGCCATAGACTAAGACGAGACAGGTCCTGGATGGCACAGACAGAAATATGTATACGTCAGGTGTGTGATCTGGAGACCATCAGTCGTGAAAAAGAGTGGGTTGAAGTTCCGGAAGACATGACGGACTGGCACAATGTAATAGTAACACTTGGTCGTGAGTGCAGAAAATTTGGCAGCGGGGCCGCACTGCGTTTGAAGTGCAACAACTGATCCATTGTAACACACATCATGGTGACATAGTCATCTCCACCGATGGGTCAGTGGTGAGAAACAGACGTAGTGGCTGGGGCTTTATGGCAAAGGCTAATGGATAAGTCTTAAAAAAGGAGAGTGACATATAAGGCTCCGCTTGTCTTTCAACCATATGACCACTCTCGAGCACGCGTCTCGAGCACCTGCTTCATCGGTCGCGAGACACGTGCTCGAGAGTGGTCATGTGGTCGAAAGAGACAGTGCCCTCCGTGTGTTGTTCAACACACAGAGTAGTCAGTTGTTAAGGTTTGCTGAAGCCATAGTGATCAACCTGCGTAAGCCAGCCTTGTGCAAGCAGAAAGACATGTTAGTCAGTTTAAAATTACCGTGGTAGATAATCGAAATTACTGTGCGAATATGTGTATATTTCAGATTAAAGGATATATCTAGTTGTTTAACTCTATATTGTGTGATTTCTGCAGTATGTACCTGACGAGATGCAGCGAAATACGCCAGGCAATAATCGTGCAATCTATTGTTTGCGTCTTTGTTATTCACATTCATAAAAAACCATCGGTCTGCTGTCAAATCGCTCGCATCTGTGTTTCGAACGCGGATATGAAGGATCATGAACCACATCCGTAACTCCTCCGCCACGGAGACCGGCCAAGCAGAGTACAGTTTATTAAATATTTGTACACGTATATTCCTGATATTTACACAATCGTCTATTTGTTAAGATATCGTCATTATCACAACAGTGTGTGCGTGTGCGTGCGTGCGTTTGAGTGGTTGTTTGTGTCTATGTACATGTGTAGACAAAATATACTTACAGAATGTTTCAAAATAATTGACACCCGGTCGCTTGCCAGACGCCCCACAATGGATTCCTGGGGCAAATCTCAAGTCAAAGTTTCTGCTTTCTGGTGACAAATGGTGTGGCATAACAACTGTAGCCCCACTAGACCCTGGACATGTAGCTGTAGTGTACTCAAAAGTGAACCCTCTTGTCTCAGGAATAGATACACTAGTCCAGTGACCTATACTGATGTGTTTCCTACACCCGTGAGGGTGCGACACAATAAACATCAATGGCTGCTTATCTGCCACATCCAGACTTCGTTTGTATTGGGCGATCGGGAGTTGTGTTTTAGAGAGTTCAAAATGTAGGTTATCTTTTCGTGTGCATGTCTCTCGAAGTCTATGCCCGAGATCAAGATCATGAGTGAAGTACTCCATGCAATACTGGTCTGTCGCGATGTCACTAGATTTATGCTTCATACCTGTCAATGTAACGACACCACAACAGGTGTCTGGTGTACCTCCGCGGTCAAAGAACAGATGGCACGTGGTGTGTTCTGCCTCAAGGTGGTCAAAGACAACATGGTTTGCTGTGGTTATGTCAATGACGGCAAATTTTGTCTCCGGTGTTGTAGACATCCGACAATCTTTACACTTACACGTTTCGTCCTGACGATCACGGTAGATAAATACGTTGTCCACCCGCCCCGTGCCTACTGTCATCCTATTCTGACCTCTGGAAACATAACCAGGGTAGGGTTTGTCACTGTCAGGAAAAGTCGCAGGTCTCTTGTTACTGACATATCTGACTGTCACTCGAACTGTCAGGTCTGACTCCGCTTGGATATAAGCCATAATACCGGTGTAACGGTAACCATCAGGAATATGTTCTATACGAAACTTGTCTATAGGTATGAAATTCTTGTGACCTGGATTCTTGTCACAATTGTCGTAATGTTTGTGAAGGTCAGCCTCTCCTCCATAACTGTATTCGGCCTCATATGTTCCTGGTAGATAGATACAGGACATCTAGTCATTGACAATATTACATCATCAATGCATGGATCTAGAAGATATATACAGGATATCTTGTGTGAGACAATAGTACATCATAAAAGTATGGATTTGGTAGACAGATACAGTTCATCAGGTGTGAGACAATATTACATCATCAATCATTGGAGCTGGTAGATAGATACAGGACATCCGGTCATGGACAGTATTACATCATCAATGTATGACGCTGTTAGATAGATATAGAACATCTTGTGTGAGACAACACTACACCATCAATGTATGTGCCATGTGCCAATTGTGAGCTGGTTGTGAGTTATTGTCACCCTTTACACTTGACGGCGTGAAACACGCCGTTATGCGTTGTTGAGGAGAAAATTTTCATTCAGACGTTGACTGTAGTCCGAGCTGGCCTGGTGACAATGGCACATTCACATTGCCGCCATTGTTTTATAGTTTTGTTTTAAAGCTTTTTGTATTTGAACGCTAGTGTGATAGTTTGTTTAGTTTTTAAGACGTGTAGATGAAGTCTGTGAAAATGGGCAAGGAAATTAAATATAGAAAAAAGAACTCGTCTCGTGTGATAATTGGACTTGGTTTCGTAGATGTGTTGTAACCAGAAATCGTAATCTCCACTTTAATATTAACATTGCTACCAACGATATCTTGTGTGCAGTTGTTTCACTATCACCCGGCTTAGCTAGCGGGTCATGTCAACAACAATTAACTCAACTACCATTGACTAGACCCACCTAAGTTCGGTATAATTTTACACACAACACTACTAACGACATAGCCCATCTCAAGTTGGGTTATGCCAACATGGGGGACTCGACGATTGAATTTTTGGGACCACACATTCTAAGCCCAATGACATATTTTAAGCCCAATGTCAATATGGACTCTTGGGACCACACATTCCAAGCCCAGTGTCAGCTGAGGAATCCATGCAAACTTGGAGGACTTATATTTAAAATAGAACACAAGAATCGTGTTTTCATGTATACTATCTAGCATTCTGGCAGAATTGTTATACGAAGATGCCACTCACGGTGTGTTTAAATAACGCTATTAATTTATGACGTGAATAATTGAACATACGCTTACTTGATGTCTGGTGGAAACAGGGTCAACTGGAACAGCATATTAATCTGTCAACCCTTAAATTATGTTACTGAAATGGTGGTGAATTTTAATTAAATAAATATATGGCAACGGAGTCCTGTGAACTCAAATACACAGCGGCAAAAAAATCGATAAAAGACGTGACATCACGATAAAACCCCCACTAAGTTACATCAAGTAAGGGAATCCTGACCTAGCGTTGCACACACACACACACACGCACACACACACACGCACACACACACGCACACACACACGCACGCACGCACACACACGCACGCACTCACGCACACACACACACGCGCACACACACACACACACGCACGCACACACACACACGCACGCACGCACACACACACACGCACACACACACGCACACACACACACACGCACGCGCACACACACATACACAAACCGTGCAAAATGTTCCTTGTGTAAAAAAGGTACTGATTGGTTGATACTTAGATGTCAACAGAGATGGTATTTTTAGCTAAGTAGCTGTTATTAATTGCAGACAATGAGCAGGACCTGCAACAATTAGTAGATGCGGTTGTTGTACACAGTGAGCAACTGGGGTTAGAATTAAATTGTAAAAAGACTCAGGTTATGGTCGTCAGTAGGAAGGAAGAAGTGCCACAATGTAATATACAAGTAAATGGAAATATTCTTCAACAAGTGAATCGGTACAATTATCTTGGAACAGTTATAACATCTGATGGGAGATGCCTTGAAGAGATTAGAACAAGAATCGCCATGGCGAAAGTAGCCTTTAGCAAGATGAAAAACTTTCTGACCAATAAGAAGATGTCAATTGAAACGAGAAAAAGAGTGTTGAGGGATACATAGAGCCTGTTCTTTTGTATGGATGTGAAACTTGGACAATGAGCAGTCAAGCTGAAAAGCATCTGATGGCAGAAATGTGGTTTCTGAGGAAAATGCAAAGAATACCATGGACAGACAGAAAAACCAATGACCAAGTACTACAGGAGACAAATGAACATCGTAAACTGATTAGAGAAATTAGACGTAGACAGTCAAAATTATTTGGACATGTTATGAGAAGAAATGGATTGGAGAACTTAGTGACAACTGGCAAGATCGAGGGGAACAGACCAAGAGGAAGACCGAGATGAAAATACCTGGATGGCTTGGCCACATGGCATGGACGAGACAGGAACACTGAGCTGATCCACGACACTGGTGATCGAGTGAAATGGCGAGTCATGACCGCCCACGCTTTCCGGCATGGCACATGATTGATTGATTGAGCTGTTAATTTAAAGTATAAGATAATTAAAAAAAAAAAAAATGGAACAGTGACAACAAAAAGGGAAACATTGACAAATACAAGATTCCAGTTTCGGCAGATTACTTAGGTAGACATTGAGTACTTTAGATCACGTTAGGGAAATTCAGACCTTGGGACATGTGTGGACAGTGGCTCGAGTTTTGTAATTTAAATTCAGGACAAGTCAAACGGAAATGCAATTTGGTTGTCCATTTAAAATTACCATGGTAAACAATTGATATTACTAAGCGAACATGTGTATATTTCAGCTTGGAAGATGTATCTATTTATTTTACTCTGTGTTGTGTGACTTCTGCAGTATGTACCTGACGAGATGCAACGAAATATGCCAGGCAATAAATCGTACAATCTGTGGTTTGCGTCTTCGTTATTCAAAACCGAAATGAGTTACTTTTTAGTGAGATTAGTCACAAACATTATAGTTAAGAGCTGTTTAATTAAAGTGTTGTGGTTATTATTAAACAGACTTTTTAGAACTGTAACAAAACAAACATTAGTGAATATTGATATCGCGAATCATGAATGATCTATGCCGATAACTGGTGGGAATATATTTTGCGAGATGTGTACTTTTTAATCTTTAAGCGAATTCTTAGGAATGAAAGGCACATTGGGTTAGAACTGTGTCAATGATAGTTTAGCGTAATTAATATAAATGTGTGTTAAAATTAATAATGGTTAGAAGTAAAGTTATTAACAGATTTATGAAAATTGAAGTTATTGTTATAATTAACAGTTGCTTAAAAAAAAAAAATGTGTTGCGTATCCCTTACGGGACGTTGCAGTCAACACCAGCATATTCAGCTGCTGTTGATGTACTAGGCAAGTGTTACGTTCAGTAGTTTGCCATTGCTTTCTGAACGTTGCTTAAGCTTAGAACTTATTTGATATAATTATAAACTAATCTACTTAGGTGTCGGATATGGGTTTGATTGATGGCTCAACCCCACAGAGATAAATGATGAAAAATCATTTCTCCCCATGTGATCCTGCCCGTTTAATTAATTTTGTTGTCCTGACTCAATTGTTGAGACCAGAAATAGAGTTTTAGAGAACCAAGGAATACCTTTAGGAAATACTGAAAAAGTTGTACTCCCTTTTATACCCAATTTATTCCCTATGTGGTTCCTTGCCTCTCCTCTACCAACTAATTAATTCTATCTAGGGTAATTTAAAACAATTTTATTATGACAAGTAAAATACAATCAATACATGACATGACCTTATTTTTCTTTGTTGATTTAATACACATAAATATGGATTTTGTAAAGTGCATTCAAAATTACAATTTCCTGTCATAGAAATAAGGACATATACATATACATTAAATATTACAGACTTGATGTGCCCATGATCAGGTAGATAATTAACCGTTTAGATTTTTCTCAGTGGCCTGTAAAGCTAATCTTTTACTGGTATGGATGATCTGAAAAAAAGAACTGTCTCCAATCAGGATTCTCCACTTCCAGCTTTGGGAATCACTCTGGCTATCATCAATTGTAGTATTATTTATTGTTCCAGGGTGTAGTAGAATATAAGCTGGCTCTTGTTTTCCTTTGTCTTGGCAGGTACTTATTTTAAATAAAGATTACCTCTCCTATGAGACAAATGGAATGGTTGCAGGTAGATAAGGTTCGACGCTACTCTGTCAAGGGCATCACTCAACCATGTGCTCACTCAACAGGTGCTGCCTTCAAACTTCACCAAGTCAGGTCTGGATTGACATGAATAAGACCACTACCTGAAATTCCATCAATCACATAATTCGAATAATATCAGAAATATGACATTAGGATTTACATGTAAAAGCCTAAGAACATAACCAGGGAAAACAATAAAATGGATCCTGTTCTTTAGAGAAAATAACATAGAAGAAAGATAGTCATGGTGTTTTCATGTAGTTATCACCAACACAGTTGTTTGCTCTCAATCCAATCTTCCACTATCAAATGTTCAAGGTTTACTAGCAGATGTGCAGTTTCATCATCACCTATGCCTGTCCTCAGGTTTCTAGAAGTAATACCTTGAGTGATTGGGAATTTAGCAATTATGTTGACCATTCTCTTCTGTATCTAGTTTTGTTCTCTACTTCATCTTTTTCTATTCAAGAAAAAGGTCTTATACATTAAGAGCTTTTAAAAGTCAGGTCCCATTTCCATGAGTATTTGCTTATCAACAAGATAAGTACATTTGGTATTATTCTTGTATAGCCTTCAGGTGTATTCTTCTTCATTAAATGCTTCAAGTGAGAAGATTTCTTCCATTCTCATGGATGTAACATTGATTATTATCATCAACATCATCATGGTTTTTATAATAATTGTAATTAAAATCCTTATCATTATTTTCATAATTATTACATTGTTATTACAATCATCATCATTATTATCATGTTTATGACATTAGAAATCATTACATTATTCTAACATTATCATCATAATCATGGTTATATCATTTTCATTAAATTACAGTCATCCTCATCATCTTTGAAATTCATTATTATCATTACAACAGACCATATGTGTTAACATGAACTACAAAGTGGGATTTTGCTTAAATTACACACACAGATGCTGGTGCTATGCGTAATGTATGACATGGCTTGTGTCGTGCTTAGCGCACAAAACTAGATGATAGAGATATGAATGATACTTTATACAAAGTGGTGTTATGCGCCGGAGTGTACTAAATTAGTTTTTAGTTTATGGGGTACACCGAAGCATTTCTCTAGTGATAGGCATGGCATTCCACATCAAAGTTGCTGGCTATCATTAGATTGACTGTTGGCTTATACTCCCTCTTTCTCACTCAGTATGTAACTTCACTCACTCACTCAACTCTGACATCATTCATATGTATGGCTGATAAATTCACTCAGTCCACAGACACATTCATATGGGTATGGGTGATCATATAGGAATCCTTCATCACACATTCTTCATACTGTCATGTAAAGTGGGTACTTATGTGATTTCCAAATGACAACATAACATGTTTACACCATATGGCATCACAATGAGGTCTCACCCATTCATCAGACACAATCATATCTATATGGATGACAATCATGCATATGTAGGTGCTTTACACAGAATACATTCACAGATTCACCCAGACGGACATTACAAGGGCATCTCATCCTTCAACCTAACTTGTAGTCATGCATGCTGGTGGATTTTATGAAATGATACATTCACATCTTGTTTAACAATGATGAACTCACACATGAATCCTCACAGACATGTTATCAACAATGTCATAGTGATCATTGTGATCATTAGACACACTTAGGCAATTCATCCAGGATTTAGCAACATGGAGTCCAGGAGTTATCACATGTTCTCATGAAATACATACAATTTAGGTGATATATCCAATTCATATTCAGGCATTATGAATTAAAATACTTCTTGCATGGCGGTTGGTTACGAACTATTATGAGGCACAAATATTATTATTGCCCATAATTAACAGCCATGTTTATATATTTGCCTTACCCCAAGTGGCTGTACCATCACACAAATTATGAGACCTGTAGAGCTCTGGCTGGTTCTCATGTGCTCATGAATTAAAAGAAACTATTTGGTTGTCCATGTGCTCATGTAAAAAAATAAATTTACTGACTAATGTGCTCCATCTACTTGACTATACACATTCCACTAAATTCTCTATTAGTGCTGGCACATGTAAACTAGTTCCCAATCTTACCAGTGGGCCACAACATTATGTCCCTACCACTGTGCTAAGAATTCTGAAGTTCCTTAAGTCACTCTAATTCATTGTAGATTCAGTTTCATGCTTAAGAAATAAAATGTATAACATGTGTCTAATGTTTTATACATTAACTAAGTTGCTTAGCTGGGAGAAAATAAACACTGTATTCTTCTCCTCTTGTACAGTTTATCTTGTGACTATAACTGAGTATAATATTATTTAGTTTGTACTATTCTTTAAGAACTCACCATTCCAAATCATTGTAGATTGAGTTGCTTAAGAATTAAATGTACAACTTGAATTAATGATTTTTATACATTAAGTCAGGTGTTTACTAATGGGAGAAAATAACATTCAATATGGGTATTCTTAATTAATAGTTTATCTATAAACTATAACAATTAAATTAACTTCTTCGTTCACCACACGTGTTCAACCGAGTCTACTTACCAACTCTCTTCTGGGAAAATAGGCTCACAACTAACTACAATTTAACTGAATTAAATGTGGTGTTTACCTTATTTATCAGAATGACCTCAACATGTCGACACGTTTCATGATCTGAATGAGATGCAATTTCTCACAGCGATTTCGTAGGCTGAGGATGTTCTTTTCTAATGAATTTTGAAACTCTCTCACTCCTTCCGCTGCTTCAGTTCTTATGTCTCATGCTGGCTGATGTACAAACAGGCCATGTCGCTCTGCGCGCTGCTATTTATACGGTCCTTTCCGAGTTAATGTTTTTCATTCCCAACGGGTATATTAAATCTTGGATCGTACCATTCATCATTGGCACCTTGCCGTCTTGACAGACGATAGTTTGTGCTTTAGAAAGGCATAATAACTTTTAACTATGGCGGTAGCGAGTGTGACTGATAAGGCCAATTTGCGCTGTAAATGTCCGTTCACAGTGGGTGCATGTGAACACGTGGTCATTTCCACCATCATGCACCATCTTACGTCTCAAACGCTTGGTGTGTGACTTTTCTGCAATAATTTTCTCCTTTGACTTTATTCCATTTCTGATATTTGCCCTCCATGCAACACGTTCAGCGGCGACTTGCTCCCAATGTGCATTATCACTGTCTGTATCAGTCATGTCCCGCTTACACACATCTTTGTATCGTAGTAGAGGCCGACCCTGAGATCTCTTACCCATCTGTAATTCACCAAAAAAGATATCCTTTGGTATTCTACCATCATCCATCCTCCTAAGATGTCCTATCCATCTAAGTCTACGAAGACTGAGCATGGAATAAACTGTCACACAACCTGATCTTTCCAATACTTCAGTATTTGTGATTTTGTCTTGCCACTTAATACCAAGAATTCTTCGCAGACACCGCATATGAAAGCTGTTTAAATTGTTCTCTTGGTGTGAGTAAGTTGTCCAGGTTTCACTGCCATAGAGAAGAGTACTAAGGACACAGGCTTGATAGACATCGTACCATTATGGAACAAATAAATCCGTTGCGGTGAACGCCGATTTTTGTCGTCCTGGAAATATTTAATCGTGATGTTACGTTTGTGAAATTAAAGTGTTGTGGTTATTATTAAACAGACTTTTTAGAACTGTAACAAAACAAACATTAGTGAATATTGATATCGCGAATCATGAATGATCTATGCCGATAACTGGTGGGAATATATTTTGCGAGATGTGTACTTTTTAATCTTTAAGCGAATTCTTAGGAATGAAAGGCACATTGGGTTAGAACTGTGTCAATGATAGTTTAGCGTAATTAATATAAATGTGTGTTAAAATTAATAATGGTTAGAAGTAAAGTTATTAACAGATTTATGAAAATTGAAGTTATTGTTATAATTAACAGTTGCTTAAAAAAAATAATGTGTTGCGTATCCCTTACGGGACGTTGCAGTCAACACCAGCATATTCAGCTGCTGTTGATGTACTAGGCAAGTGTTACGTTCAGTAGTTTGCCATTGCTTTCTGAACGTTGCTTAAGCTTAGAACTTATTTGATATAATTATAAACTAATCTACTTAGGTCAAAGTCAACGACATTAGTGTGTAGCAATTTGGTTGTTTTGATTGTGTAGGAACTTGTAATAGACCGATATCATTCTCGAAGATGTTAATATTAGTTAAAATGTATTGAGATAAACAACATATAAACTTTGACTTGTTTATTTGGTATAAATCTAACATATGTTAAGATAGTTAATCTTGTTTAACAACTATAGATTAACATTTCAATTGATTGTTTGTGAAATATGGTTATTGGCATGATTACTACTAACAACCGTTGATATAAACTTACTTTGACATCATGTGTGGTGTAGGGTAAAGAGAGAGGGATAATACCTCGCGGTGAGTGGCAGCCATATCCCAAGGGATAGACCAGGATCATATTTGGTTCCCATCTCTTTACCTAGTTCATGTATAACAAAATGTTTGCATATCCTTTACAGGACATCGCTGTCAACATCAGCATCTGTCAGCTGATTGTTGATTTCTTGGCAAGATTACGCTCATAGTTTGCCATTGCTTTCTGAGTGACCGGCTCACATACCCCGTAAGTTATCGACGCGCTTAGAACTGCTACCGATTCTCGCCGTCGTCTCGTTACTCACGAGAGTATACGGGATTACGGAGAAAGTCGCTAACTCCTAGGTCAGGGAGACCAGCAGCTCATGTATGGCTCCACGAATACCTCTTGTTTACGACGGTGGTCACATCATGGGCAACAGTCTAGGCTGACTGGCTAAACTACAAGAGTGAAGTAGGGGTAATATCCTACTAAGGGAATGTCCATCCCTAGTACACAAAGACTGGGACGGTGAAGATGGCGGATGAATCTAAATAGATCAACGGCTTCGAAAGCGAAACAGCAGAGTGTGTGGCACGCATGAGGCTTGTTCAGGACATAATAGTGAACATGGCTGGCCATCGTAGAAGAGATTGTGACCTCACCACGTAATATCCTAAAGACAGCAATGGTAATTCAACAACAAGAAAACAGCGATACGGGTAATTCTTGGCCCCCTGGAGATGAGCCTGTTGTAAATATTCACAGGGAAGTGACAACTCCTATAGTGAATACGAATGTGCGTTATGACGAATGCATCTCATATTCTGTTGAAAAGATGCATTCTGACACCTGAGAAGTAGAAGGATAAGTCTAAGAATTTGTTACGTGGAACGTACACACCCCATATCAAGCAGGGAAGTTTGACAACCTTATTGCCGAAGCAGAATACATGAATTTATATATTTTAGGCGAATCTGAAACAAGATGGACAGATACAAGTTATATAAGGAGAGAAGATTACATATTCATAAACTCAGGAGGAGATCATCACGAGAGAGGAGTAAGAACTTTAGTAAAAATTACATTTAGAGAAAAATGTTAGTGGATTCTGGACTCATAAAGATAGGATGATACTTCTCAAAATTAAGGCAAGACCGTTCAACATAGTAATTCTTCAGACATATGCTCCAAAATCTGATTATAGTGATGAACAACTAGAAGAATATTATGAAGACCTACAACAAACACTGAAAGTTGTAAAATCATCAGAGGTCCTAATTGTCATGGGAGACATGAATGCCTCTGATCTACCCCGGTTGCTGCCATCGCCCTCAATGCATTAAGTCCCCTACCAGCCTTCACCACCAAACCCTCCACATTATCCTTAAAAGATAAACAAACACCTGTCAAAGGTGATACCCAAATACATCAATATACTCAATATATAGTCAAATGTTTTCGCATCAATACATCAATATATAGTCAAATGGTTGGGCCATGCAAGTAGGTTACCAGTCAACAGCATACCACAACAAGCTATGATGTACAGACCAGATGGAAACGGAAGAGGCCGACCACGTAAACGTTTGACGGAGGGAATAGCAGAGTCCATGGAAATATCGATATATGAAGCCCATAATCGGGCACTCTCACGATATTTATACTTCACCTCGACACCGCAAGGTACAAGAGGAACATGATGAGATTAGATGAGATCAATGTACTCTCTCTACTAAGAGGACGTCCATTCAACATAATTCAATTTTCCCTATACACGGAAGGGGAGAGACTAGTTGGGGCACTGAGTATCGGGCAAGTTAGGGAAACTTGCCCCAGTTTGGGAAACTTGCCCCAGAGAATATACTCAGAGGAGTTGGCTAATAGAGAGTCCAGAGTAACTGTTCATGTCCACAATAGTAAGAAGACCTGTAGAAGGCAGTTTTATATTCAAAGTAGCGCGAAATAATTATGTACATTAGTGTCTAATTGTTCCTGGAATTGTGCTTTGTCATCGTGTTTGAGTAAAATTAAATAAATTGTGTTTGTGTACAAACCGGTGTTCTCTAGTGACTCATAGTTGTTGATAAGTATGACGGCATAATATTTACACTGACATACCCTAGATATAACCACAGCCACTTCTATCTGTTATCAGGGATTGTGACACAGATTATAAGGTATTGATTGCCGACAATGAGCAGGATCTGGAACATCTAGTAGATGCGGTTGTTGCACACAGTGAACAGCTAGGGTTAAAAATAAATTATAAGAAGTCACAGATTACGGTCGTCACTATGAAGAACGAAATACCACATTGTAATATACAGGTAAATATGAATATTTTTAAACAAGTGAATCGGTACAATTACCTCGGAACAGTCATAACATCTGATAGGAGATGCCTTGAAGAGATTAGAACAAACATCGCCATGGCGAAGGCAGCCTTGCAAGATGACAAACATACTGACCAATAAATAAAGAATGTCAATTGCTACGAGAAAACGAATGTGAAGCGTGGACAATGAGCAGTCAAGCTGAAAAACATCTGATGGCTGTGGAAATGTGGTTTCTGAGGAAAATGCAAAGAATACCATGGACAGACAGAAAATCCAACGAGCAAGTCCTACAAGAAACAAATGAAGATCGTAAACTGATTAGAGAAATTAGACGAAGACAGCCAACATTTTTTTGGGACATGTTATGAGAATAAATAAATTTGGTGACAACTGGTAAGCTCGAGGGGAAGAGAACAAGGGGGAGACAGAGACGTAAATATCTGGATGGCTTGATCACGTGGCATGGTTGAGACAAGAACAATGAGCTGATCCACGACTCATGACCGCCCACGCTTACCGGCATGGCACACGATGGATGGATGGATATGTAATTGAAATGTTTAATTAAATGAAATTCAACAGAATAGAATATCATACTTATGATTAGTAAAATGGCATGTGATATTATAAACGTGATATACATAAATCTGGTTTACTTTAAGGTAATCTTAAGTCTTGGTGTCGGACTATAGACAGTTCTGACAAAATTAGAAGCAAAGTTAGAAGTATAGCTAGAATTATTAACTATTAGAATGGGTGACTTGAAATAATAACAAGATGTTGAACTATTTTCAGAAGACATTACTATGATAATATATTTGGGAAAAAAGGTTTGTTCCAATCATTTTGTATTCCAAGGTGGGGGTGAAGTGCAATGACGCAGTTGTGAGCTGGTCGTGAGTTCTGGTTACGGTTTACAATTGATGGCATGAAACACGCCGTCATGCGTTGGTCAGGAGACGAGCATCTCGTAAAAGGGTCATTCTGACGTTGACTGTGGTCCGAGCTGTACTTTTGTTTCAAACTGTTATTTTAAATCCGTGTGTAAATGAACGATAGCATGGCGGTAATTTAGCTTTTAAGAAGTATAGGTGAAAACTTAAAAAAAAAAAAAAAGTAGAAGGATATTAAATATAGAAAAAAGGACCCGTCTATTGCGATAATTGGACTTGGAGTTCGTTGATGTGTTGTAACCAGAAATCGTAATATCGACTTTAATATTAACATTGCTACCAACGATATCTTGTGTGCAGTTGTTTCACTATGGCCCGGCTCAACTAGTGGGTCATGTCAACAACAATTAATTCTACTACCATTGACTAGACCCACCTAAGTTCGGCATAACTATACAAAACTACTATCGACATAGCTCATCCCAAGTTGGGTTATGTCAGTATGGAGCTGTTAGATAGATGCAGGACATCTTGTGTGGAAAATCATCAATGTATGGAACTGGTAGATAGAGACAGGACATCTTGTGTGAGACAATATTATATCATCAATGTAGGGAGATGATAGATAGATACAGAACACCTTGTGTGATAAAATATTACATCATCAATGCATGGAGCTGGTAGACAGATGCGGACCATCTTGTGTGAGACATTACATCTTCGATGTATGGAGCTGGTAAATAGATAAAGGACATCTTGTGTGAAACAATATTGCACCATCCATGCATGGAGCTGGTGGACCAATATAAGAAATATTATATCCTCAGTGTATAGCCTGTGCTTTAGCTGTAACAGACATATCTAGATGCGAATCCTGGACAATTAGTAAAGATTCGAACAAATCTATGGGAGCCCTGGATATGGAATTCATTCATTCAGTAATATGTCGTTTGCAGAACATTGCTTCCATAAAACCGTCCGGAAAACGTAAGCAAGTTGCCCCGCCTCAAATACACCTATGTAGAGATCATCTGCCATATCCTACACCCATCTTCTCTTTGGCCTTCCTCTTGTTCTCTTCTCGGGCATATACCCCAGCATGATTGTTTTCTCCAAACTTTCATGGCGTTTCAAGTGACCAAAATATTTCAATTTTCCTTCTTTTAGCGTATTTAGTGGCCAAGCTTCTTCAATATTCAGTTCTTGTCACAGATATGTTATGTATATATTATGCCCTGTTTAGCGTGTTTAGTAAGTGTCCAGATCTCACGGGCGTATGTTGCAATGGGAAAGATGCATGCTCTTAAAAATCAAATTGTTGTAGTTCTAAATGTCCTACTCCACATTTTGTTCAATTGTTTTAGTTTCTGAAGAGCAAAAGATAATCATCATCTTTTAATTTTTTATTTCCTTATGTCATCTAACAACTGAGGGAAATGATGGAAAACATTATAAGAAAGAGATCTGGTGGTGAGACCCCCCCCCCCTCCCCGGCCTAGCAGATCAGGTAATACTGGCGAAGAGTGTGACTTAGGCGCCAGTACTAGTAATTGTGCCTATAAACATGAATACTGAAAATTAATTGCCTAGTCAAAATGAGCAATCTGAATATTTTGAAGGAAACTATGTCGCAAGGACAGCTTATCACAAACATCAGAAAGAAAAATAAAATCATCATTTTTGGCCATATTATGAGAAGACACAAACTATTGTGACACCCGGAAAGATTTATGAAAAGAGAGATAGAGGAAGACAACATAAGAGAATTCTTGACACTCTTGTGTCATAATGCGGATGGGAGTCAGCACACGAATTGATCCATGTCGTCGGAGACTGCAGTTTGTGGAGCAGCATGATCGCTTATGCCAACCATCAAGGCACTAGATGATGATGATAATAATTATGATGATGATGATGATGATGATGATGATGATATAGATGTATATGATGTACACATATCAAACAAATGATGTAGTGGCATAGTGTTTGGTGTATTTGACTATCTGAGTAGAGTCTGTCGTTCAATGGTTATTAGATATAGATGATGTGCTGTCATCTCAGCTCATAAAGTATGTATTAGATATTTGGGTTGCATGGACGCATGGTGAGAAAAGGAGTGGTCGCCTCATCTTATTGTGCCATAACCTACTCTATATCAGGCCAAATATTTCACAGTATGACAGATAGACTACCATACAGACAGACACACCAGTAGAAATCAGAAGAAATAAACACAAACCTTGATTCTCCCTGTCCACTCTGGCCCTGGTCAGTGTGTCCAGTAGGTTCAGATCTGGGGCGGATAAACATGTATCATTAGTATCATTGTTATCTATCAGGATTTTGGCACAAGAACAATAAGACACAGTACAACTGTTGAGAACATGACACAACACCAGCAAGTCACAGTACAATTGTTGAGAACATGACACAACACAGCAAGTCACAGTAAAATTGTTGAGAACATGTCACAACACCAGCAAGTCACAGTACAATTGTTGAGAACATGTCACAACACCAGCAAGTCACAGTACAATTGTTGAGAACATGACACAACACCAGAAAGTCACAGTACAATTGTTGAGAACATGTCACAACACCAGCAAGTCACAGTACAATTGTTGAGAACATGACACAACACCAGCAAGTATGTCACAGTATAATTGTTGAGAACATGAGACAACACTAACAAGCAGGTAACAGTATAATTGTTGAGAACATGCATCACTCCTGTGGCAACATGTGGATGCCAGTCAATGACGTTTTCGCAATCATTGAAGAACGACATTAGAACATATAAGTTCATACATTGAAAGAAAATTCTTTCAATATCGTGGACCAAGAAGAAGCAAAATGCTGAAATGTTGCAAGATCTGAAGATGGAAGAGAACTGGCTCATAAACAGCATCGTATAATGGAAACTAAGAAATTGGCCATAGTAAACGTCACAGTGGCTGGGGGAGAACAGTGATTGGGGGGGGGGGGGCGTGGTTCTGGTAGAGGAGACAGGGGTCGTCCAGCATGGAGATGAACACATAACATGGCAGACAACTTGGGATGAGGGTTCATGAGGTGCGAGACATGGCCAGAGATAGAAAGGCTGGCCGTGATGGGCGTGGCGTTCTGTAGGACGTGCTTCATGATGTCTATGACTGGCACCTGCTGATAGTTTGTTACATTGTGTCTCATGATGTCTATGACTGGCACCTGATGATAGTGTGTTACATTGTGTCTCATTATGTCTATGAGTGGCACCTGATGATGGCTTGTTACATTTTTCTTTACAATGACATAATAACTAAACCCATGGTGGTAACAAATATGGCAGGAAACACCAATTTAAGCGGCGAATGTTCATCCACAATGCATACATGTGAACACGTGGGCATTTCCACCATCGCGCAACATCTAACATCTCACGCGCTCAGTGTGTGACCTATCTTCAATCATAGCAGAGTTGCCAGTAGTGGGTGTCATGATCCAGATACGAGCACAAGTAATGGGTCACGAATCAGATGTGATCAAAAATCACATTCACGCATTACGGCGTCAAAACTATGAACCAGGGACCGATCAGAATACAAGTGTCTCCTCCAGACGTCATTCAGAAATTGACTTTACAACGGAGCTGGCAATCGAACATCTAAACACAAAGCTACGGTGGTGTCTTAATATATTTTAGTATTATTGTGTATTCGTATGGGAATTCAAAAGTGTCTTGTGGGTTCTACATTTCCATGTTCGCTATGAATTGGTCGACCGAGTATAAAATAGAGTATTAAGATATGTCTTGGGGAGATGCCGAGTCCTCTTCAGAAATATGCTTGTAGCAACAGATATCCCATGTATTATGCTTGTAGTGTTAGGTTAACTGTATGCAGACTTGGAGAAACATAAAAAAAGATGTGTAAACATTATCAAAGTCCAGCTTAACAACGGTGACTTGCCACATGGTGACCTGTTTGCTGTTGTCAGAAAAAGCACTTAATTACGGAAAATGCTAGTCTTTTTATACAGGTAGTCTGATAACGTAGGGAAAATTATGCTCTGTCAGGACATGCCTGAACTTGATACTAGGTCGCCCGCGGTCAACTTTTACAAAAACGCGATAAGTTTGCTTCTGTTAAGTTTGTTGTGCGCCTGGTCAACTTGCTGTGATTGGCTGAGGTCACGATATCAGTACACGTTACTTTTTAGATTCACTGTGTTACAATCACATATAGACGTAGACCTGTTTGCACAAAAAGATAAAGTGACCACACACACACACACACACACACACACACACACACACGCACGCACGCACGCACGCACGCACGCACACACACGCGCGCGCACGCACACACACACACACACACTTTGAGCTTATTTATGCAAGATACATCACAGCAAGATGGGGACTCTATTTACAGAAGCACGGAATTTTAAAGTTTGCCAGTAAACCTCTTTGGATACGTTACAGTTAAAGATTTACACCGAGTCAGCTCTACTCTTATATTTTGGATCCGTTACCAGCCACTGGATTACCAACTGCCGTCATATTCCAACTCTAGATCATTATGCTTGTCAAGGTCTCACATCCGAGGTTGCGACGCGTTGTCTGTACCAACGCCAGACAACATAACAACACGCAACCCTGAGTAATGTGAAACACGGCAGAGAGAACGCGGCGTCGTTACCGACGCCCGGATAGGTAGCCACGCACAGCAATTGAGTTCACCCCGTGAACCGTGCAGGGGACACCAGCTGACGTGTGCGTGTAAGCGTGTAGGAACTGGCAGACGGGCTGAGATCGTTGAAAGGACAGGTCGCAAGGGAATGCGAGTCGAGTTTGAATCTGCCTTGAGAGCTAGCCTGTACGACAGTGGGAGACTGAGTCGAATGCTTGTATAAGTTTAACTGTAAGTGAGATGTTTATTGCTTGCATGTATTATTACGTATTGTAGTGATCTTGTTCATGTTGAAATGATTGCTATAGATTGTCAGTGCGCTATGTTTGTGCGATAATTAATGCAACGCGTCAATAAAGCGTGTGAATAATACTTTCGGATATTCACTTCGTGTGATTTGATAGTTTGATATTACTTCACACTTGCCAGAAAACGAGCTACTTGTCTTGTGTTATGCAAGACTCTGACATGTGCGAATGTGGTGGCTTTCGTCCGGGTTTTGAATCAAATGCGAACGTATAAATTTTTTTTGTCCGAGTTTGAAGCGAATGTGAACATGCCGATAGAAGTGCGCAAGTCAGAGATTAAGGTAAAGTAACGAATTAATAGAGTTGATTTAATTAAATTATAAGTGTGAAGATATTATTTGAAGCCAACCGAGGCGTCTTCAGACTTAGCACTAAATTCAACAAATTGTGTACCTAAAATCCAAAATGGCGGCCGTGCCCTTGAATGTCATTGAGTAGAGGTAGTGTGAGCGTGAAAGTTGTTGAAAGTGGTAACGACTAACAATAATACTTGACAGCATACAAACCTTTACAGACTTTAGTGACATTACACACACCATACATTTACAAACGTTCTAAATTTCGTTTAGTTTAAAAAGTACAGGGGTTTTGTGACAACTTTACCTGAGTCTGGTGAACTTCAAAAAATAATTTTGTGCGTCAACCCGAAAGACGTTCCAGTGTGATTTCGAGCACCTCTGAACAGCACAGTACCCAAGGATTACTTGAGTATAAAATTTTTTTCCAGCTTTCTTTATACTTTCGTTAGTCTGGCTTTAGACATTAACTGTGCTATAAATATTTGTAACTTACTAACATCATAAGTAATTTTGTTTATATTTATTCCATCATATCTATTGTTCATCATGTCTTCTTTAAACGAGTTCATTGAAATGGGTTTAAAATTGAATATGTCCGGTGAGGAATTGAGAGCCTGGAGTGAAAATAAATATGCAGAATATCTGTTGAAACAAGAGCAAATTAGTGAGAGGGATGAGAGAGCGGCCGAAAGGGCATTAAAGCAATCAGAAGTTGCTCTGAAAAGTAAAGAGGCAGACTCAGAAGCTGCTTTAAAGCTTCAACGGGCACAATCAGAAGCTGCTCTAAAGGAAGCAGAAGCTGCTTTAAAGCTTCAACAGGCACAAGCAGAAGCTGCTCTGAAAAATAAAGAGGCAGACTCAGAAGCTGCTTTAAAGCTTCAACAGGCACAATCAGATGCTGCTCTAAAGCTTCAACAAGCACAGTCAGAAGCTGCAGTGAGGCAAGCTGAGATCTTAGCACAAAGTAAGAAAGAAGAGCAAGAAACACAAATGAAAATTGAACAACTTAAAGCTGAATGTTCTAAAGAGAAAGTGAATAGAGAAGCAGACAAAGATCAACCTCATAAGAAGTACCAAGGTCTGATCAAAAGTTACAACACAGGTGATTGCATAGCAGCATTCACCCAAAATTTTGAATTTGTTATGGATCATTACAAAATCCCAAAACCTGAATGGGGGATAGTATATGTAAGAAGTCTTTCTGGGGAACCTCTTAAAGTCATAGAGTCTATCCCAAATGACCTGAAAGAAGATTATCTTTACATTAAAGCAAAAATTATGTCACATTTTTTGCTAGATGAATCAGGTTATAGAGAACAGTTTAGGAAGTTGTCTCCTAAGCCAACACACACGTTCTCTGATTACATCTCAGAAATTCAAAATATTTTTTCTAAATGGCTGTCAGCAGCTAAAGTAAATGGAAGTTATGATAAATTGGTTGACCTTATGTTGAGAGATAATATTATTGCATCTCTCCCAGCTCCCTTTTCTAAATTTTTGTTGGAATGTCAGTGTGAAAGTGTTCAACAGATTGAAAGTCGTGGCTCTGGTTATTTTGCAGCCAATAAGCATTGTTTCTCTAGTGGTCTGACCAGCACAGACTTTGTAGCAGCAGCTACATATGGCAAATATCAGGCAGGGTCAAATAGCAAACAAAGACCTTATAAGCAAACTGCAGAGAAATTATATCAGTGTAAATATTGCAACTATGCACACAATGAGCATGATATGTGCGACCAACATCCTGGGTACACTGCTTACTTGCATAATTACATTTCTAAGCAAGAGAAAGAGAGGAAGAACTACAAAAAACTTACAAAATGTTACCTTTGTAAGGCTTTTGGTCACTGGCGTAAGGATTGTAAAGCCAAGTCAATGACCAAAAAGGCTAATGCAGCCATGTTTGACATTTCTTCGTCAGAAGATGAAAGTGTACAAGATCACCCAGTAAACTCAGCACATTCCATTGAGGTATTCCATCAGGAAAAATGTACCATTTGTGATCAATTTCATGAGGATGGCGTGTTAACATGCGGCCATTCTATACCTATTACCAGTGAGGAGGCCAATTCTGTAGTAAACTCCAAAGGTAGACTTAACATCCACCAGGGGTATGTTAATGGTAAACCTGCCACAGTTTTACGTGATAGCGGAAGTACTCTCATTGGTGTAAAGAGAGATTATATTTTACCAACACAATATAGTGGTAAATATGTAACATGCAGGACATTCTCAGGGAACATAGAGAAATATCCACTTGCATGGGCATATATAACGACACCATTCCTTACAGGAAAGGTTAAATGCGCAGCATTAACCAATCCTTGCTGTGATATTATCATTGGAAACCTTCCTGAAGTGAATGACATACCACATGACATCAATACATCATCTGTCAGTTGTAATATCGATACTACCACTTCACCTTCATCACCAATCACCATTCATGATGTATTACCACCTGTAATTGAATGTACAAATACCAACCTGGCTATGCCAGAACATACATGTAATTGTGTGAATGTAACATCAATGTGTGATGAGAATGATCGTTGTAATGTAGTAAACGCAGTAGCTCGATCTACTGCACAGATGCAAGATCGAATCGATCAAACAGAGGCTTTACAACGAGTAAGTCCTGTTGTAACATCTCCTGAGACAACCAGGGAGACGTTTATAACATCTCAGAAAGCCGATCGATCTCTGCAAAAGTATTTTAAACTGATAGGCCAAAAGCCAAGAGTAGCAAAGAATGCTCAATGGTACTTTGCTCTCAAGAACGGAATTCTAACACGGTTTTACACAAAAGGTTCCAGCACTATAGAACAAACAGTGCTACCGTTAGAAAACCGCAAGCAAGCATTGAACATAGCTCATGACATACCCTTTGCAGGACACATGGCTTATGCTAAAACTAGAGCAAGGTTACTTGCTCAGTTTTATTGGCCAAAGTTTTGCAACGATACCAAACAGTATTGCAGATCGTGTGACATCTGTCAAAAGCTTGTCAAAAAGGGTAAACACCCACAAGCTGAATTGCAAGTTACTGATTTGGCTAGTAGACCGTTTGAAAAGATCTCGGTCGATATAGTTGGTCCTCTGAACCATATAACATCTAAAGGTAATAGATACATTGTAACACACATTGATCTATGTACTCGTTGGCCAGAAGCGATTCCAATGAAGAACATAACTTCCAACGACATCATGGAAGTGTTCTTTCATATTTTTGCGAGGGTAGGATTCCCTGATACCATCCTTTCAGATCGGGGTAGCCAATTTATTTCCTCGGCTACACAAGCCTTTACCAAAATGTTGGGTGTTAAACAATGCTTCAACAGCCCATATCTTCCACATTCGACCGGTATAGTAGAAAAGACTAATGGCGATATGAAACATATGCTCTCGAAGGTAACCCAAGAACATCCTGAAGATTGGGATGCTTATCTGCCTGCCCTTTTGTTTGCATATAGGGAAGTGCCCCATTCCAGCACTGGGTTCTCACCATTCGAAATGTTATATGGTGCACAACCACGCGGCCCATTATCTCTGTATGAAGCTGTGTTGACTGGAAGTACAACTGTGTCTATACCCATTTCACCATATGAACATGTAACATCATTGCGTGATAGAATTATGAAATCATGTATATTAGCCAAAGAAGCTCTCCAAAAATCAGGAGCTATTTACCGACAATATGCTAACAGAGGAAATAGAACTATTACACTGACGCCAGGACAGGACGTGCTTCTTCTTTTGCCAAGTGATAGACATCTCCTAACTGACTCATGGCAAGGACCGTTCAAAGTGCTACGACAAATTTCGACGGTAGATTACGAGATTGCAGTTAGGGACAAACATAAGATTTTTCATATCAACATGCTCAAACCTTATCACCACAGGCAAGACGAACAAGTAGAGACTGCAGCAAGCACCTCCATAGTGGACCAGACGGACGACAACGACACTGACGAGATACCAACACCAGGTCTTGACACGACGACCAACTTACAAGACATTAAGGTAAATTCTAACCTGACACAGACACAGACTAACAGTTGCAGACAACTGATACAAGAATACAGGACTATCTTTTCTGACAGCCCAGGACAGACAGATTTAGTGCAACACCAAATCATCTTAACATCTGACGTTCCTATTAAGTGTAGACCATATTCCATCCCTATACACTATAAAGAAAAACTTCATCAAGAAATCATTGATTTAGAAACAAATCAAATCATTCGACGTTCACAATCTCATTTCTGTTCACCAATAGTTTTGGTACGCAAAAAGGACAACACTATTAGACTTTGTGTGGACTATCGTAAACTCAACAGTATTACACAGTTGGATTTAGAACCAATGAGCAACTGTGAAGACATCTTGACTGAACTATCTGACTCACGTTATTTTACTAAACTTGACATGACAAAAGGCTACTGGCAGATAGCTGTACATCCTGATAGTATACATCTGACTGCATTTGCCACACCTTGGGGTTTATACGAATGGTGTAAACTACCTTTCGGATTAGTCAATGCACCAGCTACCTTCGTCAGAATGACAAGAATTCTTTTGACAGACATTGCTAACATCATTTGGTACATGGACGACATTTGCATACACACAAAGGACATGACAGAGCACATAACAGCACTACAGCAGACATTTGACAGAATTAGACATCATGGACTGACTGTAAAACCTTCCAAAGTGGATATAGCCTTTCAGGAAATTTCTTTTTTGGGCTATAAGATCTCAAATGGCTTTATATCAACTGACGATAACATCATGTCCAGAATTTTGAAATTGTTGCTTCCGACAACTAAGAAACAGTTGCGAAGTGTGTTAGGTCTGTTAAACTATTATAGACAGTTTATTCCTCATTTTGCTGAATTGACCAAATGTTTCACTGATCTACTAACAAATAAACACCCCAATGTGATTGTAAACAGTGAATGTTCAAGGCCAGCATTTACGAAAATTCTTTCTTATTTTTCTAAATCACCTATTCTGAAATTGCCAAATTTGAATATTACTTTTAGAGTAAGATGTGATGCGAGCTCCGTAGCCATTGGAGGTGTGCTTCTCCAAGGACACGACCAAATCTTGTACCCAGTATACTACGTCTCTCGAAAACTGAACACCAGCGAACGAAATTACAGTACACCGGAACTCGAGGCTCTTGCCATGGTATTTTCGGTACGTAAACTTTCTAGATTTCTGTTAGGCAAACATTTCATTATTGAAACAGATAATACTCCGCTGACAATTGTTACCAGAGGAACGCCTAGTAACAGCAGGGTGGCAAGATGGTCCCTTCTTCTGCAGGACTATAGCTATGAGGTTAACCACATAAAAGGTTCACAAAACTGTCTTGCAGACCTTTTGTCGAGATGTCCATACAACGAACCTAATACCCAGTCGACACCAGAGCACAGTGCAGAGGGTGTATAAAACTGCAACGTAGATAGTGCTCAGTACCACAGCCAATTGTGACAATGTGTCAGTAACGCTGTGTACACCATTGTGATGGGGAAGATTGTATCTCCCAATGTATATAACTTATGTACATATTGTGATTCTTATCATGCGAATGAATGCGTATATAATTGTGAGATATGTGAAAGAATGGAATCAGTATTATGTAAACTAATGTGTTGTATAACTGTGAGATATGAGAAAGAATGTAATTATTATTGTAAATACATAAATATTTTAACAACCAGACACTATGGAGAAGTGCCACGGGACAACACTAGAGGATCCAAGAAGTTACCAAGCCACTAAAACGTGAGGTAATCCTAAAGTATCCAGACCGAGGTGCCCAAGACGTTTTAACAAGGTACGAAAGATGACTGCGACAGTACAATCCGAGCAGAAGACGGAAGAGATGATCCAACAGCTGATAGTAACAACTACTACTCCGTTTATAGAAGATCCATCAAGAACGGACCAGCTTTGTTTGAATGACATCACAACACATGTAATAGTACAGCTATATACTTCCGAGTTTTTGCATATTATTAAAAGTATATAAATGTATGACGTTGTATTAAAATGTAATTTAAAATATTTCCATATACGGAATTGTATATGTCGATTTTTTTTTTTTAGGATGTAATCTCAGCATCGTAACTTGATTGCTTCTTTACAAACGTGACTTTTTGTGCACATTTGTCAATAAGGATCAAATTATGACACTAAGAAATAAATTTCCAATTGTAATTTATGTCTTGTAAACGACGATAAATTATTGTTCCTAATTTTTCTGTATAATAACCAGGGGACATTATTCTAAATTATTGGTGATATGTAAATATGTATTGTAACCATGAACATGTGTGCTTGATAAACAACATGTCAATGTAACATCGTTTAGATATGGACAGTATATTGCCAAAACTGTTGACCTTCATTAGAAACTCTAAACAGAGGTCTGATGGAGGAGTCATCTCAGAGGGAGATGCTCACGGCTTGACCTGATTATTTTAGTATTTTTGTTCTTGGTTGTGAGGTAGGGGCTCGTTTAGCCGATACCTACCGGACTAGCTGGGTCACAGCGAGGTAATGCCCATTAAATAGATTGTACTTGACTGTTGTACTTCATAGTGCAACATAAGTGGTGTATACATATTGTTGACTATTCACCTGTATATATTTATTATAATTGTTAATGTATAATGTTCGACTTTGACATGTTTAATAACACCTAGATATATATTGTACATGAAAGGAAATCCTTTCATGAAAAAGGGGTGTGGAGAGTGTCAAGGTCTCACATCCGAGGTTGCGACGCGTTGTCTGTACCAACGCCAGACAACATAACAACACGCAACCCTGAGTAATGTGAAACACGGCAGAGAGAACGCGGCGTCGTTACCGACGCCCGGATAGGTAGCCACGCACAGCAATTGAGTTCACCCCGTGAACCGTGCAGGGGACACCAGCTGACGTGTGCGTGTAAGCGTGTAGGAACTGGCAGACGGGCTGAGATCGTTGAAAGGACAGGTCGCAAGGGAATGCGAGTCGAGTTTGAATCTGCCTTGAGAGCTAGCCTGTACGACAGTGGGAGACTGAGTCGAATGCTTGTATAAGTTTAACTGTAAGTGAGATGTTTATTGCTTGCATGTATTATTACGTATTGTAGTGATCTTGTTCATGTTGAAATGATTGCTATAGATTGTCAGTGCGCGATGTTTGTGCGATAATTAATGCAACGCGTCAATAAAGCGTGTGAATAATACTTTCGGATATTCACTTCGTGTGATTTGATAGTTTGATATTACTTCACACTTGCCAGAAAACGAGCTACTTGTCTTGTGTTATGCAAGACTCTGACAATGCTACTACATGTCATTCGCCACGTCAATTACACCCGGCCGTTATACAGGATGAAGTCGCCAACCACATATTATTAACGCGGATCGTGACATAAAGGAGTCCCACCATTTGTCACTGATTATTTACGCCAGAGGGATACATCTACACGACAACGCTATTCCATTTAAATGTCTGGTTCTATCGGATAATAATTTCTTCTATTACAAGACTATGACTTTGATATCTGTCATATCCCAGGTAAAGACAACAACCTTGCAGATATCCTTAGTAGATTGTAGAGATAGATGTAAATATATTGTTTCTTATTATAGTCTTCGGATATACATGTATTACAGCAGGCCGAATATCTATTTCACTTTTACACACCCATATAGACTAGTCACACAAACAACACAACTTATATTTGTAATGTATTAATTATGTCAGATACGTACAGATTTCTTCTTATGTGATTAATTGACAGGTTAGATGAAATATAGTTAGAACTTTCAGGGGAAATGTGGTGTGAACATTACGAACTATATGGATTTCGCGGGACCTTAATTTTCACTGTGACTGGTGTGACTGTGAGCCTGTTGTTTCCGTGCTCCCGACATGTCGACGTCAAACGAGTTTTCGGTATCAGAGGAACATAGCAGACGTGGAGTCAAGACGGAATGCTGTTATTAATTAAGTATATTTAATATAGGCAATTACATACTTCATATCAATGAACAGTTCACACATTACATACATTGCATAATTGTGTAAACGCAAATTTACGTCATGACTCAGTCATTCATTCAATTGTTTATATACGTCATGACGCAATCTTTGATTCATTTGTTTATATACGTCATGACGAGATCATTCATTCATTTGTTTACGTACGTCATGATAATGATGCTTATATCATTTATACGAAACATACATTCATCTACATCATGACGCAATTAATATCGCAAACATACATCTAAATATCATTCACGCGGTTATTGTAAGTCATGATATATTCATCTCAAAACCATGAGAGAATCATGGTGTTCATACAGTCACACAGATTTTAACATTTCATACATTGTCATTCATAAATCACGGGAAGAATGGAAATATAACGTCATTACTCTTATTACTAAATACAATCAAGAGATACATAAACGTACACTTCAGACATCCAAATACGAATAACAGTACAGACATATACAATGGACGAATCGCATGTCTGAACGAAAGGTATAAATTACTTATAATATGTTTTCTATTTCAGGTTAAATTAATTAGATAGAATTGTTGAATTGTTTAAGACTTTGTTAGTTTCAAATAATAATGATTGCCGAATTGGTATAATTCGTGGTACATTTATTGTCGCACCATATATGAATTATGCATTACATGGTTTATGATATAAGTTGTCTATATATATTAGCCAGTACTGACGGATAAGCGTCACAGCCAGTATAAACAACATAAAGCTCACAAAAGAGTAATACAACGCGTCAGCTACAAAGGCAGAAAACCTCACCGAGCAAAGATAACAAGAAATAAGAGTCAAATATTAGCCGAGAACGACAACAGAGCAGAAAAAGAATAGTCATATGGTTAAATGATGTATAACAAAATCTAATACAGAGGGTTTGATACCAGTCAATCACATACGTCCCCTCAATCGGGTTTTGCAAATTTTGTTGGGGAAGCTTGCCATTTTGGCATTTGAGGGACTAAGACTATAGATTATAGATTAGTTAGCCCAGCTCTCCCATAGGCTGGTGCTACACGACGTTTACCGTAGGTGTAGACAGGAGTGCGTGCCCGACATATAATAATTTTGTTTATTTTGTCTGTGATTGCTAGGAGGCCGGACCATCATATTAGCATAGCAGTAGGAATAGATTATATACGTATGACTCATGGACTCTGAACTGCTAGTTGTCAGTCTGGTTAAACTTACTACAGTCTAAAGTCGTTGAACCATTTCAAGGGGGAGGGGGCATGCTGCCAAGTAGTAGCGCAGAGGACATGACGCAAAAGAAAGAGGGAGCAAAACTCCCGAACCAAAACGTACATAAAACTAGGCGCCTGACGTAGAACGGAGATCACGTCAGAATTTTTGTGAATAACAACGTAGATTCGGATCACAGAGATCCACCAGAGAAGCAGCACGTTTAAGTTGTCTGGAACCTAGAAATATATTTACTGGCAGGACAACCGTATTCATGGCCAACGCATATTAGCAAAGAGAACCAGAAGAAGATGGCATCTTACATATTAAGATAAATATTTTGGACAGATGCGGAATACAAGAAACGAGACTTAGAATGTTACAGCAGAAGGACACTTTGGCAACCTTACAAAGGACAGAAGGACTGCGATACGAACTTGATAGGTGTCATTGACTGGCATAGTCACCAAGTGATTATACGTACTTAATATTATGATGACCGCCCCGTCTGAAAATGACAGACACGGTCGAAATCTATTATGAATTTTGAATTATATGATTGATCATGCAGCTGGACAATGTGGGCAAATAAATTTGGCCTCATCAACTAGTTTGCAGCTCTTCGACTCTTTCATTGCTGTTCCGTTGATGCTTCATTCACATGTGCTGGATTGTTTCTGCAACCCTGGACATTGTTTTATTTGAGCTTATTTATGCAAGATACATCACAGCAATGATCAAGAACCTAGGAACAGAGTCCAAAGCAAAGCTGTTGCAGATCTTCAACAACAGCTGGACCTTAGGAGAGAAGCAATCATGATACCCCTCCTAAAATTAGGGAAAGATAGATAGTTCCATTGCCTCCAGCTACAGACCAATTAGCCTCACCAGTTGTCTCTACAAAACAATGGAGCTATTAATCAATCACAGACTACTGTGGACATTGAAAGTGAAAACATCCTTGTGGCATAGCAGGCTGGCTTTAGACAGTGCTACTCTACGTAAAATCAGACAACCTACGTCTCTCAAGAAATTTAGGATGCTTTCCAAGAGAACAAGCTGGTGCTTGCGGCATGGATGGATCTGAAGAAAGCCTTTGACAAAGTCTGGACAGAAGGTCTTATGAAGAAACTGAGAAACTGTAAAGTGAATGGAAGAATGTACAAGTGGGTGAAAGCATTCTTGCACAACAGAAGAGCCCGAGTACAGATAGATGGACCCAAGAGCAAGAAAGTACCACTGTGTCACGGTGTTCCCCAGGGCGGAGTCTTGCCCCCCCCCCCCACTTGTTCTAATCGTCATCAATGATCTCGTTGCTAATCTACCGCATGGAATTAAAGCTGCAATGTACGCTGATGATCTGGTTCTATGGAGCACAAATGAGCATGCATCAATGGCCACCAGATCGCCACAAAGAACTGTAGATACATTTGTTGCATGGGCAAATAAACGGTGTGTCAGCATAAACACTGACAAGTGCAGCACCACTCTATTTACCCTCTCTCCAAAACAAAAGGCAGGGATCATCCAGATAAATGGAACACCCCTAATAGAAGATAAAGAATCAGCATACCTTGGAGTAACATTTGATGACAGGCTGACATTGAGAAAACACATACAAAGAGCAGTATCAAAAGCCAGAAAGAAAATAGCCATCCTGAGAAAGCTAAGTGGAACCACATGGGGAGGTAGTGAGAAAATACTTAGCACAGTTTATCAACAGAGCATACGACCACACCTAGAATAAAGCTCAACTGCGTGGGGTTAAGCATAAAAACCACACGACAAACGCTGGACAAGGTGCACAGATCAAGCTCTTAGAGTCACCACAGGAGGGATGAGATCAACCCCTATAGTGGAAATGGAGAAGATGGGGAGGACACAAGCACTGAGAGAGAGAGAGCAGAGATACGAAAACGCTAATACAAGCAAACACGATCCCCAGCATGCCAGGCCACTCTATGAAAAACAGATTTGAAAACTTAGCTATCCATCCATCATGTGCCATACCGATAAGCGTGGGCGGTCATGTTCTGCTATCTCACTCGATCACCAGAGTCGTTGATCAGCTCCGTGTTTCTGTTTCGACCATGCCATGTGGCCAAGCCATCCAGCTATTTACTTCTCGGTCTTCCCCTTGGTCTCGTCCCTTCGATCTTGCCTGTCGGCACCAAGTCCTCCAAGTCATTTCTTCTCATAAACTGTCAAGATGTCATGAAATGGCTGGCAGGCGTCGCTCCTAATGGATGAAACTACAGAAACAGTTGTGGTGAGAAGTTGACGCTCCTGTAATTTTCAAAGGACAGCGATCGTTACTTTAGATACTAGCCGTACTTTTGAAGACGAGAACGTAGGTCGCGTGGTCCCGGGAAAACTAGTCGAGATCAAAGGAGAATCAGCGATGTCCAAAAAAATCGTTTATTTTTAAGGAGGCGGATGTCTGATAAAAACGATCGGATCTCTGTGTAAGACAGTGGATGGACACACGGAAGAAACGATCCCAACTAGTATTGGCTACATCAAAAGAAGGTTGACGGTACGGTTGTACGGGGATCAAACGACTAGAAAAAGAACAGAGTCTAATGCGTTAAGAGCAAAACAAGTGACGTAGTCCAAGCAAATTACCTGTGGACTGAAATTACCGTTTTAAAGTCAGTTGAAGGTTGCACTTACGACCGGCTGGAGTGTAATTTTATTTGAGTGCCGAAATAGAAAATATATCACAAAGTCTAAGTTGTTTTAAGACAACATGCACTTCTCCTTCATGGATCTAGGTGATTTACTTCTAGGCAGGAAATAGATTAAATAAGGTGATTACATATGGAGGTAGATTAGAACTCTAGCATAGTGAACTTGTGTGTCACCGTAGTATAGAGTGTCGACAGCATTACGCTGAATAGTGATTTAAGCTGAGGCGAGTGATGCGTAAGTGCACTCGGAAGGATAGTCTACACTAGGATTTATGTGCTTTACTTTAGCGTTTCTCTCTTTTACCTTGTATAGGGTAGAGTGTTGAACTACTCTGTCTTATACAAGAGTATAGCTCTAGGATGATATATAGAGGTTACTTACTGAATATAGCCTATTACTTACATTCACATATCATAGGTCGGAGTTGAGTATCTCTCACCGGCTGTATTCTTTTTGGCAGGTTCCTTACACTTGAAATTGAGACTGGTTACCAAATCGGAGCAGAAGCAATTGGTCATAATCTGATAAAGTAAGAAAGGATATCTAGCGGTGAACCGTGTTTGGCAAGGTCAGACAAGTGTTGAGTTAAAAGGACCACGAAACCGGAATCACTCTAAGTGAGGTATTCAATGAAAGTATTCAATGCAACTATATACTGATGAACAGGAATATATAATATACCAAATAGAGAAAGGACAAGACTATCATTAACATTTTTCATGAGTGACAAACCGCAGTGTATAGACTATATATTGTTGGATCGGTGTTTATTTTCTTCAATACTAGGGATATATTACCGACCGGTATATCGTGTTTGTAGAACTAAAGGACCCTAATTAACTCAATCAAGAAAACAATCAGACATTAACAAGAACTATACATATTCCAGATTGTCGAATGTATATAAGTGAAAAACACGAACTAACCTATAATTCAGTGGAGACTATATTTTTCAAAAGTTTCCAGAACATAGTGGCCAGAAAACAATCATCAGTCAGAGAGACGCCGCTGGGTGAGATATTTCCTGTTCTGTGCTGTGTGAAGTCGAATGGCTGTATCATGATGACAACTGATGCTAATCCTAGACTATCTCCTGTCGCACATTCCAGATAGATTACACCACATATATCCAAACCCATACATCACACACCCAAATTACACTTTTCTGCAATAAATGTTTTATCATGTTGTTCGAAGCCTATGTTTGTGGGGTTATGTTCTGAAGGAACGGGAAGAGTGATATTGTCTGATAGAGAGAGAGAGAGAGAGAGAGAGAGAGAGAGAGAGAGAGAGAGAGAGAGAGAGAGAGAGAGAGAGAGAGACTTTAAAATAAGGGGGGTATGTAGACAAAGGTCCACCAGCAGAGAGAAACTGAGAAATAGGATATTTAACAGGTGTGCTTGTTGATTCCACTTTCCCCCCGGGGCCGACAGGCGACACAAGACTGTCAAAAACTGTCAGAGGAGCGGCTGGCCGAGTGGCTAGAACGCCGGACTCCCATTCGGGAGGCCCGAGTTCGATCCCAATAAATGTTGACTGTCTACATCTAATGACTCTTATAAGTTTACGATCTTCATTTGTTTCTTGAAGGACTTGTAAATAATTATTAAAATATTAAGACTTAGCTATGGGGCGGTTAAAAAGAAGCAGTTTTATCCATCAGGCAAAACGACTCTGCTGAGACACCAACGATCTGCCCACATTTGGTACCCCCCTGAAAACTGTACTAGAGCGAACTCCGTGGAAAGATAAGCATAGACTATCACTACAAATCCAGACAAAAGTGAGAGGAATATTTGTCAAGGAAGAACAGAACAGTTTACAGCGCAGAACAGCCACTTTCAGCTTCCTTGATGAAGAATACTCACAGGACCACTGGATCAGAGTCTACACAGATGGGTCAGCACAAAATGCTGTTCGAAATGGAGGAGCGGGAGTGTACATAGAATACCCAAATAATACTAGGGACACAGCTAGAGTACCAACAGGAAAGTACTGCCATAGCTATGATGCTGGAATTGGGGCAATCAAGATAGCAACAGAGAAATTACTAAATACCAGCCATAGTACACAACCTGTGGTGCTATTGACATATGCAAAATCAGTAATCTGTCTGGGAAATTGCCAGTACTAAGGACATTACTTTCTGAACTTAGCAGTCAGCATAAGGTCATCATACAGTGGATACCATCCCACTGTGGAGTACCCGGAAACGACAGAGCTGATCGATTGAGTAAGGAAGGAGCAAAGGAAGAACAGCCGGATGTGCCCATTACATACCACCAAAAGAAAAGTGTGATCACATCAGTCAGAAAGCCACCAAAACCTGCTCAAGACGACTACGACATTATGGACAGACCAGAACAAGTCATTATTCTTCGCCTCAGAACAGGACACAATTGATTAAGCAACCATATGTATACAAAATTCAAGATTGGTGAATCAGCCATGTGCACATGTGGATTGGCGTCGCAGACAGCAGAGCACTTACTCCAAGACTGCTCAAAATACAACATATCTAGGCACGCCTTTTGGCCTAGAGAGACAACAGTGGAAGATAAACTCTATGGACCGCTGAGTATATAGACATATTTCAAGCAAACGAAAGAAGAAGAAGAAGACGAAGAAGAAGAAGAAGAAGAAGAAGAAGAAGAAGAAGAAGAAGAAGAAGAAGAAGAAGAAGAAGAAGAAGGAGGAGGAGGAGGAGGAGCAGGAGAACAAGAAGAACAAGAAGAAGATGAAGAAGAACAAGAACGAAAACAATAACAAGAAAAAAAGAAGAAAAGGAGAAATCTCTACTTGTTGTTTGAAGTACTTACCATCTGTATCAAGTTCTGAATTGCCATTCGTGGCTTCGTTAGTTTCATACGTGCTCTCTGGTTCAGGAAACAAGAGCTCACTCTCAGTGTCCACTGACAAACATTCACTTGCTGCCTCGAAAGGTCGTTTCTTCTTTACGTCCTCGGACACGTTCTCCTTGTTTACATTTTCCACCATGTTCCCCATGGTCGACAATTGTAGAATGGCTCTTGCAATATCTGCTTCTGTGGAAAACAAGATAAATCAGCATATGTTTTCTGTAGGAATTATCTACAGTGTATGACTTTGCGTCTGCGTATATTACGAGATATATTAAGCCAATCATGATGTACGAAAGCCAGTCATGGATAATTAGCAAATAAGAGGGAAGTTGTGTGGAAGCTGCCAAAATGTGGCTTTATAGAAGAATTATAAGAGCACCGTGTACGGATAAAAAGAACAATGAAGATATCTTGAAAAAATTTAGCTCTCAAAGAGAGCTGGTTACTCGCATCAGAAGGAGACAGTCCACATTCTCTGGACATGGGAAAGCAGAGGGAAACGTAAAGAGAAAGATGCTGGATAGCCTGACATCATGGCATAGAGGAAATGGTTGGTAGCATAAGAGACAGAAGGTTGTGAACATCAACGCATCGACTATGCTAATTGTGTGTGAATGCCTGACTGGAGAGTTGTAGCGGTGGGTGGCTAATGAGATCAAGTATATCACTGACTGATAGTGATTTTTTTACATCAGTGTACAACAGCAACATCTGGATAAGTGGGGAAGGCGACTCTCACCATTGTCCGCTGATTGTCCATAATTGGCCTAAGTACGTACATCAGTATTGGTTACAAATAGCTCTTATGAACTCATTTCGTCACCTCGATTGACAAAGATAAATTGCAGAGAATATTCTTCAACTTGTGAAATGCTGCTTTATGCTTCGTCATTTCTACATTTATTATCCTAAACACATTTTTCATCTGCTGTTATTAAAAATGCATTGTCTTATTTCATGTTGGTTCCATTCACTTTGATGTTGCTTGTGGGAAGAAATGTTTTCTTTGTAATATCAGTGCTTCTGTGTTTTTGTTATCAGATAAAGCTCTTTGCTTAACCTGTCTGTTGTGACCGCGCATTTCATTTTCAGAGAGCATGCATCTTTCCCACTGCAACATACGCCTGTGAGACCTGGACACTGACTAAACAAGCTGAACAGCGCTTACATGCCTTTGAATATGCAAGTTATAGACGAGTTCTAAGAATATCTTGGATACAGAAAAGAACAAATGCATCCATACTTCAAGAGCTGAATACTGAAGAAGGTTGGCTATTAAAGATGATAAAACAAAGACAATTGAAATATTTTTGTCACTTGAAACGTCACGAAAGTTTAGGGAGAACAATAATGGAGGGGTATTTGCCCGTGAAGTAAGGAAGAGGAAGGCCAAAGAGATGATGATTGCAGGATGTGGCGGATGATATCCAGATGGGTGTATCGGACGCGGGAAATCTTGCTTATGAATGAGAGGTTTTCCAAAAGGTTGTTTTGGGAGCGAGGTTCTGCAAAGGACATGCTACTGAATGAATGAATGAACTATTATTTCTAAATACGTTTAAGCAACATAGTCCGTCATTGCTTTTTTCTTGGCAGTGACGGTACTCGACGGTGACCGGATGAGTTGAATCAAGAACCGTCATCACAGCACTCAAGTCATTCCCATACGCTCTACATCCTCATCTTCAACAACCAACGAAGAGCAGCAGTACTAAGGGTACCAGCTGCAGTCTTCATGATGATGTCAGTATACGGTTACACAGATAAGGCGATGCAGTCGTTGACCATGGCCTACAAACAACTATCTGTGGGCAGCTATTAGGTTCAACCGGCCACTTGCTGCCATAGTTTGACTTTCAGCTGGCTGGGGTTGTAACGAAACCAAGTTAGGTTCGAGTCTTCCCAACTCATTCTCAATCTATTTTCACACCTTGTGGAATTGGGAAGAGGCGGGGGACATAAAACAAAAAAAAAAAACAAATCTGTGTGGGAAACATGTCTGTGCCTCATGAATGAAATTGTACTCATTCTAGTAATTCTAGTGAGCAAAGGTTTCCCTAAATTTGACTCACTGATTCCCGATATTCTGTAGTAAAGATCCGTGAAACTTAGAAAAGTCGGATTATCCTAGTGCAGAAGAGAGTAGAAGTTTTTCAAACACTTATACGGCCTTTGCGCATGACCGCCATTTTTAGTTCATATCAAGCTTCCCGCAGAGAGACTACCATTTCCGAAACTCTGAAGTAATAAACACTCCAAGTATATAATCCATACAGGGAGATCTATTTCGTGGGTAACGGACAAAGTGTCAAATTCTCAATTAGAAGGTAATTGAACATTTTGATAATTATATTAGTGTATATATATCTAATATCTTGGGTCATTGATTACCAACAATGGTGACACAATGAAAAATGAAAGAAGTTCAAACACAAATACTTCAAATAGCTATCTATTGCTCTTCAAAGACTAAAAAACAGAATAAATTGTGGAGAGGGACAGATAGAACTACAAAAACTAGATTTTTAAAAGCATGCATCTTTCCCATTGCAACATACGCCTGTGAGACGTGACACTTATTAAACAAGCTGAACAGCGCATAAATGCCTTTGAATATAAATGTTATAGACGAGTTCTAAGAATATCTTGCATACAGAAAAAAAAAGCTAAATATCGAAGAAACTTGACTATTGCTTGCTTGCTTGTGTTCGCTGGCTGTGAACTCCAGCGCGAAGTCCTATATGTCGGATGAAGACATCCTGTTGTCTAACATCAATGTGATGTCATACCGGACCTGAGGTTTGCGTCCCATGTCTGGCTTATTGGTGTGCAGACTGGTGGTTCCTAGCCGTGCAGGCAGACACTCTCCGACTTCGGAGGAATCAACGATCCTACTGACTTTAGCCAGAGCCCCAAAGGGACTTGTTGCCCAGGACGCTCGGCGAGGGCGCGTCAATTGGTCTTGGCTAGTATAGAACCCAGCCCTGGTGCCTTGGAAACACCTCTGCGTCCCATTTGACTATTAAAAACGATAAAACAAAGAAAATTGAAATATTTTGGTCACTTGAAACGTCACGAAATTTTGGAGAGAACAATAATGGAGTGGTATATGTCTGGGGAGGGTAAAAGAGGAAGGCCAAAGAGAAGATGGGTGCAGGATATGGCAGATGATATCTAGATGGGTGCATCGGACGCGGGACATCTTGCTTATGATTGAGTGGTTTTCCTGAATGTTGTTATGGGAACGAGGTTCTGCAATGGACATGCTACTGAATGAATGAATGAATGAATGAATGAATGAATGAATGAATGAACGAACGAACGAAACGAAAGAAAGAACGAATGAACGAACGAACGAACGAACGCATGAACGAATATAAGACAATCTGAGTAGATTTCTCAGGTTAAATCCTAAATTTATCGCTGCAAGATATGCTCTCCCATTTTGGAGGAGTGCACAGCCCAAGTCTAGAAGTCTAGACCCAGATTCACAGTAGAGAATACTTGTATAAGCCTTAGAAAACCGTTGTGTTTCCATTTAAGTACTTTGGTTTTGATAAATTTAATTTAATTAAAACCCTGCCAGTAAACCCGTAAGGATCTTGTATCTTGAACCATTAAATTTCTAACATCCTACCCTTTCCTTAAAATCCCTACACGGGATAGTTTGGGATAAGGGTTAGAATACTATCATCAATTGGCCTGGTTGAGACCTTCTTTCGGACTTGGAATTATATATTTGCTCCTCACCAGAGGACTTTCGAGTACTTTACTTTGAAATACTTATCATTGATATTAATTTAAAATATCTTGATAAAAGATGTTCCCGATTTCATCTATCTTACCAGTGATAACTTTTCTGTATAATATAAAGAATCATACTGAGTCCAGATCAACAATTCCTTTCTTACCATTGATAATTTAATAGAGAAGGGATTGTTTTCCGGATTAGAAACTTTACTTCTAAAGTTACAACATTGAGAGTAGAGATAGATTAATTTTAATTTACTCTACTGAGTGAGTGAAATGGATAAGACAGATATTTCAAGATCCTGGTTCTTTCGTAAAGAATCTAATTCAGAAGTTAAGGGACTCGACCTACGGTGCATTTTCCAGCATATGCACTAGTGTAGACTGACAGATACCTTAAGGGAAAAGGAATGACAAGTTAGAAAACGAGCATGTTCTTCTGTCAGTCTCCAAGTGGAACATGACCGGCTGGACAGGTCTATATAAATCTAGACATGATCTAGACGCGCTGAGAGCTTAAACGAAAATTGAAGGTATGTCCAATGACATATTCGACCCAGGGTCATACAGATGTAAAGTCTGCGTTGTTCGAGTTTCAGATACCCTCTTTGTTTTTGATCACCTTCCTCCAATGAGGAACCTCGACTAAACAGTTCAATATTCCATCATATTGTCAACGGCTGATTAAGTACCAGTCAACGTCCAGTCAACCATCCAAGCTATCCCTGCTATTCAAGCTATCCCTGAGTCAATTGATGGGAATGTTTCAGACCTACTCCAGTGAAGTCAAGTCAAACAATACAGAGTTCAATTCATCGTAAGACCTGACTATGAAGTGAAGATCAGTTACATCTATCAAGATATCCAGAGTGAGGCCAGACGGGCATCCAGTATTAATTTGCATCAACCTGATTGATCTGCATAAGTGTCACGAAAAAAAAAACTTGATAGTTCGATCGATGAAAGAAAGAGACATTCGTCTGCACAAACACCGGCAAACCCTTTGATGTTGTATAGACTGAGGAACAAAATAAGTCGCGTCAAAATGTCTAACCCCGGTCGGTATTTTGTTAACAAGTTGTTGCTCGAGAAACGTACAATGGCGCCATCCGTCTACAAGGCGGGTGTCAGCCTTTGAAGTTGTAGACGGAATGTCTGGACAGACGTCGGAGAGGTCTTGTGATGTAGGGGACATGATTCTCCAGATCCCAGATTAGCGGGACTCTCGGAAGTGCCAGGACAAGTCCCAGGTGAAAGCAAACTAGACGGCGGATTGATTCCAGTCAGTCTAAAACAAGCGGAGAAAACCAGACTCTGGACTGATTAGCGTCTAGACTTTTTGGTGACGTCACGCAAGCCCGATATAAAACCCGTTGCGGTAAACAAGTTGGAGTGAGTCGGCCAAAAATTCTGAAATGTTAAAGATCGGCGTAGTATTCGAGTTGTGTTAATTGAAAGAGACTATAGTGTCAACGTGTTGATAATTTATCGGCGGACATAGATCCAGTCTGGGATTGCATAGTCTCAATCATCAACCGGAATAGGCATATGGTATTCTATTAATCATATCTAACTTAGAGTATGATTAGGAATAGAGTACAGTACTGTGCGGTGATAGAATGTATTATAGGTGCGGTGAGAGAATGTTCTATAAGTGCGGTGCTAGAAAGTATTATAGGAGCGTCGGCACTAGTGTCCTATTGTATGGCTTTAACTAGCTTGTGTGATATATAATTTTACTCAGCGAGTTGAGGACAATGTAGTGGGATAATAAGTAGAGAGATTGAGGATGGTTGGGAGGGAGGAGGGGAATGTGAAACGGTAGGATCTTCCAGTAGGGCATCTGCTGGGTTTCTACCCGTTTCTTTATTCTTTCCTGGTGTTGCCATGTCTAAGACAAATGTGATGATCTATTTGGCCGTATGACAAAGTTCTTCTTTTTGGTGGTCGGTCAACATCCGTGGTACCCACTGTGAACACACCTTCCGATATTGCAGTTTCTTACGAACGAAGCTTTGAATTGTCCCAATTGGCACATCAAATTATTTCGCTAGCGAACGTATGCTTTGACAACGGTTCATCTGTACTGTTGCATCAAATTAGGCGATGTTTTTTTTTCTGTTGCAACAATATGCGCTTGACCCGGCCGTCGAAGATCTGTCGTGAACTGACGTCCTTTCCGAAACAGTCGTGGCCAGTCTGTCACTGTTCTCTTTGACACACATTTGTTACCGTACGCTGCCTGCATTCTTCCATGAATATCCACTGGTCGACATCCTTCAAATGGAAGAAACTGAATCACCGCTCTTTGAGCTTCTTTGGACGGGTTTTGAATCAACCCGGACATTTCCTGAACGGTCAGAAGCAGAACCTATGCATCATGGGACGATAAGCACGTACTCTTTTATTCATTGGTTAGTACTTTTCACATGACTATGACATCATCATGTTCAACGTACGCAGTTACGCGCGGTGCAGCACGAACGGATTTCAAATAAACGCTCATATATATATATATATATATATATATATATATATATATATATATATATATATATATATATATATATATACACATATACACACATACACACACACACTTACTAGCTGACCCGGCCCGGCTTCGCCCAGTCCCTGGTGGGGATCTATCTATCTATCTATCTATCTATCTATCTATCTATCTATCTATCTATCTATCTATCTATCTGTCTGTCTGTCTGTCTGTCTGTCTGTCTGTCTGTCTGCCTGCCTGCCTGCCTGCCTGCCTGCCTGCCTGCCTGCCTGCCCGCCCGTCCGTCCGTCCGTCCGTCCGTCCGTCCGTCCGTCCGTCCGTCCGTCCGTCCGTCCGTCCGTCCGTCCGTCCGTCCGTCCGTCCGTCCGTCCGTCCGTCCGTCCGTCCGTCCGTCCGTCCGTCCGTCCGTCCGTCCGTCCGTCCGTCCGTCCGTCCGTCCGTCCGTCCGTCCGTCCGTCCGTCCGTCCGTCCGTCCGTCCGTCCGTCCGTCCGTCCGTCCGTCCGTCCGTCCGTCCGTCCGTCCGTCCGTCTGTCTGTCTGTCTGTCTGTCTGTCTGTCTGTCTGTCTGTCT
Organism: Cepaea hortensis; assembly: GCA_963921405.1. Taxonomy (NCBI): domain Eukaryota; kingdom Metazoa; phylum Mollusca; class Gastropoda; order Stylommatophora; family Helicidae; genus Cepaea; species Cepaea hortensis. Next base: position 314,757,369 of record OY992876.1, on the reverse strand, counting down.
GTCTGTCTGTCTGTCTGTCTGTCTGTCTGTCTGTCTGTCTGTCTGTCTGTCTGTCTGTCTGTCTGTCTGTCTGTCTGTCTGTCTGTCTGTCTGTCTGTCTGTCTGTCTGTCTGTCTGTCTGTCTGTCTGTCTGTCTGTCTGTCTGTCTGTCTGTCTGTCTGTCTGTCTGTCTGTCTGTCTGTCTGTCTGTCTGTCTGTCTGTCTGTCTGTCTGTCTGTCTGTCTGTCTGTCTGTCTGTCTGTCTGTCTGTCTGTCTGTCTGTCTGTCTGTCTGTCTGTCTATCTATTTTATAATACTTTTTATCGCGTTAATACTCTGAGTGAGGGGGTCTTCACTCCCCGCTTTAAACAAAGACATTGACTTGTATAGTCATTTATTGATTCTTTTGGATAACAGTTGGTACTTAGCTTGTGAAGTAGTTTTTTATATATCATTGACACCTTTCCGTCTTGACAGACGATAGTTTGGTACATTGTGCTTCAAAAAGGCTTAATAACTACGACCCATGGCGGCGGCGAGTGTGGCTGGTAAGGCCAATTCTTGCTGCAAATATTTGCCCACAGTAGATGCATGTGAAAACATGGTCATTTCCACCATTGTACACCATCTTACGTCTCTCACGCTCTGTGTGTGCTTTATCTGCAATCATTTTCTCCTTTGTCTTTATTCCATTTCTGATAGGCGCCCTCCACGCAACACGTTCAGCGGCGACTTGCTCCCAATGTGCATTATCAATGCCTGCATCAATCATGACCCGCTTACACACATCTTTGTATCGTAGTAGAGGCCGACCCTGAGATCTCCTACGCGTCTGTAATTCACCAAAAAAGATGTCCTTTGGTATTCTACCATCATCCATCCTCCTAACATGTCCTATCCATCTAAGTCTACGAAGACTGAGCATGGAATACACCGTAACACAACCTGATCTTTCCAATACTTCAGTATTTGTGATTTTGTCTTGCCACGTAATACCAAGTATTCTTCGCAGACACCGCATATGAAAGCTGTTTAAACGTTTCTCTTGGTGTGAGTAAGTTGTCCAGGTGTCACTGCCATACAGAAGAGTACGAAGGACACAGACTTGGTAGACGAGGACTTTTGTTTTGGCAGTAAGCTTCCTGTTCTCCCAGACTCTTTTTGCTAACATGTTCATTGTTGTTGCTGCCTTGCCAATCCTGATGTTGATTTCCTGATCGAGGAATAATTTGCTATTTACCTCTGATCCTAGATATGTAAAATGGTCTACTATCTCCAGTTCGGCGTTGTCAATAAAGATTGATGGTACACCGTGTGTACCTTGTGACATAATCTGTGTCTTCTTTTTGTTAATTGTTAAACCAAATTCAGAACAAGCATTGAAGAATGCAGATAGTAGATGTTGTAATTCTTCCTCAGAGTGGGTCGTAATCGCAGCATCATCTGCAAAAAGCAACTCTCTGCTTAGTACCCTCCTAATTTTGGTCTTGGCCTTCAATCTCTGAGCATTATAGAGGCCACCATCTGAGCGTGAGTGAATGTATATACCGGCATACTGATCACGAAAGGCATATTTCAGTAGAAGTGAAAAGTATATCCCAAGGGGTGGGGGATAGCACACAACCTTGCTTAACTCCACTCTTGATTTCAAACTCTTCTGAAGTTGAGCCATCAAACTTGATTATATCCTTCATGCCTGTGTGGAACGATTCCACAATAGACAGAAGAGTTGGTGGGCAGCCAATCTTCTTTAATGCTTTGAACAGACCCTCACGACTGACCAAATCGAATGCCTTTGTGAGGTCAATGAAGGCAATAAACAGTGGCTGATTTTGTTCCCGGCATTTTCTTTCATTTGTCGCAATAAGAATATCATATCAATGGTAGACCGGTTCTGTCGAAAGCCACACTGTGATTCGGGGTAGACTTGATCTCCTAGGACTTGAAGTCTGCGCAGAACAATTCTGGCAAATACTTTCCCAACAATACACAGAAGTGAGATACCCCTATAGTTATTACAGTCGGTCCGATCGCCTTTGTTCTTACAGCGTTATGATGTTTGAATCTTTGAAATCCTGTGGGACTTGTCCTTCTCGCCAACATAGCTCTATCAGCTGGTGGATATGTAGAGTGAGTGTGTCTTGCCCACTCCTGATTACCTCTATTGGAATCCCATCCTTACCTGGAGCCTTGCCAGACGCAAGTTCATTTATAGCACACTTAACTTCTGTTATGGTGGGAAGTGTGTCCAGGTGGTTATGAGTTGGCAGGGCCTCTATGGCGTTGAGGGCATCATCCGCTAGCTTGGTCTCACTTGACTAAAGCTCTAAATAGTGCTCGGCCCATCTATCCATCTGCTGTTTCTTATCAGTGATGATTTCTCCAGTCAAGGTTTTCAGCGGTGCACTTCTTTTGATTTTTGGACCACAGGCTTTCTTTATCCCTTCATACATGCTTCTGATGTTTCCCTTATCACTTGCGATTTGAATGGACTCACATAACTTGATCCAATAATCCTTCCTGGCTTGCTTCAGCTCACTCAGAGTGTTATGCGTTGTTCTTTCCTTGTTTCTTAAGAGAGCTATCTTCTTTTTATCAATCAAGTGCTGCAGTATCTGGCTGTTTGCCGCAAACCAGTCCTGCCTCTTATGATCCACAGTGCCGTAGACCCCTACCGCTGTTTTATAAATATTTTTCTAAAGTTTACTCCATTTATCATTTACTATACAATATATATATATATATATATATAGATGCGCTCCTTGGCCAAAGGCTTAACGACATTCTTCGTAATCCCGTATATCCACTTGGGGAAATCAGCAGCTGAGCGGCAGTGGTTCGGGCCTCGCCGGTAACTTACGGGGATATGTTAGCCTGTCGTTCAGAAAGCAATTTCAAACTACTGAACGTAAATCTTGCCTAGTACATCAGCAGCAGCCGAAAAATACTGGTTTTGACTGCAACGTCCTGTCAAGGATATGCAACACACACACACACACACACACACACACACACACACACATATATATATATATATATATATATATATATATATATATATATATATATATATATATATATATATCTGTTATCAGTTATCAATTGGGGTATCTCCATTGCACTCTGGATAGGTCCTTAGGTGCTCAGATCCTTTCCCCAGCATATGCACCAGCGTCCGGTGGCTAATAGTGCCAGTTCTGTGTTGGTTGACGAGGCACCTCGTTTTTCCGACGTACCTCTCGCGTCTGGCCGTGCCGATTTTTATGGCGTATTATATATATATATATATATATATATATATATATATATATATATATATATATATATATATATATATATATATATATATATATATATATATATATATATATATATATATATATATATAGGGAAACAAAACTCGCTTACACTAAGGAAATAAATTACCGTAGACCCCGAGGTAGACCAAGAAGACTGTGGAGAGATAATACATATACAGACCTACAAGCACTTGGAATCAACGACTGGCAAGAGAAGGTCAACCAGAGAGACGAATGGGGACGGATTGTATCTGCAGCAAAGAACCTCAATGGCTCGGAACGCTGAAGAAGATGAAGAAGAATCAACCGTATGCCATGCCGGAAAGCGTGGGCGGTCATGACTCGCCATTTCACTCGATCACCAATGTCGTGGATCAGCTCAGTGTTCCTGTCTCGTCCATGCCATGTGGCCAAGCCATCCAGGTATTTTCCTCTCGATTTTCCTCTTGGTCTGTTCCCTTCGATCTTGCCAGTTGTCACTAAGTTCTCCAATCCATTTCTTCTCATAACATGTCCAAAAAATTTTGACTGTCTACGTCTAATTACTCTAATCAGTTTACGATGTTCATTTGTCTCCTGTAGTACTTGGTCATTGGTTTTTCTGTCTGTCCATGGTATTCTTTGCATTTTCCTCAGAAACCACATTTCTGCAGCCATCAGATGCTTTTCGGCTTGACTGCTCATTGTCCAAGTTTCACATTCATACAAAACAACAGGCTCTATGTATCCCCTCAACACTCTTTTTCTCGTTTCAATTGACATCTTTTTATTGGTCAGAATTTTTTTCATCTTGCTAAAGGCTACTTTCGCCATGGCGATTCTTGTTCTAATCTCTTCAAGGCATCTCCCATCAGATGTTATGACTGTTCCAAGATAATTGTACCGATTCACTTGTTGAAGAATATTTCCATTTACTTGTATATTACATTGTGGCACTTCTTTCTTCTTAGTGACGACCATAACCTGAGTCTTTTTACAATTTAATTCTAACCCCAGTTGCTCACTGTGTACAACAGCTGCATCTACTAATTGTTGCAGGTCCTGCGCCTTGTCTGCAATTAATACTGTATCATCTGCATATCTAATGTTATTGATGTTTCGTCCTCCAATGCTGATTCCATTTATATCCTCTACATTTCTGAAAATATTTTCACTGTATAGGGAAAAAAGATCTGGAGACATCACACATCCCTGCCTAACACCTCTCTTAATTGGCTGATACTGTCCCACTTCATTATCAATCCTTATTGCAGCTTGTTGTTTCCAATATATGTTTTTTATAAGTCTAATGCCTTTCCCATCAATTTGTAGATCTTCAAGCATATCCACCATGCTGACATGTCTAACTCTATCAAAAGCCTTTGTATAGTCAATAAAGTAAAGATGTATATCCTTGTTTACTTCTATAGCACGTTCAATAACTGTTCGCAGCATATACACATCATTTACTGTACCCTTTCCTTCTACAAACCCGCATTGTTCTTCCCCTATTTCAGGTTGTATCTTCTTCCTCACTCTTTGCATGATAATTCTTAGCAAAATCTTTGTGATGTAACTCATTATACTAATTGTTCTATGATGATCACATTCCAAGGTTCCTGATTTCTTTGGGATTGCAATAAATACAGAGTTACATAATTCAGGAGGTATATCTCCAGTATCATATAATGTGTTCAGCAGTCTGGTGACTTGCTCTAGTCCAAATTCTTCTAAAGCTTTAATCATTTCTGTTGTGATGTTATCTGCACCGCGGGTCTTGCCAGCTTTCATATGCTGAAGAACATTTCGAAACTCCATCTCCAAAATTGGCGGTCCTTCATTATTAAATCTAATATCATACTGTTCGTCTCTGTTATCATCATAAAGGTGTTTCACATAATCTGTCCATACATGTAGAATCTGGTCTTTTTCTATTATGATTTTGCCATCTTCAGTTTTTAGACACCCTGTTGATGTACTTGTTCTTTTATTAGTAGGTTCCTGAATTCTTCTGTGCACTAATTTGGTATTTTGACTGTTGTGTTGGTTTTCAATTTCTAAGCACTTTTCCTCAAGCCATGCTTCTTTTGCCTCCTTACATAATATTCTGACTTGTCTGTGAATTTCTTCATATTTGACAGAATTATTTTTGTTGAGTCTTCTTGTTTCCATGAGGTGTAAAATTTCTTCAGTCATCCATTTCTTACGGCCCACCTTCTTTAATTTTGGAATAGTTGTTTCTGCAGCCACATTGATTGAATTCTTCAACGTTTCCCATTGATCATCCACATCCTGGAATAGGATCTCTAGATCAGACAAAATTTCAAATCTGTTCTGTACTTCTATGTTGAATTTGTTTTGTATTTCCTTGTCATTACTTAATGTACACAAATCATATTTAGTGTTTCCTGTTATATACTTGACTTTCTTCAACTTTATCCTCAATGTTCCTGTGAGTAATCTGTGGTCACTATAACAATCAGCACTGGGAACTGTTTTTGCTACTGTTAGCGCGTTTCTAAATCTTCTGCTAATGAGAATGTAGTCAATCTGGTTTCTAATCCTGCTATCAGGACTCCTCCATGTCCATAATCTTCTAGGGTGTTGCTTGCCCACTCTACGAGTCTGTATCCTCTTTAATTTCTCTCTCCTAAACCATAGTTTCCTACTGTGTATCTATCCCATTGATTTCCTACTTTTGCATTGAAGTCCCCTATAATGATGTTTATTTCTGAATTTTTACATTTCTTTAAGGCAGACTCTATGCCATTATAAAATTCTTCTACACTATCTTCACTGGATTCTCCTGTTGGGGCATATACTTGAATAATATTTATGCCAGAAGGTCTGCCACTTAATTTAACTAGTAGAACTCTGTCCGACACGGCCCAATATCCTTGAACATATTTTGATGTTTTCCGGTCCAAAATAATTGCCACTCCCCTATGACGATCTTCACCTCCAGAATAAATAATCTTGAAATCTTCATCTATCTTGATGCCTGATCCTGTCCATCTCGTTTCGCACATACCTAAAATATTAATTTTTTCCCTTTCAATTTCCTGTTTTATGTTCTCTAATGTTTCGTCGTCGTTTAACGTCCTAACGTTCCAAGTTGCTAATTTTAACGTCTCTGTCCTTGTCTTGCGATGATCAGTCTTTAAGCGAATCATGATATACTAGACACTTTTAAAGAGGTAGTTTGCCGTTGCTTTCCTCTATGGCAGTGACCTTACTGGTCGGAGACCGCAGCCATTGACTCAAGAAGAGTTCCTCTGCCTGCTCGAGGCCATGACCCACAAATATCTGTCGACTGCCCTCAAAATGTCATCCACCACCTGCCTTCCGTGGCTTCTTTTGAAAACTTCCAATAAAAGGAACACAAAATAACATCACATAATCCACAGGAAAACACTATTCACATGAAATCCATAGGAAATCACACTAAATCCAAAAGAAAACACTAAGTTGCGTCTCTCCGAAAAGTAACGCTTCATTTTGTCGCTATTGCACCGCCATATATATATATATATATATATATATATATATATATATATATATATATATATATATATATATATATATATATATATATATATTATATACTAGCTGACCCTGCCCGGCTTCGCCCAGACCCTGGTGGGGAGCATCTCATTTAATTCATATAAGTAGTCATATAAGTTCCCGTTCCCGTTACCGACTATCTGTCTGTCTGTCTTGGGTAAATGGAGGAGGGAGGAGGAAGAGGGAGATGGAGGAGGGAGGAGGAGGGCGGAGACAGGAGGAGTAGGGAGGAATAGGAGGGAGGAGGAGGGATTAGGAGGAGGAGGGGGAGGAGGAGGGAGGAGGAGGAGGGAGGAGGAGGAGGGAGGATGAGGGAGGAGGAGGGAGCAGGAGGAGGAGAGGGAGGAGGAGAAAGAGGGAGGAGGAGGAATGTGAAGGGAGGAGGAGGTAGAGGGAGGAGGAGGGAGGAGGAGGAGGGAGAAGGAGGGGGAGGAGTAGGAGGGAAGAGGAGGTAGAGGAGGAGGAGGAGGAGGGAGGAGGAGGGAGGAGGAGAGAAGAAGAGGAGGGAGGAGGAGGAGGGAGGAGGAGGAGGAGGGAGGAGGAGAGGGAGAAGGAGGGAGATAGAGGAGAAGGGAGGAGGAGGGAGGAGGAGGGTGGAGGGAGGAGGTAGAGGGAGGAGGAGGGAGGAGGAGGAAGGAGGAGGGGGAGGAGGAAGGAGGAGGAGGGAGGAAGAGGGAGAAGGAAGAGGGAGGAGGGAGAGGGAGGAGGAAGTGGAGGAGGGTGGAGGGAGGAGGTAGAGGGAGGAGGGTAGAGGGAGGAGGAAGAGGAGGGAGAGGGAGGAAGAGGGAGGAGGAGGATGGTGGAGGGAGAGGGAGGAGGAGGAAGGAGGAGTGGGAGGAGGCAGAGGGAGAAGGAGGAAGGAGGAGGAGGAAGGAGGGAAAGGAAGGAGGGAGGAGGAGGAGGGAGGAGGTAGAGGGAGGAGGAGGGAGGAGGAAAGAGGTAGGGGGAGGAGGAGGTAGAGGGAGGAGGAGGAGCAAGGAAGAGGGAGGGAGGGAGAGGGAGGAGGAAGAGGAGGAGGGTGGAGGGAGGAGGTAGAGGGGAGGGAGGTAGAGGGAGGAGGAAGAGGAGGGAGAGGGAGGAAGAGGGAGGAGGAGGATGGAGGAGGGAGAGGGAGGAGGAGGAGGGAGGAGGAGGGGAGAGGAGGAGGAGGAGGCAGAGGGAGAGAAGGAAGGAGGAGGAGGAAGGAGGGAGAGGAAGGAGGGAGAATGAGGAGGGGGAGGAAGGAAAGGGAGGTGGAAGAGGAGGAGGAGGGAGGAAGAAAGAGGTAGGGGGAGGAGGAGGTAAAGGGAGGAGGAGGAGGAAAGGAAAGGGAGGAGGAAGAGGAGAGAAGGGATGAGGGAGGAGGAGGAGGTAGACGGAGGAGGAGGGAGGAGGGAGGAAGAAAGAGGTAGGGGGAGGAGGAGGTAAAGGGAGGAGGAGGAAGGAAAGGGAGGAGGAAGAGGAGGAGAAGGAGGAGGGAGGAGGAGGAGGTAGAGGGAGGAGGAGGGAGGAGTAGAAGGAGGAGGAAGAGGGATGAGGGAGAAGAAGGGAGAAGGAGGAGGGAGGATGATTGCCGTGTGACGATTCTGTGTAGTCACGTCATTTTCTTCCCTTTCCCTAGCGTTTTGGTTCGGGGATTCTTATTTTGGGAGGGGGAGGAGGGAGGAGGAGGAAGAAGAAAAAAAAAATACGACAGTTGGCTGCTCTGAATGAAAGGAAGACGTGTAGAAAATTTCATCTCAATCGGATGGGCCGTTCGCGAGCGTATAAAGGACATACATACATACAGAGATACATAAATACGCACATCCTAATTTATATATAAGATACTAGATGACCCTGCCCGGCTTCGCCCAGACCCTGGTGGGGAGCATCTCATTTAATTCATATAAGTAGTCATATAAGTTCTCGTTCCCGACTGTCTGTCTGTCTGTCTATCTATCTATCTGTCTGTCTGTCTGACCCAGTCCAGCCCATGGTGGAGAGCATCTCATTTAAATCATATAAGTAGTCAATAAGATCCGTTCCCGACTATCTGTCTGACTGTCTGTCTGTCTTTGGTAAAATGGAGGAGGGAGGAGGTAGAGGGAGGTGGAGGAGGGAGGAGGAGGGCGGAGACAGGAGGAGGAGGGAGGAATAGGAGGGAGGAGGAGGGATTAGGAGGAGGAGGGGGAGGAGGAGGGAGGAGGAGGAGGGAGGAGAAGGAGGGAGGATGAGGGAGGAGGAGGGAGCAGGAGGGAGGAGAAGGAGGGAGGAGAGAAAGAGGGAGGAGGAGGAATGTGAAGGGAGGAGGAGGTAGAGGGAGGAGGAGGGAGGAGGAGGAGGGAGGAGGAGGGAGGAGGAGGGGGAGGAGGAGGGAGCAGGAGGGAGGAGAAGGAGGGAGGAGGAGAAAGAGGGAGGAGGAGGAATGTGAAGGGAGGAGGAGGTAGAGGGAGGAGAGGGAGGAGGAGGAGGAGGAGGAGGGGGAGGAGGAGGGAGCAGGAGGAGGAGAGGGAGGAGGAGAAAGAGGGAGGAGGAGAATGTGAAGGGAGGAGGAGGTAGAGGGAGGAGGAGGGAGGAGGAGGAGGGAGGAGGAGGGGGAGGAGGAGGAGGGAAGAGGAGGTAGAGGGAGGAGGAGGAGGGAGAAGGAGGGAGGAGGAGAGAAGAAGAGGAGGGAGGAGGAGGAGGGAGGAGGAGGAGGGAGGAGGAGAGGGAGAAGGAGGGAGAGAGGAGAAGGGAGGAGGAGGGAGGAGGAGGAGGGAGGAGGCAGAGGGAGAAGGAGGAGGAGGAGGAGGGAGGAAGAGGAGCAGGAAGAGGGAGGAAGGAAGAGGAGGAGGAGGAGGAAGAGGGAGGAGGAAGAGGAGGAAGAGGAGGGAGAGGGAGGAGGGGAAGAGGAAGAGGGTAGGAGGAGGAAGAGGGGAGAGGAGGAGAAGAATGGAGAAGGAGGGAGGAGGAGAAGGAGGAGTGAGGAGGAGAAGGAGGAGGCAGAGGGAGAAGAAGAAGGAGGAGGAGGAAGGAGGAGAGGAAGGAGGGAGAATGAGGAGGGGAGGAAGGAAAGGGAGGTGGAGGAGGAGGAGGTAGAGGGAGGAGGAGGAGGAGGAGGGAGGAAAAGGGAGGAGGAGGGAGGAGGAGAAGAAGGAGGAGGAGGGAGGATGAGAACGCAGGAGGAGGAGGAGGAGGAGGTAGAGGGAGGAGGAGGGAAGAGGGAGGAGAGGAAGGAGGAGGAAGAGGGAGGAGGAGGGAGGAGAGGAGGAGGATGGAGGAGGGAGAGGGAGGAAGAGGGAGGAGGAGGAAGGAGAGGAGAGGGAGGAGGAGGATGGAGGAGGGAGAGGGAGGAGGGGAAGGAGGAAGAGGGTAGGAGGAGGAGGAGGGGAGAGGAGGAGAAGAATGGAGAAGGAGGGAGGAGGAGGGAGGAAGAGGAAGAGGGAGGAGTGGAAGGAGGAGGGGAGGGAAGAGGAGGAGAGAGGAGGAGGGAGAGGGAGGAGGAGGGAGGAGAAGAAGGAGGAGGAGGGAGGTTGAGAACGCAGGAGGAGGAGGAGGAGGGAGGAAGAGGGAGGAGGAGGATGGAGGAGGGGAGGGAAGAGGAGGAGAGAGGAGGAGGGAGGGGGAGGAGGAGGGAGGAGGAAGAAGGAGGAGGAGGAGGGTGGATGAGAACGCAGGAGGAGGGAGAGGGAGGAGGATGAGGAGGAGAGAGGAGGTGGAGAGAGGAAGAGGTAGAAGGAGGAGGAGAAGGAGGAGGGAGGAGAAGGAGGGGGAGGAGGAGGAGGAGGAATGATGAGGAGGAGGAGGAGGAAGAGGGAAGAGGAGGGATGTGGAGGACGGAGGAGGAGGGTGGAGGTAGAGGGAGGAGTAGGAGAAAGGAAAAGGGAGGTGGAGAGAGGTGGAGAAGTGAGGAGGTAGGAGGAGGAGGAAGAGGGAGGAAGAGGAAGAGGAAGAGGGAGGAGGAGGAAAGGGAGGAGGAGGATGGAAGAAGGAGGAGGTAGAGGGAGGAGGGGGAGGGGAAGAGGAAGAGGGTAGGAGGAGGAGGAAGAGGGAGGAGGAGGATGGAGGAGGAAGAGGAGGGAGAGGGAGGAGGGGAAGAGGAAGAGGGTAGGAGGAGGAGGGGAGAGGAGGAGGAGGAGAAGGGAGGAGGAGGGAGGAGGTAGTAGGATGATTGATTGCCATCCCACCAGGTTAATATGTTATCGCGGACCTCAGAGAGCAGTGTCTATGTAGAAGACCATTTCCTGGACGTATGTATTTTGGGAGGGGGAGGAGGGAGGAGGGAGGAGGAGGAAGAAGAAAAAAAAATATGACAGTTGGCTGCTCTGGAATGAAAGGAAGACGTGTAGAAAATTTCATCTCAATCGGATGGGCCGTTCGCGAGCGCATAAAGGACAGACGGACATACGGACAGACAGACAGACAGACAGACGGACGGAGATCCTTTTTTATATATAAGATATATATATATATATATATATATATATATATATATATATATATATATATATATATATATATATATATATGTTGTTTGTCCATCAAGAATGATGATGACCATTCATTTCATCCAGTGGGGTTGAAGGTATGGTGCCGTGGGTTCTAAGATGGCTGATAAGGCCTATTTTGGCTCGAAATGTTCTTTGACATTGTGGGCAAAGAATGCTTGACGTCTCTGGGGGAGGATTTCCTGCAGTGGTTTTTCTGTCCTGCCTTTACTTTACAGCTCTTGCAGTCCTGGTTGCCTCGCATATGACTGCACCTTTGCATAATGATGCACGCCACGAATTTCGGTCTCTGGCAGCAGCCTCCCAGGTGTCATGATGAATTCCAAAAGCATTCAGTGAAATTTTCAGAGTGTCTTTAAAGCGTTTCCTCTGGCCACATTGGGAGCGTTTACCACAATGCAGTTCGCTGTAAAAAATTCGTTTAGGGAGCCTGTGATCTGGCATGCGAGTCAAGTGACCAGCCCAACGAATCTGATTCTTCAGCAGTATAGTGTGGATACTGGGCATGGATGCTCTTTCTAGGACTTCAGTGTCTGGAATCTTGTCTTGCCATTTAATCTTCAGTAGCTTCAATAGGCAGAGTGTGTTTAAGTGGTTTAATTTCCTAGCGTGTCGCTGATAAACAGTCCAGGTTTCACAAGCATATAGCAGTGTGGATAATACAACTGCTTTGTAGACTTTTAGCTTTGTTTGCAGGCTTATTCCATTTCTGTCCCATACATTCTTGTACAGTCTGCCAAAGGCCGCACTGGCCTTGGAGATTCTTGCATTCACTTCGTCATCAATTGTGGCAGCTTGTGACACAGTGCTTCCAAGATAGGTGAATTTGTCCACAACACTTAGTCTATGATCATTCACTTTGATATGTCGGAACAGTGTGATTATTCCCTGGAGCTGGCTGGTTCATAACTACAGTCTTCTCCAAGTTGATATTGAGCCCAAAGTTAGCACAGGCATGTGAGAAAGCTGAAACATTATGTTGCATGTCCGCCTCTGTGTTGGCGTATAGAGCGCAATCATCAGCAAATAGGAGCTCTCTGACGGTGTCGCTGTTAATTTTGGTTTTAGCTTCCAGCCTTCTGAGATTGAATAACTTTCCATCCATACGGTAGTTGATGTCTATTCCAATGTTGTCGTTCTCGAAGGCATTCATCAACATGGCTGAAAACATGAGGCTGAACAGTGTTGGTGCCAGGACACATCCTTGCTTTACTCCATTGGTGACAGGAAAGGGTTAAGACAGTTCACTATTTTCCTGTACTCTTGCCTGCATGCCGTCATGAAATAGCCGCACTATTTGGACAAACTTTCGTGGACAGCCATATTTTGCCATAATCTTCCACGGTCCTTCTCTGCTGACTGTATCAAAAGCCTTGGTAAGGTCAATGAAAGTGGAGAACATTTCGCAGTTCTGTTCCTGACATTTCTCTTGCAGCAGCGAAAATCATGTCAACAGTTCCACGTTCTTTTCTGAAGCCACATTGACTCTCAGGAAGAAGACCTTGATCGAGATAGGCTGTGAGGCGATTGAGAAGAATTCTGGCGAGTATCTTCCCTGCAATTGAAAGCAAGGAGATGCCTCGGTGGTTGTCACAGGATTGGCGGTTTCCTTTACGTTTGTAAAGGTGGACTATTGACGCGTCCTTGAAGTCTTGTGGCATGGTCTCGTTCACCCATATGTTTTTAAAGACTTGGTGAAGCTGCTCTGTTAGGACCGGCCCACCTACCTTGTATATCTCTGCTGGGATGGAGTCAGGACCAGGTGCCTTGCCGCTGGAGAGTTGCTGGATGGCTTTGTTTACTTCCACTATGGTTGGCAGGTCATCAAGTGTCTCATTGGTGGGAACTTGAGGAAGGCAGTTGATGGTTTCATCATCGAAGAAGGAAGTTGCATTTAAGATTTTGCTGAAATGCTCTGCCCAGCGTTGAATGATTTCTTTCTTATCGGTGACCATCGGTATATATATATATGGCTATATGGATGAATGGATGGATTGATGGATGGATGGATAGGTAGGTTGGGAGGTAGATAGGTAGGTAAATAGATAGATAGATAGATAGATAGGTAGGTAGGTAGATAGATAGATAGATAGATAGATAGATAGATAGATAGATAGATAGATAGATAGATAGATAGATAGATAGATAGATAGATAGATAGATAGATAGAAAGGATAGATAGATAGATAGATAGATAGATAGATAGATAGATAGATAGATAGATAGATAGATCCCGCCAGGATCTGGCCGAAGCCGGGCCGGGTCAGCTAGTGTGTATTAATATATTAGGGGTGTACTGGATTTCGGCTCCGGCTCCGGCAAATCCGGAATCTGGCCATTTTTACAAATCCGGCTTCGGCTCCGGCTCCGGTCCAATTTTGCCAGATTTAGGCCGGATTTGTGTTGCCTAGTCACGTGGATTTTCTGTACATGTTTCATGAGGCCATGCCGAATTTTAGGCAATAGCACAGTAGCACTTCCGGTTTACTATTTCTCGCTGATGTAAATAAGAATTTTAAGAAAAAAAAAACACTCATTTTGAATTTTAATGGTGCATTACTTCATGAGTTTGTGGGACTTGAATATTTCTTATTTTCGTTAAATTTCTTTGGTCTTGCCCATAAAATAAAATGGCATCAAAATCTAAGTTATACAGCGCTGTTTGGGATTACTTCAAGGTTAAAGACGATTATTCAGCGAAGGTAATATGTAAGTTGTGTGACAAACAGTTATCGCGTGGACGATCAGTTCGCCCCAAAGACTTCTCAACATCATCAATGCAGACCCATTTGCGATCGATGCACAGGAAAAGCTATGACGAAATGATGGAAAAGAAAGCATCACTGGAGGCCAGTGTATTGGCGACCACATCTATGATGAATCTGGGACCGTGTTTGCACAACGCAAGCAGCAGTACCCAGCAGTCAATTGTGCAGGCATGGGACCGGGCCAAAATTTGGGACATCAACAGTCCCAATGCTAAACGCATTCATGCTGCCGTAGCCCGAATGATAGCCATAGATATAGAGCCTTTTCAAGTAGTGGAACGACCAGGTTTCAGAGAGTTGATGCATACAATGGAAAAAAGGTATGAATTGCCTTCAAGAAAGTACTTTGCTGAACATGTCATTCCTGACATGTGTAAACGTCTGAAGGTAAAAATTGCAGCAATGATATCTGACACTGATTACATATCATTCACAACAGATACATGGACAGCTGAACACACCACTCAGTCATTTATGGGCCTCACTGGCCATTGGTTAACAGACTCCTTCGTTCACCGCAGTGTAGTCTTCCATTGTACTGCATTTGATGAAATGATGCTGGATGAGTGATCAATTGCACGTGAGAAGCGCCATGTTGTTGTGAGAGACAATGCATTCAACATTTCCAAATGCTTTCGTGATGGCAGCTATTCAAATGTTGGATTTTTGCACACACACTTCAGCTGTGTGTGCGTGATGGTCTTTTGAGTCAAAAGTATGTTGCTGGCGTCATCAGTACTGGGAGAAAATTGGTAGGACATTTCAAACACTCTTCTTCAGCAACCAGTCGTTTGCATGAACTTCAAAATGAAGTAAACCTACCACACCATCAGCTTATCCAGGACGTGACAACACGATGGAACTCAACGTTCTATATGCTACGACGTCTGTTAGAACAACGGCGCAGCACCAGCCTGTACTGTGTTGAAATTGATTCGGTAACTGGGCTAACGGCACAGCAGTGGGCAGTCACGGAGAATGTGGTAGCTACTTTGGCACCATTTGAAGAAATCACACGTGAAATAAGTGCAGCCCAGGCATCAATATCAGTTGTGATCCCTGTGATATAATAAAACGTCCCTTTTTTGTTTTTTTTGTTTTTTTTTTGCATATCCCTTACAGGACGTTGCAGTCAACACCAGCATTTTTCAGCTGCTATTGATGTACTCGGCAAGATTACGCTAAGTAGCTTACCCTTTCCTATTTATTGACTCCCTTAAAAATAAACAATCCCTTACAATTACTGTTTAAGTAACTTGCTAGGTAGGAGTAGAAAATAAAATAGCGATAGACTGACCGTGGCACAGCTTAATTTATTTGGCTTTATTTTTTTTCCACGTACCTGGTAAGACCGGGACTGATTGAAAAACAAAGGCCCAGTGTAGCCATTTTTGGTCAGTACTACACAAAGAAACAGACGTGCGTTCCCCGTGTGGGGTTTCTTTCCCCGTGTGGGGAAAGGTATTTTTGCCTTTTAAAACCATGATTCTCTGAAGCTATTGGTATGTTATATCTACATTATTAAGATGTATTTATGAATTACATAGACCAGCATGTTTAATTAAGAATTAGTTAGAATAATAAGTCAACAATTCTCTTAAACCAGGCTGGATGATGTTTACCAATGAAACACATGTGGGCGCCACGCTGTAATTTTTCCTATGTCTTACAATTTCAAATCCCTATGTTAAAATATTTCATAGGCATTATGAACTTATATCTAACTAATAGTGCTTATAACCTAGAAATATTATGTGTACCGTAGAGTATCAAACTCAGGTAAAAACCACATTCTAGGCATTTTCTCAAGGTGGGAACAGACTCTTGATTACATACTTCAGTAGAGAACTTGTGTCTGTCAATTTCATATTCCTATGTTAAAACTTCTATGCACTGTGAACAATATCTCACTATTTATGCTTAGAAATCTGCAAATAATCTATGTACTGTAGAGATTGAACTCTAAAGTACAGTTTCAAAGGTGTTTTATCCATGCGGGGACATACAAATGATTACGCATATTCCTGACTCTTAGTCAGGGGATAAAATACTTCGCCACATCATAATCTGTAACTTGGAACTATAGTGCTAAATTTTAGTACCATCCTTTTGTTAACAGATTAGTAACCACTCCATATGAGGAGGGACATGTAATCATTTCATAAAATATTGCTAGGGACATGCCATGTTTGAGAATATAAATTCAAAAAATAATTAAATAAACGCGTGATATAAATGAATGTTCGGATAGGATGTACCTTCAATCCGCATGACCTCACTGTAGTAGGAACAAAAGCGAAGATTGATGTGAATAAATTGCTTGCAATATTCAGAAGACTGGACCATATGGCATAAGTTATTCTAATAAATACACTCCGAATAATAGCAGTCATTGGCAAAATATATCAACAGCGGTTACTATCCCCATGTGCTGTACGCAGTGGGGGAAAACAATGTATGTTTTAGTTTAGGGATTAACCCCTGAAGAAAATTCAAAAACCTAGGCTCCCTGCATCATCATTATGATTAATTATTATGTATGATTATCATGTACTTGATATCAGAGAAATGGACATGTATGTTTTTTTTTCTGTTATGAGAATTTTCTCTGTTCTTATTGTTACTTTTTACTGTGGGAATATACATTTTAATGTTACCCTTGGGGACATGAGGATGTTGATAGAAGAATCCATGTGTATGTCAGTACTTAAAAAGCAAATGTTGAATAGCCTTGGCCTAGTGATGATTATAGTGCCGAAAGGAAGACGCGGCATTAGAAACCACAGAGATTCTGTATAGGCTATTCTCTTCAAGAATGAGAGATACAATATCAACATGTTGGATGGACAGAATGACTTCACTCATCTAATAGTCCCAGTAACTACAGAACAAAATATAATTGAGAAAATACCTTACTCACTATTTAGAGTCAGAATGGCTCTACACCAAACAAGACGAGGGACAGTGGAACGTGGACACAGACTCCTTTCCCCTTCTCCTCTTGTTGGTTGTATTTTTGTTTGTAATTGTGTTGTAAACCTTTTACCATAACACAGTAGGTTAATGCTCGTGTTGTATTCTTGTCATCCCTTTTCTATAGAAGAGAAGCAAGTGGTGGTTGAATTTGGTGGGACTGCATTTCATAACTATCATCAGGATCCTGGGTTAAAAGCCTGATGAAGGTGAGTCAGGACTAAATGGCTTAACCATGTTCTGGATCTATAAATACATCAATGTTTACTGCTGCACTCATAAGCTGCAAACGCAAGCAAAAGAGATACATACGAAGACAACTGACGGTGTGATTGAGGAAGTCCTATTTTAGTAGGAATATCCAGGATGGACTTCAAGATCTAATAATCTACAAAGATGAAGATCAACAGAGTACTGACAACAGTGTATCGTCTACTTTACTTCTGAGAAGTATCACCTATGGCCTCATCATTCAACCAAGTCAGTGAAACTGGGACAATCCTTCTACAAGTTACTAAAACTAACAACAGTGAGTAACCTTCAACTGTTGGTTGGATTACCAAGTTAATATCCAACAATGGATAAGTCTTCAAAAGAACGTCTCACAGCTGCAACAGTTACACATAAAGATTCAGCTATTCACCCCCAAGTTCTAGCTATGAACACCAACTCAAACAAATGGGAAGAGACACTGAAACAACTGTATAAGCCAATACAAGCAATTTCAGAACCTCTGAACCATAACTACACCAGATTACCTCAAGGTTCCAAAACCTGAGCACATAAAAAAGACCACATGAAAGCAGCTAGCGGAGTAAATGCCTTTACGCCTGCAACCACAGGAATCACCTGATGGCTTGCAACCCTGGATATGTGGTGGAATAATATTCTTCAGTCTCATGCCTGCAGCAGAATCCTGGAATTAATTCCAGATGAACCAAATGAATAACAAGCAGAATTGTATGTCTACCCTGAAAGTAAATAATGAATCAGAACTCTATGCTGGTCCCATGTCGGCCTAACTGCTCCATCATCAAGTATGGGATGGCCTATCAACATGAACCGAGTATGTGACAAAACCTCTTGAACTAAATTGGGAAACTGTTAACGTAAACCGAGCTCTTGGACAGTCGTAATCTTTTCATCGATAAGATGATATAGGGAAGAACCTTCTGCAAGAGCTTACGTTGCATCTCCTGAAAGTATGACAGACCTAGGCACCAATTTCATTTGGAACACAACTCAATGGCAACAGAGTATTCTTGAATTCAGCTCCACGGAGGAGATATGTATATGTGGTGAATTTATTTCCTAATAGGGATTATAAGTATTTCCGCAACAAACTTCAGTGGACATTAAAACATGACTGTGAGTATTTATTGCTGTCCTGGATAATTATGGACATTAACAGCTTAGCACTGGAGAGGAATATCCACCCGCAATGCCTAAATGAACACTATAATTAATTAATTTAATTATTAGTATCAACTGCTTTTATATGGGTGTGTTTTTTATGCCATGTATACAGAGTGTTTTATTTGGTAATGGTGTACAACTAAAGGGTTATGTTCTAGAAGCTGTTAGCAGCAGATTTGCGGACATTGAATCCAACAGTATTTACACCTGTGCCACACTACTGGATCCTCAATTCAAGCTGTGCTTCTTCTCCGAACGTGGTAGAATTGATGCACGAGCCCATCTGCTGTTAGCAGCTAACTCCATTATTGATTCAGCAAACACAGTCAGTCCACAGGATCCATCAGCTACTACTAGTAGTAGTAGTACTAGTGTTTTGACTTCTGTGAGCACTGCCACACAGTACGAGTCCAGCCTATGGAGCTGTTTTAACACAATTGTAGAGGAAAATCCCACCACAGATCGTTCTGCAAGTGCCGAAGGCAACAGCATTAACACTGAGGTGACACAGCACCTGTCAGAGCCACTTCAAACTCGACAGCCAGATCCAGTTTCATGGTGGCATGCCAATAAGCAAAGATTTCCAAGTATGGCTAGACTGGCGCAGGCATTTCTTTCACCACCACCTACAAGTGTGCCATCGGAATGGCTGTTCAGTACTGCAGGAGACATTATCACTGACCACCGTAGTAGCCTTTTACCACAAAATGCGGAGACGTTGATTTTCCTGAAATACAACTCGTCCCTTCTTGACTCTGAGAGTTCAACTTCACAGCCATAATGAAGACTGACTGACTGAAATAGTGAAATTACTGAATGAATGTATTTCAATAAATTCAATCTGTTCAATGTACTGTTGTTGTGAGTTGTAACTGAGCTGCCAATTTGCAAACTGAAAACAATGTGAAAACTAAAAACTGAAACTGAAAACTAAAAATTAAAATTACTAAATTAGCATTATGTGCTTATGTATTATGTTTCATCTTGAACTTATAGAACTTAACATCACTTAATTACTTATTCTAATGTAAATGTAATTATTTTACATTTAAATGAATTAATATGAGTATATGTCATCATTGTCATGTCTATAGTAATGAACTGCAGTAATGAACAGTCGAGTGACTCCACTCACCTAAGTCAAGTGATGTAGTACGTTGTTTTAATTTAATTTTATTCATATATCCGGCCAAATCCGGCTACGGCCGGATTTCAAAAATTTGAATCCGGTACAGCCCTAATATATATATATATATATATATATATATATATATATATATATATATATATATATATATATATGTGTGTGTGTGTGTGTGTGTGTGTGTGTGTGTGTGTGTGTGTGCTTACGGGTGAGTATATGTATTGCGTATATCTTACGGGACGTTGCAGTCAACACCAGCATTTTTCAGCTGCTGTTGATGTACTTTCAAGGTAATTTCAAGAGAAGGAACGGCTAAAAAGTCTGGTCACAAACAAATAGATAATATGACCATTAAAAGAACGGAAACATACAAATACCTGGGTACAATCTTTAACTGCTCCAACATAAAAATACAAGCTAGAATCAACTCTGGAAATAAGATATACTATGCGCTACAACATCTGCTAAAATCAAAGTCGCCATCTCGTAACTCCAAGATCACAATATACAAAACACTGATCAGACCAGTTGTACTGAATGGCTCTGAAACCTGGAGTACAACTAAAGGAGACGAAACCTTTTTACAAACCTTTGAGAACAAAGTCTTAAAACGCATCTTCGGAACCATTAGGGATGCACAAAGTGGAGAGGGGAAAAGAAGAAGCAACAAAGACATTTATGATCTGTTTAAGTCCCGCTAATCACAGGTATCATGAAGGCTAATAGACTGCAATGGCTGGGGCATATAGAAAAATGGGAAGATAATAGGGAAACAAAACTCGCTTACACTCAGGAAATATATGACCGTAGACCCCGAGGTAGACCAAGAAGGCCAGAGAGATTCATCCAAAGAGTCAATCAATGTTCAAGATGCCAGAGGGCCGGCCACAGCATAGCAACGTGTCGCAGTAAGACGGAAATCTGCCGATACTGCGCCGATCATCACGCCTTCAAGGAGTGTCCGCTGGCTAAGCTGGACACTGACTTCCGAGCACCCAACAACAAAAGAAAGTGCGCCAACTGCCTGGGAAAACATGGAGCAAGATACCTGGGCTGTCCGTACCTGCAAAGACACAGAGACGTCTTAAAGATCGCCATCACCACAAAGACACCATACAACGAAGCACTACGGAGATGCGAGACAGCCACGGGTTGCCCACAAGCGGAAAGAGCCCAATTGCAAAGCCAAATAGACGAGCTAAAGAAGCAAGTCAAGCTACTCCTAACACCGTCACAAACCAGCGACAATGGAAATCTGATTGCTGAAATGAAGGAGATACAGCAAAACATCAAACAAGAGATGGAACGCATGGCCGAGATGAAGAAAGAGAACGAAGAATTCCTACAAATGATCAAGACCGAAAGAGAACTGCATAGAGCTGAAATGGAAATCAAGCTACAGCCAGCAGCCCAACCGCGACGCCAGAGGCAGACAAAGGGAAACAAATATCTCGCCAGACATCCAAAGAATACCGAGATGAGCACCCTGATGACGGCACGGAGAGACCACGGGAACCTACCTTGGAGGAGCTACTAGCAGATGCAAGAGTGGAGGAACTCAGGCGCCAGGAATTCAAAAGGTGTTGGGACGAAAGAGAAAAGAATAAACCCAAGAAACTCAGGAGACCGGTAGAATACCCAACTACATACTTTGAACCTGATTTTGCCGACTACTCGTACTACATAGAAGACGGAGAGATCGAACCATTCCTGACCGCGGAGGAAAAAATCGAAAGGCAGCAGAAACTCAAACTCGAAAGTGAAAACAGGCGCAAGTAGGAAAATGGAAACGTCGAAAAGATCCTACACTACACAAAAAAGGAGACAAAAAGACCAAATAAAAAGTCGGCACTCTTCCGATTGACGGGTCTAAATAGTTCTGCAGTGAATGGGTGTTAACAGTCTCCCTTACAGGGCCTCATTGGGTGATTATTTCCGATTCCGGGGCGATGTGCTAATTACGAAACACAGCAGAATGTTCACGTTGCCAACGTCCGATGTCATTAGACAGGTCCGTTCTTTGCCTCTTGTATACTCCCAACTGAAAAAAAGTTGTGATGATAATGTGCTGACAAGCTGTGACACTATCGTCAACTACAATAACTATTTTCGGGTAGAGTTACAACTGATTGCTGCGTAACAATCCACAGTTGGGAGGATTTGATACTAACAGACAGTCAGTGGTCGTTGAAGTTGACGAGAGCTACTTTTTCCACCGAAAGTACCACCGTGGTCACTTACGCATGGCCGAGATGAAGAAAGAGAACGAAGAATTCCTACAAATGATCAAGACCGAAAGAGAACTGCATAGAGCTGAAATGGAAATCAAGCTACAGCCAGCAGCCCAACCGCGACGCCAGAGGCAGACAAAGGGAAACAAATATCTCGCCAGACATCCAAAGAATACCGAGATGAGCACCCTGATGACGGCACGGAGAGACCACGGGAACCTACCTTGGAGGAGCTACTAGCAGATGCAAGAGTGGAGGAACTCAGGCGCCAGGAATTCAAAAGGTGTTGGGACGAAAGAGAAAAGAATAAACCCAAGAAACTCAGGAGACCGGTAGAATACCCAACTACATACTTTGAACCTGATTTTGCCGACTACTCGTACTACATAGAAGACGGAGAGATCGAACCATTCCTGACCGCGGAGGAAAAAATCGAAAGGCAGCAGAAACTCAAACTCGAAAGTGAAAACAGGCGCAAGTAGGAAAATGGAAACGTCGAAAAGATCCTACACTACACAAAAAAGGAGACAAAAAGACCAAATAAAAAGTCGGCACTCTTCCGATTGACGGGTCTAAATAGTTCTGCAGTGAATGGGTGTTAACAGTCTCCCTTACAGGGCCTCATTGGGTGATTATTTCCGATTCCGGGGCGATGTGCTAATTACGAAACACAGCAGAATGTTCACGTTGCCAACGTCCGATGTCATTAGACAGGTCCGTTCTTTGCCTCTTGTATACTCCCAACTGAAAAAAAGTTGTGATGATAATGTGCTGACAAGCTGTGACACTATCGTCAACTACAATAACTATTTTCGGGTAGAGTTACAACTGATTGCTGCGTAACAATCCAGAGTTGGGAGGATTTGATACTAACAGACAGTCAGTGGTCGTTGAAGTTGACGAGAGCTACTTTTTCCACCGAAAGTACCACCGTGGTCACTTACGCATGGCCGAGATGAAGAAAGAGAACGAAGAATTCCTACAAATGATCAAGACCGAAAGAGAACTGCATAGAGCTGAAATGGAAATCAAGCTACAGCCAGCAGCCCAACCGCGACGCCAGAGGCAGACAAAGGGAAACAAATATCTCGCCAGACATCCAAAGAATACCGAGATGAGCACCCTGATGACGGCACGGAGAGACCACGGGAACCTACCTTGGAGGAGCTACTAGCAGATGCAAGAGTGGAGGAACTCAGGCGCCAGGAATTCAAAAGGTGTTGGGACGAAAGAGAAAAGAATAAACCCAAGAAACTCAGGAGACCGGTAGAATACCCAACTACATACTTTGAACCTGATTTTGCCGACTACTCGTACTACATAGAAGACGGAGAGATCGAACCATTCCTGACCGCGGAGGAAAAAATCGAAAGGCAGCAGAAACTCAAACTCGAAAGTGAAAACAGGCGCAAGTAGGAAAATGGAAACGTCGAAAAGATCCTACACTACACAAAAAAGGAGACAAAAAGACCAAATAAAAAGTCGGCACTCTTCCGATTGACGGGTCTAAATAGTTCTGCAGTGAATGGGTGTTAACAGTCTCCCTTACAGGGCCTCATTGGGTGATTATTTCCGATTCCGGGGCGATGTGCTAATTACGAAACACAGCAGAATGTTCACGTTGCCAACGTCCGATGTCATTAGACAGGTCCGTTCTTTGCCTCTTGTATACTCCCAACTGAAAAAAAGTTGTGATGATAATGTGCTGACAAGCTGTGACACTATCGTCAACTACAATAACTATTTTCGGGTAGAGTTACAACTGATTGCTGCGTAACAATCCACAGTTGGGAGGATTTGATACTAACAGACAGTCAGTGGTCGTTGAAGTTGACGAGAGCTACTTTTTCCACCGAAAGTACCACCGTGGTCACTTTCGTCGTGGTCAATGGGTAGTTGGCCTGGTTGAACGTGGTAGTGGTCGTTGCTGGTTGGAAGTTGTGGAAAGGCGAGATGCGACAACACTGGAACGCATTATAAGTGATCACGTCTTACCAGAAACGACCATTGTCACCGATGCCTGGCGAGGCTTCAACAACGTAGGTCAACTAAACCATGGCATCTACGATCATACAGTTGTTGTTCATGCCAATAACTTTGTTGACCATGTACACAGTGACATTCACACCCAAACAATTGAAGGGTTGTGGATGCAAGTAAAAAGGAAACAAAGATACCAAGGCGGCACTAGTCGTGCAGTGTTTAACACTTATTTAGCAGAATTTCAGTGGCACCACAGTCACAAAGTACATGTTTTCGGACAATATTTACAACTTTTGTGCCACAATTTCGAGATATAACGTTTGACTATAATTGGACGTTTCTGACCGCTGAGACATTTCTGGAAGTTTATGACAATGATAGGACATTTCTGGAAGCTACCCTGTCATCAGGCTGCTGTGGGTTTCATTGAACATTAGCATTGTCAGCAGGCTGCTGTGGGTATGATTGAACATTAGCATTGTCAGCAGGCTGCTGTGGGTATGATTGAACATTAGCATTGTCAGCAGGCTGCTGTGGGTTTCATTGAACATTAGCATTGTCAGCAGGCTGCTGTGGGTTTGATTGAACATTAACATTGTCAGCAGGCTGCTGTGGGTTTCATTGAACATTAGCATTGTCAGCAGGCTGCTGTGGGTTTGATTGAACATTCTCTGAAGCATGGTTTTTATTTTTTTATTTATGCTCGCTTGCTTTGAACTCAAGTGTAGTCCATACACAATATTTCAAGTACTGCTGACCTGAACTTTGAACTCAAGCGTAGTCCATACACACTATTTCAAGCAGTGCTGGAATGAACTTTGAATGTGGATTAGCTTCCCCTATTAACAGTGTCCCTCGCCATCAAGTGAATGCACTCTGACTTCAGAGGTACTTGTAATTTACATCTCCAAGTAAGGACGATAGGTCAGCATTTTGGTTAAACTGCCCGGTGTAGGGGTTGAACCCCTTACCTCGGCATCAGCACACCGGATGTTTAAGAACACGTGTTCTTATCCATTCGGCCATGCTGACCTACAACTATGGAGTTGAACCCAGGGATCTGAGTCAGAGACCAAATATAACTAGGAAGGTGTACAGGGAAAACATGTGCACAGATACAGGCTTCTGTTTGGTCCAGTCTTCATCGGCGAACAAGAAAACAAGTAGAACTTAAGTCAATCTTAAAAGTAATTAGATGAACACAAAAATTACGAATGGAACTTGTTCTGTTGATCAGATTGTTTTTCTCAGGCCCGAGTTGTTTTCTTGTTTATTGTTTGTTGATGAAGTCTTCGGTGTGATTCTCTTGTCCCCAGTCTATATAACATGGAGATGGAGTTGACTTGTGTGGCAGTGGGATATCAGCAGACTTAACTCGTTGTCACTATACCTCTATAAGACACTCTTGCATTGGTTTTAATACAAAAAGTTTGAGTGTCAGTCAGTCGGAAAGCATTGGCAACCTACTGAACATAAACTTGCCAAGAAATACATACAGCCAAAATTGCTAGGATTTGTCGGCGACGTCCTGTAAAGGATATGCAAATAACTTATACAGGTCTGTTACAAAGTGCACTGCCACTCCTATACATTTATTGATAGATTGCAGTTTGCTTTTATTGCGCATGCAAAACAGTTCATTGAAGTACCACCACAAATTGGGCACGCAGGCCCGTCTTACATTCAGCCCTTCCAATCACTCATCTTTTGTTCATCAATAGTGCAAAGGAAAAAACATTGTCAAATGAATTGTGTAAACATAAACAATGCATATTACCATGTTATGAGACACAACCACCACCCACCCACACATCCCCCATTCACCCCAACTCCCCCACCCAACCACACACACAACCCAGATACACATACATGCCTCCACCCATCCACCACATCCTCACACCTACACATATCCCCACCTACACACATCTCCCCACCCACTCACAAATCCTCCACCCGTCCCATTACCCACCCACATATCCTCCACTCACACACCTCCAACCACCCAGCCAAACACACATCCCTCAACCACACATCCAACACACACACACACATCTCCCCGCCAACTCACATATCCCGCACACAAATTCCTCACCCACCCACATAATCTCCCATCTCCATTAGCTATAAGTGTGTTGTTTAAACTATTTGTAAATTCAGTTATTATACTTTATTATTGTTATTACACACATTTTTCTATATTTTTCTTTGTTTGCTTTTGCTGTTCATGTAATTAAAAGTAACGTGTTATTTGATAGTGATAATAAAGGATTTGAAAATCAGACTTTAAAAAATGTTTTGTTTTCTTTTCTGCTTCACATATAATTTTGTTTGCACTTCTCTCTGCACATACATTCTTTATACCAATCCATGTAGATAATTTCTCATCAACATGATGTGTCATGACGAGAGAGAGAGAGAGAGAGAGAGAGAGAGAGAGAGAGAGAGAGAGAGAGAGAGAGAGAGAGAGAGATTTTTATAGGTATAACTTTATGACAGGCAGACAGATGACGGTGTGTTCTTAAGTGAGGGAGAGAGAGAGGCATAACTTTCTGATTGGCAGACAGGCGAGGGTGTGTTCTTAAGTGAGAAAGGAAGGGGAAGGAAGAGAGATAGAGGAGAGAGAGAAAGAAAGAAAGTTATTGGGATAATGTTATGGCAGGAAGACAAATGAGGACTTTCAAATGCAAGCGAGTGAACGATCGTGTGAGAGAGAGGAGAAAGGTATAGAAATAAAAAGAGAGAGAGAGAAAGAGGTGGAAAGAAATAAAGGTTGTTGTCATTATGAGTTTATGCAAGAAGACAGATGACGACATATTCTTAAGTGCGAAGAAGTTTGAGCGTGAGATAAAAGAAAAAAGATAAAGGAAGGTAGAGAGAAGGGGAGATGTAGACTATTCTAGAGATGACTTTATGACAGGAATGTCGGTACTGACATGTTCTCAAGTGCGAGATAGCTGGATAAAGATAACAAGAGATGGGGAGAGAGAAAGAAAGACGGATATAAAACCATTTAGAAAAGCAAGTCAGGACATGTTCGTAAGTGCGAGAGAGTATGTGAAAGGAAAAGAGAGAGAGAGAGAGAGGATGTGTGTGCTCGAGCGGGAGAGGGGTGGGGGTCATAGAAATAATCCAGGAAGATAGTGAGGGAGAATTCTTCCGTTTGAGAGAAAGAGGAAGATACACAAGTAATAACGTCGGTCGGGGAAGTATTATTATTATTATTCTGACTGAAAAGTCAGGCAAGGATGACTAGACAGTTAATTATAGAAATAATATAGTACAAATTATCCCCTTCAACCCCACCTCCGCCCCTCCCCCCTTGCGTCTGCTGGATGTGAACTTGAGCGTAGTCAACATGCGTGCTATTACTGCTAGTAGTTGCTACTGCTAGTTAGTGCACTAGACTGAATTTTGCGCGTGGATTAGCTTTCCCTATTACCAGTGTCCCTCGCCATCAGGCGTATCCACTCCGACTTCTGAGGCACTTGTAATTTAGTCCCCATCAACATTTTAGTCCATCTGTCCGGTGTAGGGGTTGAACCTGCACACCTGATGTTTAAGAACGCCCGTTCTTATCCATTCGGCTATGCTGGCCTCTGATGGTTATATTATCATATAATAAACCCCATCCCAGTGACCTTGTCGTCTTCCCTTCTTCCCTGTATCCCTCAATGGAATATCGGCCATAAACCAACCTTTGCCCCGGCGTTCTATATTGTACAAACTTGTTGGATTGAAACTGAGATTGAGAGCAGCCGACTTCTAGTTGTTGGTTATAATCTCAAGTTCGCGAAGTTCGGAGGAGAGTCTCTTTACAGGGACAATACCTACAACAACACTGGTCAAGACGCCACAAGCAAGATCAGAAGAAGGAAACCAACTTCCTCCTGCTGGAGACAAAAAGATGGTTGCAGCCACTATGGTGGAATGGAGAGGTCGAGAAGGCATGGCTGGGAAAGAGGCAGGCTGTCAAAGACTGGCAAATGGCCACAAAGGCCAACATGCCACAGGTTGAGTTGGCGAACCTGAAGACTGAGGTCCATAGGACGACGACTTTATTCAAATCCTGCGCCAAACAGGCTGTCACGAGATCGCCATGAGTTAACCAGATAATAATACCGACGTTTGCTTGGCGTATATTTTCTAGGCCACAACAGTCGTACTAACAGAGTAAACACAGCTGCACGGGTTACATCGGGTCAGCCCATATACACATTTGGTGGTGAGTGAGAAGGAAGGGATACAACGCGTTGGCAGTTCATAACAGTTAAAATCACATATAATTGGCCGCTCAGGATATGGAATGGTTCCGTTTGTCATCTATAGTTCCGGACATCAGACGGAATGGAGGTTTTGACTGTCACCACATGACAGAAAGTTGAGGGCTTGTTATTGAAAACAGTGGAACACCTGCCAGACATAAACAACGTCACGTGCACAATGTAAGCTTGTTTGGAAAACCATGATTGGCAGCTTGGTATCGAAACTCTTTGTTGGAACTCGACAGTAACTCTCTAGATTGTTTTGGATGTCAGAACCAGTGATGACAAATCTAACATTGAGGGAGCCAGAGGGGGGATGGATCCCTGACAGGGGATGATCTGCCAATGTGCCACCTGTGTGGGGGCATAAAGGATAACGTCACGTGGCCAACTTTGGTAGTTTGCCATATAAACCCGAGTTGGGGCCAACTAGGGGGACTTGGAAATGTGGCTCTAGTCGGAGTGCAAGGGCACTGCAGTGCTTAGTGGAAATAATATCTACCGTGTGTTAATTAGTGACTTAATTTTACACGTGCCTATCATGGCAGATGTAGATATGATTGATAGGACTGCAGTAGTGCCATTTAAGGTATAACCTATTCTTATATTAGTTCTAATTAATATAGACTGTAGCCTTGTTAAAACTATAGTGTGATGATTAGCACTGTTAGGGGAAACTAGTTAGAGTAGAATAGTGATATTAACTCTGCTAGTTAAGAATAGAGTAGGGTAGTGGTGATAAGCTATGCTAGTTAAGAATCGAGTAATGATGGATAATTGGGAGACGGGGGAATTGCCCGCTGGGGTTTTGCACTCGGTATGGGTCTCTCTTTGTCATAGCCTGATTCGGCCCTAGGTGGGTAGCTAATCTGCTCTATGACCAAGTTTAGTTAGCTAAAGATCATTAAGCAAGGCAATAGGCTTACACTCAGCCGATAGGATCAGTGACTAGTACTATCACCAGATGTGTTGTTTCTATCCTAGGTTCCCTACCAGATCCGAGGAAACTCAACAAGTTTTTAGGAAAAGTTCAAATCCAATTCGGAAGAACACCAGTGGACAGTCAATAAAGTTGCTTACAGAACGTAACTAAAGCTAGAAGGAAGATGATTCACCAAAGAGGGTGATGATTACTGATGCACCACACAGCATCAGACAGTAGTAACTAACTGAGAACATTACTGATAATAGTTACCTAGTGTGATATAATCTCGTGTAATAGAACACAAGACATGATACTTGAGGCTAGATAGACACGAGTGAGGATCCAGTACAGTAACAATTAACATTAGTAACTGTGTACACACTACAAAGGACTTGTGCATTTTTTTTAAGGAACGATAGGAACGGACATTGTGTAGGGTGCAACCGGTCCATGATTAACTGTTTATACCACCGGTGTCTATTTCGGATGTTCATGAAATGGGATTACCAGAGGTCTACAGAGGCAAATCAGTATCCAGCAGGATGGTTTCGGCACTGGGTGAGAAGTACATGTTCTGACGTAACGTGCTGTGGTCTATCCTTGCTGGGATCAGCTGACTGGGTTGTTGTCTGAGAGTCCGATTCTACACACTTTATAGAACACGTCACACATTTTCTTCACATACACGTCTCATATACGTTACACTTTTCTTTTAATAAATTAATCTTTATTAATTTTTAGAAGCAAGAGTTGTTGAGTATGTTGCGTTGGGGAAGTATGAGAAGGGGGCATAGTACGACAGTGAGAGAGTGATAGGAAAAGGTGTCCATAGGCTGATGGAGTGTGTTGGACGGAAGCTGGTGGATTCTCCAGAATATTGAGAGGAAAAAAATATTATAATGTGGGTGTCGACTCTCTTCACTCCAGGGACGACACTGTAAAGGAGGACACGACACAGGCCAAGGCCGAGAAATGGGACGAGTTCTGCAGGAAGGTGTGCTCCGAGCGATCTCTTACGACATTCTGGCGCCTCCATAAGAGCATGAACGGTGCTGCACAACGTAGGGGTATTCCAGACTTTCAAGGCGGGAGTCTTCGTGGCGAAGTGGTCATGCCGTTTAACTCGGGCTCCGAAGGTTGTGGGTTCGATTATGGGCCGCGTCCTTCGGTTCACGAGTTACATTTTTCGGAGACTCCTGTGGGTCGTCGCTACAGCTACAGAGTTCGTGCTTTGTGCGACGCTGTCCGACCTGCGGTAAGAGACCGAGCCATATGGGATGAAACCCGGTGCAATGAAGTCGACCCTGTCGACTTTTAAGCGACTTTTTTTTTTTAAGGCACAGACCTCACATGGAAAAAGTCGGATGCGGATAAAGGTAAGGCCCTTCTTGCACGCTACATAGAACAGACTGACCAGAAAGACGAGCTCGCCAGACAGAGGACCACAACGACACTCTCTCAGTTGTGCGAGGGGGTCGGGACAGACGAAGAATGGATAATCACAGCTGAGATAATGCGTGCGATGTTTAAGAAATCACCTAACACCGCCCCAGGCTCAGACGGCATCCGATATGGTGACCTACTGGTGATATCAGATGATGACATGGAAGAACTGGTCAGAGAATTCAACACCAGTATCCAGAGGGGTCAGATCAAAGAAGAATGGCTACACAGCTACTTGCTACCTCTGCCAAAACCGAACAAAGACAATTCCAAGATAAGCGGCTACAGAATCATTACGATGCAGAACACTGCTGGCAAGTTACTGGAGAAAATTGTAGCACACAGACTTGCTTATCACTTGGAACAACCCAGCTGCTTCCCGCCCACACTTGGAGGATACAGACGTAACAAAGAGTCATGGCTGAATGCGGCGGTCTTTGCTCAAGATGTTTACGAAGGATTTCAGGTCAGAGAAGAGACATGTGCGGCCGCCATACACTTAGAGGACGCATATAACAGAGTATTTTTCGAGCACTTGATGCAAACCCTCCTCAGACTGAAAGTGCACCCTCACTTGTACGATGGATAGCTGCAGTTCTGCTCCAAAGGAAGGTGGTGCTAAGATGCGGGAGTTGGTCTTCTGAGCCGATAACGATATGTCCAGGATTGCCGCAGGGTTCACCACTGTCACCACTACTATTCAACGTGTATACGGTGCCGATCACTGAACAACAGTTGGACGGGAGGGGTAGGACTCTGTCATTTGCTGACGACATTCTCGTGTATCGACAAGGTCGAGATAGACAGGCGGTTGCCAATGATATGCAGGGCGAACTAGATCGAATTTCCTCATGGTGTGTTGATGCCGATGCCCTTGTCAACCCTGCAAAGGCATCGGTTGCATGGTTCTCCCTAAACAACCATATTGTGAACACAGACCTGCCGGCGGTAAGAATGGATGGGAGCATTTTGAGTAGAACCCAGTCAATGACATATCTTGGCGTGAGGCTTGATCGTAGCCTGCCCTTCAGAGATCATGTCGATTATGTCATAACGAAAGCTCGAAAAGGTTTGTCAGCAATGAGAGTCATGGCAACTGCCAATATCGAGCAAAGACTGGTAATACTTCTTTTCCAAGGACTGGTGCTTTCACGCATCGAGTATGCCCTGGCCATCCTCATTGTCAGCCCTACACAGATTGGAAGACTTGAAAAGGTACAAAACGAAGCCATGCGCATCATTTTGGGCTGCACGAAAGACACCAGCTGTGTAGCAATGAGATACCTCCTTGATTTCCCGACAATGGAACACAGGATCAAGATCTGGAGAGCTCGTGCATACTTAAAAATAAGTGCAGATGAGCAGCACCCTCTGCATGACGCTATATTCAGAGAAAAGGGTGACAGGTTAAAGAGAGGCAAATCATGGATGGGTCGGGCGGAAGATGTCGTCAGACAGCTCTGCAGTCTTACCAGTATCAACCCCGGCAAGAATGGGTGCCAGTGCCTCCAGCTTTTAAGTGCACTTTCTCCTGCATTATCACACTTGACAGACGGTGCAGAAAGCAGAACCCTGTCGCTGTCAATGCAGAAGTCAACGCGCTAATCTATGAACACTCAGATAGCCCAGAAGTGCTCATCTATACAGATGGATCTGTTGTAAAGCAGCAGAGAAGTGCGTGGGCATTTACAGCCCGTTCAGCGGGCCGAACCGTTCAAGAATCCAGTGGCCACGAGCAGCATGACGATGTAGAAAGAGCAGGGGGAAGACAAAGAGAGGAATACCCGGATGATTTGGTCGCCTATCATTATCGGGACAAGAACACTGACCTGATAAATGACTGATGATTGTGTGAGATCACGAACCATGACCTTCCACGCTTATCGGCATTGCACCTGATGATGATGATGATGATGATGATGATGATGATGATGATTATGATAATGATGATGATGAACCAACACTGCGAAAATGCGTTACTGGTTGTTTTTTATTTCTTCAAGATTATTACTAAAGCTGATATATTAACCAACATTCTGCTGTGTTTCGTATTGTAGCATCACCCAATGAGGCCCTGTTTTACACCTAAGATTTATTATTCACTGCGGAACTATTTAGACCCGTCAGTCGGAAGAGTGCCAAAAAGTCTTTATAAGGACTGTACCGAGACGAGCCAGAAGCCTGCACCAGCAAAGAAAACCACAAGAGCAGACAAGCACAAAGGATAGCCGCCGAACGACCCCCCCCCCCCTCCCCTCTGACCACACAGTCACAAACCAACATAATCAGCCCGAGATAGGACTCACAAGATAAGAATTAGGGTGAATGAACCCACAAAAACCACGGACCTCAACAATAACCACAGCTGAAGAGGCAGGTTGAACGAGGCCGAATTTGGAATTTTTGTTTTGAAAATTGGAATTGGAATTGGAATATTATATATATATATATATATATATATATATATATATATATATATATATATATATATATATATATATATATATATATATATATATATAACACTCACCCGTAAGCACACACACATATAAATGACGTCAGTCTGCCAGCACGACACTGTCTACTAGCGTGCATAGATGACATTCTGACAAGAGAGAGGTCGTGGTGAAAACTTGCAGAATTATAAACGATCCTTCTGTGTACGTTGATGAGCAATTACCCATGAATACTATAATGACGCGTTGAATGAAACCATGCATTCACTGTCATGTCAGTGGTTGTGAATATGTAGCAATAATATTAAATTGATTATGACAAGGACGGCGGCTTTTCCCCGCCATTGAAATATCACATATGCTATTTTCTTAATTGCAGTTTGGGAGGTGCTTGCTAACTTTAATGGTCAACTCTATTAAATAAACGTACAACTGGATGTTTAATTGAATAGAAGATTGTTGAACAATGAATTAACAGCTTTATAACACAGGATTTACTGGTCTACCTACGTCTCAGTAGACACCCGATGTCTCCAGGTAGAAGCACAATATTAGAAGCTGGGAGGTGTAGTTTGTAAGATAAAGTACAGAGACACTATTTATACCCAGTTATCGCTTTCTGTTTTATCGCGGTCTTTACTGAAGAGATTGTAAATTATTAATATGAACAATGTTATGATGTCGGAGTCGTAAATATTAGATAATAAAATAGCGCCACGCTACTTTCTGTCCGGGTTTGTTTTTACAAGTTGCATACAATTAGCGACATCAGGACTACTATCCAAGTCACCAAACGGTAATTCCCACAATGTGAAAAGTAAGAAACTGAATCAGACCAGGCAAGGCAAGCCACGCCCACTGTCAGAAATAGATTTCCCGATTGTGACATAATCTGGAATACGTGACTGTATGCACAATATAGGGCACTATGAGAGTACCCTGCTGGTAGACAGACATCATGTGTGTTAACTTTCTCTCTACCTGTTTATTATCACGCAAACAACGATCCCTGCTTGTCGGTCTGCTCTTGTCAACGCTAGCAGCCATACTGAATATTGAAACAACCACATTTATATTCTCTTGTCCTGTGCGGGAGAATATATTTAATTTATAAATATATAACAATATTTCTTGTTTTCTTTCCGTTATCACACGTCTTGACGTGTGTCGTGTGCGTTAATGTCAATCAGATGTACTTTATCCTACTGCATCGTGCCAACGGGACCACAAACTTGAACCTCTAGACCGTCATTTCTCTGCCTATCTGATTCATCTGCCGTGTACATACGTGTCGAAGATACCACCGAGTATAACCGCTGAGGAGACGTGGGTGTTAACACACAGTCACTTCATCTAACTGTAATTGCCACAATGTAGAGAAATGAAACGATTAGTCACACCAGCTCATTCAGACAACGCGTTCGGTCAGATATAAATTTCAAGATTGTATACGGCAAGCTAGACATGAACATGGGCAACTGTAACAATACCGAGCCGGTCCTGTCTCGTTCTTGTCTCTTCCATCTCCCAGTTGAGCATACACCCCCAGCCAGCTCAGCCCAAAGCCAGTCTAGACATGTCCACGATTAGCTGGATTCTGTGCGAGTTTTCTGGGAGATGAGGTAGCCAACTTCACGCCATTCCTCCTTAGTCGACTCCTCTGGTGATGACCGCTTCGTTCATTCATTCACTGGGGTATTTCATTCTCTCCTACTGGAGCTATATGTTATACCCACCATGACGCTAGTTGAGCTTCCGTGGCTACGCCGTTGTTACAATACACTGTGATCATCATTATGTGTCCTGCCGATAAACGTGGGCCGTCATGTTTCGCCATCTAACGCGACCGCCAGAGTCGCGGATCAGCTCAGTGTTCTTGTCTAGGCCATACCAGGTGACCAAGCCATTCAGGTATTTACTTATCTGCCTTCCCCTTGTTCTCTTCCCATCAACCTTGCCAGTGGCCACCAAGTTCTCCAGTTTATTTCTTCTCAAGACATGTCCTCAAAACGTGTGATTACGTTCACTAAAACAAATGCGAGTATACATGGAGGTGATTGATATAATATAATATATAATATATATACTGATATAATTTGTTGCGTTATTTACACGACGTTGTAATCAAGCCCATCATTTAAAGGGGGTTTGTGGTTTACTAGAGAATTTTAATGAACTTTTTGAATTGCTTTCTGAAAGTCTGACACCCTAAAACAGTGGTTCCCAAGCTTTTCAAGCAGAGGGCCATATCTACTATTTTCGGTAGTTAAGCGGGCCACAACGTTATAAAATTATAAAAGTCGTTCAATATCATTCTTAACTGTCTTAACTTTCGTCAACAAAATTCTAAAACTTTAAAGGCAGTCAGTGTCAATATTACACTGCGGTCATTTTTTGGTTTTAAATCAAAAGTTCATATAACAATAAATTTTAAATCAGTTTCGAACATAGCTATTAATGTAATTAATTTATAATTGTAACTGTTCTTCAAAACAAGTTACTTAAGTTCAGATGTCGTGCCCAAAGTCATAAGCGCAGCTAGGTTACTGTGGTTGAGTCTGGAACGTTGCTTGTTTTTTTTAATTTTTTTATAACGGTCATTGCGGAAAATGACTGCTCGCATCTGTAAGTCGAACCAAAACGACAAATGTATCTCTGGGTGAATGAACGCAAGTGTTCAAATTGTTCGACAAGCAATAGTCGCCAGAATGAAATCATATGATCAGCTGAAGGTGAAGCAGCCAGCTCCAGAAATGTACATCTCATTGCAGAATTGCATTTCAAATCAATTACTTAGTGCTGAAGGTTGTGCTGTAATTGACAGTGTTTGGCATCAGGGAATACGAACGGATTTATGAAGAGGGCAACATTATCCTCCTCTATTGTGAACTCTTGAAATCTCGACTGAAAGATATCCAGAAGACTTTCAACTTATACTTTGTACTGTAACAAGTCACAATTCTTTTCCACCACAAGCGTCTTCAGAGTAGGAAACCCCTCTAAAGTCCCTTCAGTCTGCTGTCCGATGAACAGTCGTTGTCTTATTTTAAATGAAGAAATGCCATCGCACAAATTTGCGAACAGTTTTTTACCCCCGGATCTTCGCATTTAAAGAGTTTACATGAGATGTGATGCCCACCAAAAATGCTATGTCGTTAAGCCAGTAGTCATTCAACAGACATTCCCGGTCTGTACGCAATTCATTTATTTCAGACAGTAACAGATATACACTATTTTTCAGTGCCCAGAAACGTGACAGAACTTTCCCTTTAGATAGCCATCTGGCATCACAGTGTAACAGTAGGTCACAGTATTCCTCGTTCAGGTCTGATAGAAACTGTCTGAACTCACGCCTGTTCAGCGCCTTACTTCGAATTTTGTTCACAAATCTCAGAACAACATCCATTACATGTTTCAGATTTAATGTCTTTCCACACAGAGCTTCTTGGTGAAGGATACAATGATATTTTAATATAGCGCGGCCAAGAAACTGCTCCAATAATGCTAGGCATCTAGACATTTTACCAGTCAAAGCTGTAGCACCGTCGGTTCATACACTGTCCAATTTGGTTCATCCTATGTTGTAGTAGATACGGTTGTTGTACACAGTAAGCAACTGGGGTTATAATTAAATTGTAAAAAGACACAGGTTATGGTCGTCACTAGGGAGAACGAAGTACCACAATGTAATATACAAGTAAATGGGAATATTCTTCAATAAGTGAATCGATACAATTATCTCGGAACAGTCATAACATATAATGGGAGATGCCTTGAAGGGATTAGAACAAGAATCGCCATGGCTTTAGCAAGATGAAAAACATTCTGAGCAATAAAAAGATGTCAATTGAAACGAGAAAAAGAGTGTTGAGGGGATACACAGAGCCTGTTCTTTTGTATGGATGTGAAACTTGGACAATATGCAGTCAAGCTAAAACCATCTGATGGCTGCAGAAATGTGGTTTCTGAGGAAAATGCAAAGAATACCATGGACAGATAGAAAAACCAATGACCAAGTATTACAGGAGACAAATGAAACTCGTAAACTGATTAGAGAAATTAGACGTAGACAGTCAAAATTTTTTGGACATGTTATGAGAAGAAATGGATTGGAGAATTTAGTGACAACTGGCAAGATCGAGGGGAACAGACCAAGAGGAAGACTGAGAGGGAAATACCTGGATGGCTTGGCCACATGGCAAGGACGAGACAGGAACACTGAGCCGACCCACGACTCTGGTGATCGAGTGAAATGGCGAGTCATGACCGTCCACGCTTTGCGGCATGGCACATGATTGATTGATGTTGTTTTCACAATACTACCGACTCTCCTAAACAGTTGAACAGACGACATCATGGCGCTATGCGCACTCTGATTGGTCGACAAGGCTGGGATATGGGGACTTCATAATGTTTTGTTGCGAACTGAACAGGCGCATTCGATAATATCTGCGCATAACAACCACGAGCAATTTATCGCACGCTGACGGGGCTCTCCGAGTGCATGTTTGTAATTATTAAAATATATTGTATTAAATAACAAGGCCTCGCGTGCCACTTTCTGAGAGGTGGCGGGCCACAAGTGGCCCGCGGGCCGTGGTTTGAGAACCTCTGCCCTAAAACCATCGAAAACAACGCAAAGCGGTCTGCTTCCTGATCGCCCGCTGCATTTTCGAACCCTGGACTCGCTGTGTCGGGGAATTGTGAATCCTGGAATC
Organism: Cepaea hortensis; assembly: GCA_963921405.1. Lineage (NCBI taxonomy): Eukaryota > Metazoa > Mollusca > Gastropoda > Stylommatophora > Helicidae > Cepaea > Cepaea hortensis. The sequence continues at coordinate 314,719,781 of OY992876.1, read as the reverse complement.
GGAGTGTAGGGGAATTGTCGAGCCTGGACTCTGTGTTTCGGGGAATTGTAAAACTGACTCACTACTCTCTAAGCCACAACGCCGGGTAACCCGCGATTGTAAAAACTGTAACAGCACACGGAGTCATGCAGCTTTAAAGCACAGGGAGTCATGCAGCTTTACAGCACACGGGGAGTCATGCAGCTTTATAGCACAGGGGGTCATGCAGCTTTACAACACACGGAGTCATGCAGCTTTATAGAACACAGTTACGGAAAACAAAGAAGGTTGCCACGACTAGCCTTCATCAGCGAACACATACACAAAACAAACATATGATCACGGGGGAGATGTCATAATCCCCATTGATATGCCGCGACATCGTTACGCCCGCCAGGCGAATACCAGTGACTTACTCACAGGTTTCGCTGACGACAGAGAGAGCGACCGTCAGAGTCAAGCCAGTACAAGCGTGACGCATGCAATTCTCGTTGCGCTCGAATCCACAGGGCAAGCACTGTGAGCGGAAAACGCCAGACACGGCTAGGGGCATCAGACGAGACTGACGTGTATGAAAGCGGCTCTTGTATTTCTGTGCCTGAATGTAGATTGTTCGTAGCTCTTGGAAGAAGATAGAAAGACTGCATAGCTGTGGGTTTGAGTTTGTGAGTGCATTGATGTATTATGTATAGGTTGTGATATTCACCTTGTGATGGCCACATGCCGAATTAGATTGTGTTGCATGTGAAGTGTAAATAAAACCATCAAACTTAGTGTTACTGTGTGTCCCGTCAAGTCATTCTGTACTTGTGTATGTCTCACATATGTTAGGTCCAGCGAGCCAGATTCATTACATTGTAGGACCCTGACATGTGTGAACGTGGGGGATTTCGTCCGGCTTTAATTTAGTTAAGATTTGAACCTAGATGTGAACGTAAATTACATAAGTTGAATGTGTTAACGTGGAAAAACATCAGTGATTGTGAAACTTGTCTCGATAAAATTGTGTAATCTAAGTTTAAGTGTTGTACCATCATAGTTGTTGAACGTTTAAACATGGCTAACTTGTCTTCGTGAAAGTAGTTGTGTACAGAAAAAGCGCGTGGAAGCAGAAAGTTCGGGAAAGAGAGCAACTTGTGAAAATTGTTGAACGACGACATTTCGACCAACAATAACACTCAACGCCATACAAACCTAACCAAAATTTAATTGACAAGCAGACACAGCACACAGACATAGATTCTAATTTATTTCCTCCCAAAAGTAACCAGGTTTCCTGTTCCATCTGAAACTGTTACCCGTAGAGGTCATTTGCCGTTGTAGTAGCGACCCTACAAGTCCTGGCCCTGGTTTTCACCATTCTTCAGTGTATCCAGAGTACTTGAGTATTATCTTTTTATATACTTTTGGATGCAAATTTGGGGCACACGCTGTAAGTCGAAAAATATTGTAAAGAAAGTGTTTACATTACTAACACTTTATAACCAAATTGCGTATGTGAGGAATCATTGTCATTGAAACATTCCATCATGTCTTCTCTAAACGACTTCATCGAGATGGGTTTAAAACTAAAGTTAACTGGAGATGAGTTGACAAAATGGAGTGAGACAAAATATTCAGAATATCTCCTAGTACAGGAGAAAGCTAGGGACCGCGACGAAAGAGCGGATGAAAGAGCATTGAAACAGGCAGAAATAGAAAAAGACAGAAATGGCAGTGAAACAGTCAGAGATAGAGGCCGAATTGAAAAAAGCGGAAATCTCAGCTCAAAGTAAACGAGAAGAAATTGAACTCCAACTGAAAATCAAGCAGCTTGAAGCTGAAACAGCTGTTGAAAAAGAATCTCGTAAATCTGAAAGACTGGAAAAAGAAAACCAGTACAAAAAGTACCAAGGTATCGTCAGAAATTATACCTCGGGGGACTGCATAGCAGCCTTCACCCAAAACTTTGAGACTTTAATGGACCACTACCAGATCCCAGTATCTGAGTGGAACATCATTTATATGAGAAGTTTATCAGGGGAACCTCTAAAAGTTATAGAGACTATCCCTAAAGATCTCAGAAAAGATTACCAGTACATAAAGTCAAAAATTATGTCACATTTCCTGTTAGATGAAGCAGGCTACAGAGAACAGTTAAGTAAACTAACTCCAAAACCTACTCAAACGTTCTCTGACTACATATCAGTAGTACAGGATATATTCAGTAAATGGCTTTCAGCAGCCAAAGTTAATAAGGACTTTAACAAATTGAAAGATCTGATCCTTAGGGATAAAATCATCATATCCCTTCCACCATTATTTTCAAAATTTTTGCAAGAGAGTGAGTGTATGAGTGTAGAGCAGATCGAGAAACGTGGGTCGGCGTATTTAAAAGCCAATAAACATTGTTTTGCTAGTGTAGCAACTGATGTAAATTTCGTAGTAGCTGCTAGCTATGAGAGATCAAAATCAGATACATACAATAGGCAAAAGACATTTAAGCCTACTACTGAGAAATGTAGGTTTTGCCAATTTCCTCACCACCGGAATGAGATGTGCGATAAAAACGCTGCATATCTAACATATTTGCAAAACTATGTAAATAACCAAGATAAAGAGCGAAGAAGCTTCAAACGGCTAACCAAATGCTTCCTTTGTAAAGCGTATGGCCACTGGCGTAATGCTTGTAAAGGGAAACAGATGACCAGGAACATCTTGAAAATCATCCTGTGAACTCAGCACAGGCCATAGATACATTTAATCCACAAAAATGTACCATCTGCAATCAGTTCCATGAAGATGGCCTATTAACATGCGGCCACTCGATACCTATTGCCAATGAGGAAGCCAATTTGGTAATAGATTCCAAAGGCAGAATTAACATCCACCATTGATATGTGAATGGCAAGCCGGCTACAGTCTTACGAGACAGCGGGAGCACTCTGATAGGTCTTAAAAGGGATTTCATAATGCCTACAGACTATACAGGCAGGCACGTAACATGTAGAACATTCTCGGAAAATATCGAGAAGTATCCATTGGCATGGGCATACATTGAGACTCCATTCCTCACTGGGAAGGTTAAATGCGCAGCATTAACCAATCCTTGCTGTGATGTTATCATTGGGGACCTTCCCGAAGTGAATGAGATGCCTCATAACACCATAACATCTGCATGTATTGATGACCATGTAACCACATTTATATTCTCTTGTCCTGTGCGGGAGAATATATTTAATTTATAAATATATAACAATATTTCTTGTTTTCTTTCCGTTATCACACGTCTTGACGTGTGTCGTGTGCGTTAATGTCAATCAGATGTACTTTATCCTACTGCATCGTGCCAACGGGACCACAAACTTGAACCTCTAGACCGTCATTTCTCTGCCTATCTGATTCATCTGCCGTGTACATACGTGTCGAAGATACCACCGAGTATAACCGCTGAGGAGACGTGGGTGTTAACACACAGTCACTTCATCTAACTGTAATTGCCACAATGTAGAGAAATGAAACGATTAGTCACACCAGCTCATTCAGACAACGCGTTCGGTCAGATATAAATTTCAAGATTGTATACGGCAAGCTAGACATGAACATGGGCAACTGTAACAATACCGAGCCGGTCCTGTCTCGTTCTTGTCTCTTCCATCTCCCAGTTGAGCATACACCCCCAGCCAGCTCAGCCCAAAGCCAGTCTAGACATGTCCACGATTAGCTGGATTCTGTGCGAGTTTTCTGGGAGATGAGGTAGCCAACTTCACGCCATTCCTCCTTAGTCGACTCCTCTGGTGATGACCGCTTCGTTCATTCATTCACTGGGGTATTTCATTCTCTCCTACTGGAGCTATATGTTATACCCACCATGACGCTAGTTGAGCTTCCGTGGCTACGCCGTTGTTACAATACACTGTGATCATCATTATGTGTCCTGCCGATAAACGTGGGCCGTCATGTTTCGCCATCTAACGCGACCGCCAGAGTCGCGGATCAGCTCAGTGTTCTTGTCTAGGCCATACCAGGTGACCAAGCCATTCAGGTATTTACTTATCTGCCTTCCCCTTGTTCTCTTCCCATCAACCTTGCCAGTGGCCACCAAGTTCTCCAGTTTATTTCTTCTCAAGACATGTCCTCAAAACGTGTGATTACGTTCACTAAAACAAATGCGAGTATACATGGAGGTGATTGATATAATATAATATATAATATATATACTGATATAATTTGTTGCGTTATTTACACGACGTTGTAATCAAGCCCATCATTTAAAGGGGGTTTGTGGTTTACTAGAGAATTTTAATGAACTTTTTGAATTGCTTTCTGAAAGTCTGACACCCTAAAACAGTGGTTCCCAAGCTTTTCAAGCAGAGGGCCATATCTACTATTTTCGGTAGTTAAGCGGGCCACAACGTTATAAAATTATAAAAATCGTTCAATATCATTCTTAACTGTCTTAACTTTCGTCAACAAAATTCTAAAACTTTAAAGGCAGTCAGTGTCAATATTACACTGCGGTCATTTTTTGGTTTTAAATCAAAAGTTCATATAACAATAAATTTTAAATCAGTTTCGAACATAGCTATTAATGTAATTAATTTATAATTGTAACTGTTCTTCAAAACAAGTTACTTAAGTTCAGATGTCGTGCCCAAAGTCATAAGCGCAGCTAGGTTACTGTGGTTGAGTCTGGAACGTTGCTTGTTTTTTTTAATTTTTTTATAACGGTCATTGCGGAAAATGACTGCTCGCATCTGTAAGTCGAACCAAAACGACAAATGTATCTCTGGGTGAATGAACGCAAGTGTTCAAATTGTTCGACAAGCAATAGTCGCCAGAATGAAATCATATGATCAGCTGAAGGTGAAGCAGCCAGCTCCAGAAATGTACATCTCATTGCAGAATTGCATTTCAAATCAATTACTTAGTGCTGAAGGTTGTGCTGTAATTGACAGTGTTTGGCATCAGGGAATACGAACGGATTTATGAAGAGGGCAACATTATCCTCCTCTATTGTGAACTCTTGAAATCTCGACTGAAAGATATCCAGAAGACTTTCAACTTATACTTTGTACTGTAACAAGTCACAATTCTTTTCCACCACAAGCGTCTTCAGAGTAGGAAACCCCTCTAAAGTCCCTTCAGTCTGCTGTCCGATGAACAGTCGTTGTCTTATTTTAAATGAAGAAATGCCATCGCACAAATTTGCGAACAGTTTTTTACCCCCGGATCTTCGCATTTAAAGAGTTTACATGAGATGTGATGCCCACCAAAAATGCTATGTCGTTAAGCCAGTAGTCATTCAACAGACATTCCCGGTCTGTACGCAATTCATTTATTTCAGACAGTAACAGATATACACTATTTTTCAGTGCCCAGAAACGTGACAGAACTTTCCCTTTAGATAGCCATCTGGCATCACAGTGTAACAGTAGGTCACAGTATTCCTCGTTCAGGTCTGATAGAAACTGTCTGAACTCACGCCTGTTCAGCGCCTTACTTCGAATTTTGTTCACAAATCTCAGAACAACATCCATTACATGTTTCAGATTTAATGTCTTTCCACACAGAGCTTCTTGGTGAAGGATACAATGATATTTTAATATAGCGCGGCCAAGAAACTGCTCCAATAATGCTAGGCATCTAGACATTTTACCAGTCAAAGCTGTAGCACCGTCGGTTCATACACTGTCCAATTTGGTTCATCCTATGTTGTAGTAGATACGGTTGTTGTACACAGTAAGCAACTGGGGTTATAATTAAATTGTAAAAAGACACAGGTTATGGTCGTCACTAGGGAGAACGAAGTACCACAATGTAATATACAAGTAAATGGGAATATTCTTCAATAAGTGAATCGATACAATTATCTCGGAACAGTCATAACATATAATGGGAGATGCCTTGAAGGGATTAGAACAAGAATCGCCATGGCTTTAGCAAGATGAAAAACATTCTGAGCAATAAAAAGATGTCAATTGAAACGAGAAAAAGAGTGTTGAGGGGATACACAGAGCCTGTTCTTTTGTATGGATGTGAAACTTGGACAATATGCAGTCAAGCTAAAACCATCTGATGGCTGCAGAAATGTGGTTTCTGAGGAAAATGCAAAGAATACCATGGACAGATAGAAAAACCAATGACCAAGTATTACAGGAGACAAATGAAACTCGTAAACTGATTAGAGAAATTAGACGTAGACAGTCAAAATTTTTTGGACATGTTATGAGAAGAAATGGATTGGAGAATTTAGTGACAACTGGCAAGATCGAGGGGAACAGACCAAGAGGAAGACTGAGAGGGAAATACCTGGATGGCTTGGCCACATGGCAAGGACGAGACAGGAACACTGAGCCGACCCACGACTCTGGTGATCGAGTGAAATGGCGAGTCATGACCGTCCACGCTTTGCGGCATGGCACATGATTGATTGATGTTGTTTTCACAATACTACCGACTCTCCTAAACAGTTGAACAGACGACATCATGGCGCTATGCGCACTCTGATTGGTCGACAAGGCTGGGATATGGGGACTTCATAATGTTTTGTTGCGAACTGAACAGGCGCATTCGATAATATCTGCGCATAACAACCACGAGCAATTTATCGCACGCTGACGGGGCTCTCCGAGTGCATGTTTGTAATTATTAAAATATATTGTATTAAATAACAAGGCCTCGCGTGCCACTTTCTGAGAGGTGGCGGGCCACAAGTGGCCCGCGGGCCGTGGTTTGAGAACCTCTGCCCTAAAACCATCGAAAACAACGCAAAGCGGTCTGCTTCCTGATCGCCCGCTGCATTTTCGAACCCTGGACTCGCTGTGTCGGGGAATTGTGAATCCTGGAATCGGAGTGTAGGGGAATTGTCGAGCCTGGACTCTGTGTTTCGGGGAATTGTAAAACTGACTCACTACTCTCTAAGCCACAACGCCGGGTAACCCGCGATTGTAAAAACTGTAACAGCACACGGAGTCATGCAGCTTTAAAGCACAGGGAGTCATGCAGCTTTACAGCACACGGGGAGTCATGCAGCTTTATAGCACAGGGGGTCATGCAGCTTTACAACACACGGAGTCATGCAGCTTTATAGAACACAGTTACGGAAAACAAAGAAGGTTGCCACGACTAGCCTTCATCAGCGAACACATACACAAAACAAACATATGATCACGGGGGAGATGTCATAATCCCCATTGATATGCCGCGACATCGTTACGCCCGCCAGGCGAATACCAGTGACTTACTCACAGGTTTCGCTGACGACAGAGAGAGCGACCGTCAGAGTCAAGCCAGTACAAGCGTGACGCATGCAATTCTCGTTGCGCTCGAATCCACAGGGCAAGCACTGTGAGCGGAAAACGCCAGACACGGCTAGGGGCATCAGACGAGACTGACGTGTATGAAAGCGGCTCTTGTATTTCTGTGCCTGAATGTAGATTGTTCGTAGCTCTTGGAAGAAGATAGAAAGACTGCATAGCTGTGGGTTTGAGTTTGTGAGTGCATTGATGTATTATGTATAGGTTGTGATATTCACCTTGTGATGGCCACATGCCGAATTAGATTGTGTTGCATGTGAAGTGTAAATAAAACCATCAAACTTAGTGTTACTGTGTGTCCCGTCAAGTCATTCTGTACTTGTGTATGTCTCACATATGTTAGGTCCAGCGAGCCAGATTCATTACATTGTAGGACCCTGACATGTGTGAACGTGGGGGATTTCGTCCGGCTTTAATTTAGTTAAGATTTGAACCTAGATGTGAACGTAAATTACATAAGTTGAATGTGTTAACGTGGAAAAACATCAGTGATTGTGAAACTTGTCTCGATAAAATTGTGTAATCTAAGTTTAAGTGTTGTACCATCATAGTTGTTGAACGTTTAAACATGGCTAACTTGTCTTCGTGAAAGTAGTTGTGTACAGAAAAAGCGCGTGGAAGCAGAAAGTTCGGGAAAGAGAGCAACTTGTGAAAATTGTTGAACGACGACATTTCGACCAACAATAACACTCAACGCCATACAAACCTAACCAAAATTTAATTGACAAGCAGACACAGCACACAGACATAGATTCTAATTTATTTCCTCCCAAAAGTAACCAGGTTTCCTGTTCCATCTGAAACTGTTACCCGTAGAGGTCATTTGCCGTTGTAGTAGCGACCCTACAAGTCCTGGCCCTGGTTTTCACCATTCTTCAGTGTATCCAGAGTACTTGAGTATTATCTTTTTATATACTTTTGGATGCAAATTTGGGGCACACGCTGTAAGTCGAAAAATATTGTAAAGAAAGTGTTTACATTACTAACACTTTATAACCAAATTGCGTATGTGAGGAATCATTGTCATTGAAACATTCCATCATGTCTTCTCTAAACGACTTCATCGAGATGGGTTTAAAACTAAAGTTAACTGGAGATGAGTTGACAAAATGGAGTGAGACAAAATATTCAGAATATCTCCTAGTACAGGAGAAAGCTAGGGACCGCGACGAAAGAGCGGATGAAAGAGCATTGAAACAGGCAGAAATAGAAAAAGACAGAAATGGCAGTGAAACAGTCAGAGATAGAGGCCGAATTGAAAAAAGCGGAAATCTCAGCTCAAAGTAAACGAGAAGAAATTGAACTCCAACTGAAAATCAAGCAGCTTGAAGCTGAAACAGCTGTTGAAAAAGAATCTCGTAAATCTGAAAGACTGGAAAAAGAAAACCAGTACAAAAAGTACCAAGGTATCGTCAGAAATTATACCTCGGGGGACTGCATAGCAGCCTTCACCCAAAACTTTGAGACTTTAATGGACCACTACCAGATCCCAGTATCTGAGTGGAACATCATTTATATGAGAAGTTTATCAGGGGAACCTCTAAAAGTTATAGAGACTATCCCTAAAGATCTCAGAAAAGATTACCAGTACATAAAGTCAAAAATTATGTCACATTTCCTGTTAGATGAAGCAGGCTACAGAGAACAGTTCAGTAAACTAACTCCAAAACCTACTCAAACGTTCTCTGACTACATATCAGTAGTACAGGATATATTCAGTAAATGGCTTTCAGCAGCCAAAGTTAATAAGGACTTTAACAAATTGAAAGATCTGATCCTTAGGGATAAAATCATCATATCCCTTCCACCATTATTTTCAAAATTTTTGCAAGAGAGTGAGTGTATGAGTGTAGAGCAGATCGAGAAACGTGGGTCGGCGTATTTAAAAGCCAATAAACATTGTTTTGCTAGTGTAGCAACTGATGTAAATTTCGTAGTAGCTGCTAGCTATGAGAGATCAAAATCAGATACATACAATAGGCAAAAGACATTTAAGCCTACTACTGAGAAATGTAGGTTTTGCCAATTTCCTCACCACCGGAATGAGATGTGCGATAAAAACGCTGCATATCTAACATATTTGCAAAACTATGTAAATAACCAAGATAAAGAGCGAAGAAGCTTCAAACGGCTAACCAAATGCTTCCTTTGTAAAGCGTATGGCCACTGGCGTAATGCTTGTAAAGGGAAACAGATGACCAGGAACATCTTGAAAATCATCCTGTGAACTCAGCACAGGCCATAGATACATTTAATCCACAAAAATGTACCATCTGCAATCAGTTCCATGAAGATGGCCTATTAACATGCGGCCACTCGATACCTATTGCCAATGAGGAAGCCAATTTGGTAATAGATTCCAAAGGCAGAATTAACATCCACCATTGATATGTGAATGGCAAGCCGGCTACAGTCTTACGAGACAGCGGGAGCACTCTGATAGGTCTTAAAAGGGATTTCATAATGCCTACAGACTATACAGGCAGGCACGTAACATGTAGAACATTCTCGGAAAATATCGAGAAGTATCCATTGGCATGGGCATACATTGAGACTCCATTCCTCACTGGGAAGGTTAAATGCGCAGCATTAACCAATCCTTGCTGTGATGTTATCATTGGGAACCTTCCCGAAGTGAATGAGATGCCTCATAACACCATAACATCTGCATGTATTGATGACCATGTAACCACATTTATATTCTCTTGTCCTGTGCGGGAGAATATATTTAATTTATAAATATATAACAATATTTCTTGTTTTCTTTCCGTTATCACACGTCTTGACGTGTGTCGTGTGCGTTAATGTCAATCAGATGTACTTTATCCTACTGCATCGTGCCAACGGGACCACAAACTTGAACCTCTAGACCGTCATTTCTCTGCCTATCTGATTCATCTGCCGTGTACATACGTGTCGAAGATACCACCGAGTATAACCGCTGAGGAGACGTGGGTGTTAACACACAGTCACTTCATCTAACTGTAATTGCCACAATGTAGAGAAATGAAACGATTAGTCACACCAGCTCATTCAGACAACGCGTTCGGTCAGATATAAATTTCAAGATTGTATACGGCAAGCTAGACATGAACATGGGCAACTGTAACAATACCGAGCCGGTCCTGTCTCGTTCTTGTCTCTTCCATCTCCCAGTTGAGCATACACCCCCAGCCAGCTCAGCCCAAAGCCAGTCTAGACATGTCCACGATTAGCTGGATTCTGTGCGAGTTTTCTGGGAGATGAGGTAGCCAACTTCACGCCATTCCTCCTTAGTCGACTCCTCTGGTGATGACCGCTTCGTTCATTCATTCACTGGGGTATTTCATTCTCTCCTACTGGAGCTATATGTTATACCCACCATGACGCTAGTTGAGCTTCCGTGGCTACGCCGTTGTTACAATACACTGTGATCATCATTATGTGTCCTGCCGATAAACGTGGGCCGTCATGTTTCGCCATCTAACGCGACCGCCAGAGTCGCGGATCAGCTCAGTGTTCTTGTCTAGGCCATACCAGGTGACCAAGCCATTCAGGTATTTACTTATCTGCCTTCCCCTTGTTCTCTTCCCATCAACCTTGCCAGTGGCCACCAAGTTCTCCAGTTTATTTCTTCTCAAGACATGTCCTCAAAACGTGTGATTACGTTCACTAAAACAAATGCGAGTATACATGGAGGTGATTGATATAATATAATATATAATATATATACTGATATAATTTGTTGCGTTATTTACACGACGTTGTAATCAAGCCCATCATTTAAAGGGGGTTTGTGGTTTACTAGAGAATTTTAATGAACTTTTTGAATTGCTTTCTGAAAGTCTGACACCCTAAAACAGTGGTTCCCAAGCTTTTCAAGCAGAGGGCCATATCTACTATTTTCGGTAGTTAAGCGGGCCACAACGTTATAAAATTATAAAAGTCGTTCAATATCATTCTTAACTGTCTTAACTTTCGTCAACAAAATTCTAAAACTTTAAAGGCAGTCAGTGTCAATATTACACTGCGGTCATTTTTTGGTTTTAAATCAAAAGTTCATATAACAATAAATTTTAAATCAGTTTCGAACATAGCTATTAATGTAATTAATTTATAATTGTAACTGTTCTTCAAAACAAGTTACTTAAGTTCAGATGTCGTGCCCAAAGTCATAAGCGCAGCTAGGTTACTGTGGTTGAGTCTGGAACGTTGCTTGTTTTTTTTAATTTTTTTATAACGGTCATTGCGGAAAATGACTGCTCGCATCTGTAAGTCGAACCAAAACGACAAATGTATCTCTGGGTGAATGAACGCAAGTGTTCAAATTGTTCGACAAGCAATAGTCGCCAGAATGAAATCATATGATCAGCTGAAGGTGAAGCAGCCAGCTCCAGAAATGTACATCTCATTGCAGAATTGCATTTCAAATCAATTACTTAGTGCTGAAGGTTGTGCTGTAATTGACAGTGTTTGGCATCAGGGAATACGAACGGATTTATGAAGAGGGCAACATTATCCTCCTCTATTGTGAACTCTTGAAATCTCGACTGAAAGATATCCAGAAGACTTTCAACTTATACTTTGTACTGTAACAAGTCACAATTCTTTTCCACCACAAGCGTCTTCAGAGTAGGAAACCCCTCTAAAGTCCCTTCAGTCTGCTGTCCGATGAACAGTCGTTGTCTTATTTTAAATGAAGAAATGCCATCGCACAAATTTGCGAACAGTTTTTTACCCCCGGATCTTCGCATTTAAAGAGTTTACATGAGATGTGATGCCCACCAAAAATGCTATGTCGTTAAGCCAGTAGTCATTCAACAGACATTCCCGGTCTGTACGCAATTCATTTATTTCAGACAGTAACAGATATACACTATTTTTCAGTGCCCAGAAACGTGACAGAACTTTCCCTTTAGATAGCCATCTGGCATCACAGTGTAACAGTAGGTCACAGTATTCCTCGTTCAGGTCTGATAGAAACTGTCTGAACTCACGCCTGTTCAGCGCCTTACTTCGAATTTTGTTCACAAATCTCAGAACAACATCCATTACATGTTTCAGATTTAATGTCTTTCCACACAGAGCTTCTTGGTGAAGGATACAATGATATTTTAATATAGCGCGGCCAAGAAACTGCTCCAATAATGCTAGGCATCTAGACATTTTACCAGTCAAAGCTGTAGCACCGTCGGTTCATACACTGTCCAATTTGGTTCATCCTATGTTGTAGTAGATACGGTTGTTGTACACAGTAAGCAACTGGGGTTATAATTAAATTGTAAAAAGACACAGGTTATGGTCGTCACTAGGGAGAACGAAGTACCACAATGTAATATACAAGTAAATGGGAATATTCTTCAATAAGTGAATCGATACAATTATCTCGGAACAGTCATAACATATAATGGGAGATGCCTTGAAGGGATTAGAACAAGAATCGCCATGGCTTTAGCAAGATGAAAAACATTCTGAGCAATAAAAAGATGTCAATTGAAACGAGAAAAAGAGTGTTGAGGGGATACACAGAGCCTGTTCTTTTGTATGGATGTGAAACTTGGACAATATGCAGTCAAGCTAAAACCATCTGATGGCTGCAGAAATGTGGTTTCTGAGGAAAATGCAAAGAATACCATGGACAGATAGAAAAACCAATGACCAAGTATTACAGGAGACAAATGAAACTCGTAAACTGATTAGAGAAATTAGACGTAGACAGTCAAAATTTTTTGGACATGTTATGAGAAGAAATGGATTGGAGAATTTAGTGACAACTGGCAAGATCGAGGGGAACAGACCAAGAGGAAGACTGAGAGGGAAATACCTGGATGGCTTGGCCACATGGCAAGGACGAGACAGGAACACTGAGCCGACCCACGACTCTGGTGATCGAGTGAAATGGCGAGTCATGACCGTCCACGCTTTGCGGCATGGCACATGATTGATTGATGTTGTTTTCACAATACTACCGACTCTCCTAAACAGTTGAACAGACGACATCATGGCGCTATGCGCACTCTGATTGGTCGACAAGGCTGGGATATGGGGACTTCATAATGTTTTGTTGCGAACTGAACAGGCGCATTCGATAATATCTGCGCATAACAACCACGAGCAATTTATCGCACGCTGACGGGGCTCTCCGAGTGCATGTTTGTAATTATTAAAATATATTGTATTAAATAACAAGGCCTCGCGTGCCACTTTCTGAGAGGTGGCGGGCCACAAGTGGCCCGCGGGCCGTGGTTTGAGAACCTCTGCCCTAAAACCATCGAAAACAACGCAAAGCGGTCTGCTTCCTGATCGCCCGCTGCATTTTCGAACCCTGGACTCGCTGTGTCGGGGAATTGTGAATCCTGGAATCGGAGTGTAGGGGAATTGTCGAGCCTGGACTCTGTGTTTCGGGGAATTGTAAAACTGACTCACTACTCTCTAAGCCACAACGCCGGGTAACCCGCGATTGTAAAAACTGTAACAGCACACGGAGTCATGCAGCTTTAAAGCACAGGGAGTCATGCAGCTTTACAGCACACGGGGAGTCATGCAGCTTTATAGCACAGGGGGTCATGCAGCTTTACAACACACGGAGTCATGCAGCTTTATAGAACACAGTTACGGAAAACAAAGAAGGTTGCCACGACTAGCCTTCATCAGCGAACACATACACAAAACAAACATATGATCACGGGGGAGATGTCATAATCCCCATTGATATGCCGCGACATCGTTACGCCCGCCAGGCGAATACCAGTGACTTACTCACAGGTTTCGCTGACGACAGAGAGAGCGACCGTCAGAGTCAAGCCAGTACAAGCGTGACGCATGCAATTCTCGTTGCGCTCGAATCCACAGGGCAAGCACTGTGAGCGGAAAACGCCAGACACGGCTAGGGGCATCAGACGAGACTGACGTGTATGAAAGCGGCTCTTGTATTTCTGTGCCTGAATGTAGATTGTTCGTAGCTCTTGGAAGAAGATAGAAAGACTGCATAGCTGTGGGTTTGAGTTTGTGAGTGCATTGATGTATTATGTATAGGTTGTGATATTCACCTTGTGATGGCCACATGCCGAATTAGATTGTGTTGCATGTGAAGTGTAAATAAAACCATCAAACTTAGTGTTACTGTGTGTCCCGTCAAGTCATTCTGTACTTGTGTATGTCTCACATATGTTAGGTCCAGCGAGCCAGATTCATTACATTGTAGGACCCTGACATGTGTGAACGTGGGGGATTTCGTCCGGCTTTAATTTAGTTAAGATTTGAACCTAGATGTGAACGTAAATTACATAAGTTGAATGTGTTAACGTGGAAAAACATCAGTGATTGTGAAACTTGTCTCGATAAAATTGTGTAATCTAAGTTTAAGTGTTGTACCATCATAGTTGTTGAACGTTTAAACATGGCTAACTTGTCTTCGTGAAAGTAGTTGTGTACAGAAAAAGCGCGTGGAAGCAGAAAGTTCGGGAAAGAGAGCAACTTGTGAAAATTGTTGAACGACGACATTTCGACCAACAATAACACTCAACGCCATACAAACCTAACCAAAATTTAATTGACAAGCAGACACAGCACACAGACATAGATTCTAATTTATTTCCTCCCAAAAGTAACCAGGTTTCCTGTTCCATCTGAAACTGTTACCCGTAGAGGTCATTTGCCGTTGTAGTAGCGACCCTACAAGTCCTGGCCCTGGTTTTCACCATTCTTCAGTGTATCCAGAGTACTTGAGTATTATCTTTTTATATACTTTTGGATGCAAATTTGGGGCACACGCTGTAAGTCGAAAAATATTGTAAAGAAAGTGTTTACATTACTAACACTTTATAACCAAATTGCGTATGTGAGGAATCATTGTCATTGAAACATTCCATCATGTCTTCTCTAAACGACTTCATCGAGATGGGTTTAAAACTAAAGTTAACTGGAGATGAGTTGACAAAATGGAGTGAGACAAAATATTCAGAATATCTCCTAGTACAGGAGAAAGCTAGGGACCGCGACGAAAGAGCGGATGAAAGAGCATTGAAACAGGCAGAAATAGAAAAAGACAGAAATGGCAGTGAAACAGTCAGAGATAGAGGCCGAATTGAAAAAAGCGGAAATCTCAGCTCAAAGTAAACGAGAAGAAATTGAACTCCAACTGAAAATCAAGCAGCTTGAAGCTGAAACAGCTGTTGAAAAAGAATCTCGTAAATCTGAAAGACTGGAAAAAGAAAACCAGTACAAAAAGTACCAAGGTATCGTCAGAAATTATACCTCGGGGGACTGCATAGCAGCCTTCACCCAAAACTTTGAGACTTTAATGGACCACTACCAGATCCCAGTATCTGAGTGGAACATCATTTATATGAGAAGTTTATCAGGGGAACCTCTAAAAGTTATAGAGACTATCCCTAAAGATCTCAGAAAAGATTACCAGTACATAAAGTCAAAAATTATGTCACATTTCCTGTTAGATGAAGCAGGCTACAGAGAACAGTTCAGTAAACTAACTCCAAAACCTACTCAAACGTTCTCTGACTACATATCAGTAGTACAGGATATATTCAGTAAATGGCTTTCAGCAGCCAAAGTTAATAAGGACTTTAACAAATTGAAAGATCTGATCCTTAGGGATAAAATCATCATATCCCTTCCACCATTATTTTCAAAATTTTTGCAAGAGAGTGAGTGTATGAGTGTAGAGCAGATCGAGAAACGTGGGTCGGCGTATTTAAAAGCCAATAAACATTGTTTTGCTAGTGTAGCAACTGATGTAAATTTCGTAGTAGCTGCTAGCTATGAGAGATCAAAATCAGATACATACAATAGGCAAAAGACATTTAAGCCTACTACTGAGAAATGTAGGTTTTGCCAATTTCCTCACCACCGGAATGAGATGTGCGATAAAAACGCTGCATATCTAACATATTTGCAAAACTATGTAAATAACCAAGATAAAGAGCGAAGAAGCTTCAAACGGCTAACCAAATGCTTCCTTTGTAAAGCGTATGGCCACTGGCGTAATGCTTGTAAAGGGAAACAGATGACCAGGAACATCTTGAAAATCATCCTGTGAACTCAGCACAGGCCATAGATACATTTAATCCACAAAAATGTACCATCTGCAATCAGTTCCATGAAGATGGCCTATTAACATGCGGCCACTCGATACCTATTGCCAATGAGGAAGCCAATTTGGTAATAGATTCCAAAGGCAGAATTAACATCCACCATTGATATGTGAATGGCAAGCCGGCTACAGTCTTACGAGACAGCGGGAGCACTCTGATAGGTCTTAAAAGGGATTTCATAATGCCTACAGACTATACAGGCAGGCACGTAACATGTAGAACATTCTCGGAAAATATCGAGAAGTATCCATTGGCATGGGCATACATTGAGACTCCATTCCTCACTGGGAAGGTTAAATGCGCAGCATTAACCAATCCTTGCTGTGATGTTATCATTGGGAACCTTCCCGAAGTGAATGAGATGCCTCATAACACCATAACATCTGCATGTATTGATGACCATGTAACATCATCTCCATCGAACGTCATCATGGAAAGTGTGTTATCATCAGATAATTGTATGCTAGCTAATGCAGCACAATCATCATCAAATGATATCATTGATCCAATTGTTCCATCATCACATGATATCATTGAGCAAATTGGTTCACCATCACATGAAATCATTGATTCAAGTATGTCACCATCATCTCATATCACTGAAAGTGTGAACGCAGTAACTAGATCTGCTGCTAGAGTGCAAGAACAAATTGATCAAACTGAGGCAATAGAAATGCTAAGCCCAGTATTACTACCTTCTAAAACCATGAAGGAAAATTTTGTAACAGCCCAAAAGGCTGATCCTTCATTGTATAAGTATTTTAATCTGATAGGCCAAAAGCCAAGGTTGAATAAGAATGCAAGATGGCATTTTGCTCTCAAGAATTGCATCCTCACTAGGTACTATACCAGAAGTGACACAACCACAGAGCAAACTGTTTTGCCACTAGAATACCGTAAGCAAGCCTTACATCTTGCCCATGATATACCTCTTGCAGGGCATATGGCGTATTCAAAGACTAGATCTAGATTGTTGTCAATTTTATTGGCCAAAATTCTGTAATGACATTAAACAATATTGCAGAAGTTGTGACATCTGCCAAAAACTAGTGAAAAAGGGGAAACACCCACAGGCTGAATTACAGGTTACATATTTAGCCAGTCGACCCTTTGAGAAAATATATGTTGACATCGTAGGTCCTCTAAATCATGTAACATCTAGAGGAAATAGATTTATAGTTACAATTATTGATCTATGTAGCCGCTGGCCTGAAGCTATTCCTCTCAAGAACATAACTGCCAATGATATAATGGAAGTCTTCTTCCATGTATTTTCAAGGATAGGTTTTCCTGATACTATCCTATCCGACCGTGGAAGTCAATTTATTGCTGCATCCACTCAAGCTTTCACTAAAATGTTAGGTGTGAAACAATGTTTCAACTCACCGTACCATCCTCACTCGACAGGAGTAATAGAGAAATTTAACGGGGATCAAAAGCATATGCTTTCCAAAGTCACCCAAGAGCACCCCGAAAATTGGGACATCTATTTGCCTGCCATATTATTCGCATATCGCGAGGTCCCTCAATCAAGCACTGGGTTCTCTCCATTCGAACTTATCTATGGTGCCAAACCACGCGGCCCATTAAGTATATACCATTCCATGTTAACTGAAGCAACTCCTATACTTAAACCCATATCATCATACGTATACGTGACATCATTGCGTGAAAGGATAATTAAATCTTGTATTATTGCCAAAGATGCACTGAAACAATCTGGTGCGATGTATAGACAATATGCAAACAAAGGAAACAGGACAATAACACTGACACCTGGACAGGACGTACTACTGCTCCTACCTAATGACCGACAGTTACTGACCGATTCTTGGCAAGGACCATTTAAGGTGCTAAGACAGATTTCACCGGTGGACTACGAAATTCAAATTAAAGACAAACACAAAATATTCCACATCAATATGCTAAGACCATACTACAACAGAGACAACGAACAAGACGATACAGCAGCCAGTACAACAATAATTGACCATGAAGGCGACGAAGAAAGCGACGAAATACCAACACCAGCACTAAACACGACGAACTGCTTACAAGACATCAAGATAAACCCGCAGTTAACTCAAGCAGACACCGACAGCTGCAAACAACTCATACAGGACTACAGTATCATCTTCTCCAACAACCCAGGACAAACAGAACTAGTACAACACCACATTACTTTGACCTCCAACACACCAATAAAATGCAGACCCTACACAATTCCATTACATTACAAAGAAAAACTGCACCAAGAAATCATTGACTTAGAAAAGAACAACATCATTAGACGATCGCAATCACACTTATCTTCTCCAATAGTCATCATACGCAAACAGGACGACACAATAAGACTCTGCATAGACTATAGAAAATAAAATAAAATAACACAGTTGGATTTGGAGCCGATGACCAACTGCGAGGAACTGCTGACAGAGCTGACAGACTCTAGATACTTCACGAAGATAGACATGACAAAAGGTTACTGGCAGATAACGGTAGACGAACAGAGCAGACATCTGACAGCCTTTGTCACACCTTGGGGACTGTACGAATAGTGCAAATTACCATTTGGGCTTGTTAACGCACCGGCAACATTCGTACGCATGACAAGACTATTCCTGACGGACATAAAGAATATCATTTCTTATATGGATGATATATGTGTACACACAACGACAATGACAGAGCATACAACGACATTACAGCAGACGTTTGAACGGATCAGACAGCACGGACTTACTATTAAACCTGCCAAAGTTGACATAGCCTACCAATAAATCTCCTTCTTGGGATATAAGATCTCTAATGGCTTTGTCACTACTGACGATAACATCGTGTCAAAGATTCTGAAACTGACACTTCCGACTACGAAGAAACAAGTCAGAAGTGTATTAGGACTTCTAAATTATTACAGGCAGTTCATTTCAGATTTTGCTGAACTGACTGAAAGTTTTACTAACATACTAAAAAAAGACCACCCAAATAAAATTGTGAACAACGAATGCCTAAAATTTGCATTCCAGAAGATATTGTCCTATTTTTCTGAGAATAGTTTAAAGAATCCCATTCTCAAATTGCCAAATTTGCATATTCCTTTCAGATTGCGCACAGATGCGGGCTCCGTGGCGATTGTGGCGGTACTATTACGAGAACATGACGGCATTTTACATCCTGTATATTACCTATCCAGGAAACTTAAACCAAGAGAACGCACTTGGTCAACCCCTCAAAAAAAAAGCCCTTGCATTAGTGTTTGCAATAACGAGATTGTCTAGATTCCTCCTTGGAAGGCATTTTGTAGTAGAATCTGACAACAGCCCTTTGAAGTTTATTACATCTGGAGTGCCAACTAACCATATGATAGCGCGATGGTCACTTTTGCTCCAGGACTACAGTTTTGAAGTGAAACACATCCCTGGCAGATTGAATACACTGGCTGATCTTTTGTCGCGTTGTCCCGATGATACCCAATAGCCAAATATGTCTGAGTGCAGTATGTTAAAATACTCAGACCAGCACAGCCATTAATGTATTTTTTTTTTCAGAAAAGCTGTGAGTGTCAACTACATCATTGTCATAGGGATCAATTCCCACTGTAAATATTATTAAGGTTTCTAAAATAAGGTGTTAATTGTGTTGTATAAGTGCGTAGTATGTGTTAGAAAGTGAACAATAATAATTACAAATATTATAAACTAAGAACAGTGCCACAGGTCAGTGTCGTAACTTACCTCAAGTGAACAAGAACAATTTAAGTTATCCGTGGTATCTGCAAACTGGAAGTATCCAGCAACATTTTATCCCGTGTGAATTGAACAATTGAGTGAACTAAACTGGGACAGTTACTCCACTGTAGAAGATCGTAATCCAGAAGTCCAATGAAACACCGAAAACACCAGCGAATAGCACAACGTTACATTCCGAATATTCCAACATCATTACGGAACAAGTGTGTGAAAAAACTATCGCTTACATCAGCTGTTCGTGTGTACTTCCGGAAAGTTAGAAAATTAAACAAACATCTAGCAGACTATAAACAAAACCTTAAAAATTAATGACGCTTGTAAAATATTTGTGAAACACGAATTTGAAATATACAAATTGTGTATTAATATTTTTGAAACTACTGTAATCTGAGAATCATATCTTGATTAACTGATTCACATTAGCGACCTTTTTTCGCTATTGTAAAGACGTATCAAGCTATGACGCTGAGAAATAAATTTATAATTGTAATTTATTAGATTTAACATCTGTTTAAATTATTTCCCTTTCATTTAATAGGTGTCACCAATTACACCAAAGGGCGGTAAATCGAAATAGATAGTAATGTGTAATGTATAAAAATAGTCACTGTGTTGCCAGATTGTCGACACGCCAAGATTGCATCAGCTGGGCATGGAGAAGATTGCCAATGTTGTAGACCAACATGAGAGCTCCCTACCAAGTTTGGTTGGAACTCTACAGTTGAATTCGTCTCATATTATGACGTTTTACGGTCTAACCTGATGTCTAAGGACATATTATACGTTTTTTTTGTTGGTTGCGAGGTAGTTGCATTGATTGCGGGTGCTACCGGTCTGACTGGGTCAATATTGCAACAGAGGTGATCATCCATCGAGAGGATGATACTTGGCAAGTGTTAAAGTCTGAATGCATTATGACTTAATATGTATAATTTACAATACTTATGTATTTCTATTAAACCTATGCCAGGGTACATGACAACCAATGGGAAGATTCTGACTTGGGTAAGAATAGCAACCCTGAATTTACAGAGAATACACATGAAAGATAGAATCTTTCATGAATGGCGCGCGGGGAGGGTGTCATAATCCCCATTGATATGCCGCGACATCGTTACGCCCGCCAGGCGAACACCAGTGACTTACTCACAGGTTTCGCTGACGACAGAGAGAGCGACCGTCAGAGTCAAGCCAGTACAAACGTGACGCATGCAATTCTCGTTGCGCTTGAATCCACAGGGCAAGCACTGTGAGCGGAAAACGCCAGACAGTTTTCAGAAAGCTTTCAGTGAGATTTTCAGTGTCTTTAAAGCGTTTTCTCTGGCCGCCTTGGGAGCGTTTACCACAACGCAGCTCGCCGTAAACAATTTGTTTAGGGAGCCTGTGATCTGGCATACGAGTTTAGTGACCAGCTCAGCGAATCTGATTTTTCATTAGTAGACTGTGGATACTGGGCATGGACGCTCTTTCTAGAAGTTCAGTGTCAGGGATCTTGTCTTGCCATTTAATCTTCAATAGCTTCCTAAGGCAGACTGTGTGGAAGTGGTTTAATTTTCTATCATGTCGCTGATAAACAGTCCATATTTCACAAGCATATATCAGTATGGGTAATACAACTGATTTATAGACTTTCAGCTTTGTTTGCAGGCTTATTCCATTTATGTCCCAAACATTCTTGTACAGTCTGCCAAAGGCCGCGCTGGCCTTGGGGAATCTTGCATTCTCTTCGTCATCAATTGTGGCAGCTTGTGAAACAGTACTGCCAAGATAGGTGAATTTGTCCACAACACTTAGTCCATGACCGTTCACTTTGATATTCGGCACTGTGTGATTATTCCCTGGAGCTGGCTGGTTCATAACTACAGTCTTCTCCAAGTTGATATTGAGCCCAAAGTTGGCACAGGCATATGAGAAAATGAAACATTGTGTTGCATGTCTGCCTCTGAGTTGGTATATAGAGCAAAATCATCAGCAAACAGCAGTTCTCTAACGGTGTCGCTGTTAGATTTGGTTTTAGCTTTTAGCCTTCTGAGATTGAACAACTTTCCATCCATGCGGTAGTTTATGTCTATTCCAATGTCATTGTACTCGAAGGCATTCGTCAGCATACCTGAAAACATGAGGCTGAACAGTGTTGGTGCCAGGACACATCCTTGTTTCACTCCATTGGTGACAGGAAAGGGCTCAGACAGTTCACCATTTTCTTGTACTCTTGCCTGCATACCGTCATGAAAAAGCCGCACTATTATACACACTTTGTTGGACAACCATATTTCGCCATAATCTTCCACAGTCCTTCTCTGCTATATGTATCAAAAGCCCTGGTAAGGTCAATGAAAGTGGAGAACATATCAGAGTTCTGTTCCTGACATTTCTCTTGCAGCTGCCTTGCAGCGAAAATCATGTCAACAGTTCCTCGTTCTTTTCTGAAGCCACATTGACTCTCAGGAAGAAGACCTTGATCGAGATGGGTCGTGAGGCGATTGAGAAGAATTCTGGCGAGTATCTTCCCTGCGATTGAGAGCAAGGAGATGCCTCGGTGGTTGTCACAGGATTTGCGGTTTCCTTTAGGTTTGTAAAGGTGGACTATTGACGCGTCCTTGAAATCTTGTGGCATGGTCTCGTTTACCCTTGTGTTTGTTAAGAATTGGTGAAGCTGCTCTATTAGTACCAGCCCACCTGCCTTGTATATGTCTGCTGAGATGGAGTCAGGACCAGGCGCCTTTCCACTGGAAAGTTGATGGATGGCTTTGTTTAGTTCCACTATGGTTGGCAGGTCATCAAGTTTTTCATTTGTGGGAACTTGAGGAAGGCAGTTGATGGTTTCATCATCGAAGAAAGAAATTGCATTTAAGATGTTGCTCAAATGCTTTGCCCAGCGTTGAAGGATTTCTTTCTGAACGGTGACCAATGTTCCCCCATCTGCACTGAGGAGGGGATCTATGCCTGGTGATGGAGGACCTAGACCGCTTTCAGTGAGCAGTAGAAGTTTTTCATATCATGTCTGTCTGCAAAGCCTTGAATGTCATCAGCTGTGTTGCTCAGCCTGGAGTCCCGCATGTGCCAATGTTTCTGCTGCACTACTCTCCGAAAGTTATTGAAGGCATTCTATTTTTATGTTGACATCGGGTCATTCAGATGTGCCTTGGGGAGAAGATGTTTCTCGGCCGGCAATTGGTTGATGTCTTCAGTATTTTCATCAAACCAGTCTTTATGTTTTCGGGGGGCTGGGCCCAGGATTTCCATATCAGTGTTGTAAATTATGTCCTTTAGGATTCTCCACTCTGTTTCCGCATCCTGTTTAGCTGCAGCATTTTACTTGAGGAGGTCTTCCAGTATGTTTTCAAACGACAGCTGCATTATTTTCTTTTTTTGATGCTTAGGCGGGTGACATTTAGATTTTTTTTTTTTTTTTTTTTGCATTTTGACCCCTTGAGGACGCCGTGGTGGTTTAATGTGTATGTTTATTTTCGAGATAATAAGACGATCGTCTGTCCAACATTCGGCACCACACATGGATTTTGTCATCCGAACGTCTTGTCTGTCACTCCTCCTGACGATGACATAGTCACGGAAGACGGAAAATTGTGTTGGTGATCAGGAGATCGTGTTCGGCACAGGTCTGAAGGAGGAGCCCATTGTTGTTACATTTTCCGACTCCGTACTTTCCAATGATGTCACTCCAAAAGGCGGTGTCCTTGCCTACTCTGGCATTGAAGTCCCCAAGGAATATAAGTTTCTCACCTTTGGGAACGGATGTTAATACGTTGTGTAGGTCTTCATAGAAGTTTTTTTTTTTTTTTACGTCATCTTCATTTGTCATGGTTAGTTAGTAGACACTCAAGATGGTTGCATGCTTCTTTCCTTTCAGCAGGGGTAACTTAATAGTCATAAGCCTGTCATTTATAGCCCTCGGAAATTCAGCTAGTTTGCCAACCAGGGCCGACGTAATGGCAAATCCCACACCGGATTGGCGTCTTTCCTCGCTTTTCCTTCCACTCCAGAAAATGTGTAGCCAGCACCTACTTCACAGATTTGGCCTTCTTCTGCAAGTCGTGTCTCGCTCAAGGCTGCAATGTCGATGCTCTACCTGCCCAGCTCTCTCCCAATCAGTGCTGTTTGTCTCTCTGGGCCCGACGCGCTGTCTCTATCAAGTAGGGTGCGTATATTCCAAGTTCTGATTGTCAGGGGAATACGGTTAGCTCTTTTAGAGTTACCTGTTTTTACTTTGTTTGTATGTCGATCGCAGTATAGGGTACCCACCAACCGCGGCTAGCTGGTTATGTAATGATGGAGCAGACAATGTTTAGGGAACCTTTTCTAGCCGCTTCCTCATGCTATGGAGGCGAGCAGTGCTTTCCTATAGAGGGCTGTTCAGTCACTCAGGGGGCTGCCGAATCCCACTGCTGCCCCGGTTAGTAGAAGACAACCATATGGCCTTAGCCGCCTGTGTGCAGGTCTGCGACTACGACTGCCAGAGTACCCACGCCTGCTGCTTCGCCGCTCGCCCATCGCCACAGGGTTTGAAGGTGATATGTGAAATTGGATTAAGAATGACTTGCGCGATGAATTGGATTAAAGTGAGGAAGAGTTGCGCAATTCGTCGACCTAACTCTCTCGCCTGAGTCCATCTGAGTCCAGTGGCAAGACAAGTCAAGACGACTGGAGACGAATACAGGCGCAGTCAATGACCAGGGCGCTCTACATGCCTTGACGTGCTCATTAAGTTCCACAACGATTTGCAGGTAAACAGCGTCTTGCCCGTTGAATCATCAGTGATTTCACCCGCGCAGTCTGCCGAATCCTGTCTTCACATGCTGGGTAGGCATGCCCTAGTTCACTGCTTGGTTTGACCCCCCCCCCAACCCCCCACCCCTCAGGGGAGAATTTAAGGGTTTCCATGGGGAGAGGGGAAATTAAGATTATTTCAAGATCGCGTTAATACAAGAATTGATTACTTGATATTGTTTTTCCCTTTATACTTTACAATTCTGTACGTCTCACTCTTCTAAAATTCATTTTATAAAGTAAGTAGACACACAAATCACGTTTTATGAGGACGTCTAGACTTGTTTTAGTATGTGCTATTAAATTTAGCTTCCAATATTACGTATACTGTGTAGAAAAAAAAAGGGGGGGGGGGGTAGGTAAGAAATACGAAAGGGGTGGGGATGACGTTTTGAGAATATGGTGAAGGGAGGCATGGGCCAAATTTTTATTTATGAAATACGAAAGGGGGGGGGGGGGGAATGACATTCTGAAAATATGGTGAAGGGGGGCATGGGCCAAAAAAGGTTAAGAACCACTGCACTAGAACGTCTCTCAATTGACCTATACACGAGATCTAGTGCGCACATATGTCCGCTGGAACAATGGCTGGAGGGCCCGGGGGAATAACAGCAGGAGGTATGACGGCCTCTCCTGCTGCTCTGTCTATCGTTAGTGTCATTGCAACTACAGAAAAACACATACACATACTAGTTGTATTTATTCTGTGTTTTGGTGTAAGTTGTGTTTGTTGCATGGTTGTGTCCACTACTGTTGCCATATCTGCGACATTCGACCGACGCATACGACTTTTCCTGGGCATGTGTTAACCGGGGTAATTGTCACGAAATATGCCTCTTTCTGATCGGTCATCTCGACATCACGCATCACGACCCTTCTAGAAGTTCCATCCAAGGATTCCCACACATTCCGTGTACTCCGAGAGGGATATGATCTAAACTGAGTGGCACCCAGGCCCACCTCTTGCTTCCCATGCAACACGATCCCGGAGACAGTTTTATAAAACCCGTGACGTCATAGTCTCGGTCTGACCCAATACATTCATATCCATGTCTGCAGTTTGAGAAGGACGGCTGAATACTAAGATTCACTTCTAAAATCCAGATCCTATGTCTTGTGGATTGAAGAGTAACTAGGAATTATAGGGAAAATTTCACTCCTCGAATACATACCGATTGATTGACTCACTTCAGTGGGAGTTTTGGAATATTCCTTGTCTAATCATCATGTGGTGGTCGCAGAGACCTGCAAATATCTGTACTTTAGAGGGAGCGGGTTTGTACCGTTTGTATTTCGGGTGCTCTACTTCGGTCATTATCTGTTGTCTGTCATGGGAAGTGTCTCTTGATCTTGAATCTTTACTGCAAGAATATCTATTCTCAGGGGTAAGATGTCTTGCTGGACAGACCAGAGATATTAGTCTGATCCTATCGATCTGAAAGATCAGAGATGGTGTTGGTAACCAAGTGAGTGAGGGAATTGGATTATATCTAGAGTGTTCAATCAATCAAACATGTACCATGCAGGAAAGCGTGGGGGTCATGACTTGCCATTTCACTCGATCACCAGAGTCGTGGATCATCTCAGTGTTCCTGTCTCTACCATGCCATGTGGCCAAGCCATCCAGGTATTTACTTCACGGTCTTCCCCTTGATCTGTTCCCTTCGATCGTGATAGTTGTCACTAAGTTCTCCAATTCATTTCTTCTCATAACATGTCCAAAAATTTTGGCTGTCTACGTCTAATTTCTCTAATCAATTTACGATTTTCATTTGTCTCCTGTAGTACTTGGTCATTTATTTTTCTGTCTGTCCATGTTATTCTTTGCATTTTCCTCAGAAACTACATTTCTGCAGCCATCAGATGTTTTTCAGCTTGACTGCTCATTGTCCAAGTTTCACATCCATTCAAAAGAACAGGCTCTGTGTAGCACCTCAACACTCTTTTTCTTGTTTCAATTGACATTTTTTTAAAATTGGTCAGTATGTTTTTCATCTTGCTTGCTTGTGTTCGCTGGCTGTGATCTCCAGCGTGAAGTCCTGTATGTCGGATGAAGCCATCCTGTTGTCCAACAGGATGACATAGAGAACCTGAGGTTTGCGTGAGTATCCGTTGTCCCATGTCTGGCGTATTGGTGTGCAGACCGATGGTTTCTCGCCGCGCAGGCAGACACTCTCCGACTTCTGAGGAATCAACGATCCTACTGACTTTAGCCAGGACGCTGAAAGGACCTTTGCCCAGGACGCTCGGCGAGGACGTGTCAGTAGATCTTGGCCACTAAAGAACCCAGCTCTGGGGCTTTGGAAACACCTCTGCGTCCCTCATCTTGCTAAAGGCTACTTTCGCCGTGGCGATTCTTGTTCTAATCTCTCCAAAGCATCTCCCAACAGATGTTATGACTGTTCCTAGATAGTTGTACCGATTCACTTGTTGAAGAATATTCCCATTTACTTGTATATTACATAGTGGTATTTCGTTCTTCCTAGTGACGACCATAATCTGTGTCTTTTTACAATTTAATTCTAACCCCAGTTGTTCACTGTGTGCAACAACCACATCTACTAATTGTTGCAGATCCTGTTCATTGTCTGCAATCAAGACTGTATCATCTGCATATCTAATGTTATTGATGTTTCCTCCTCCAATGCTGATTCCATTTATATCTTCTACATTTCTGAAAATATTTTCACTGTATAGGGAAAAAAGATCTGGAGATATTTCAAATCCTTGCCTAACACCTCTCTTAATTGGCTGATATTGTCCCACTTTATTATCAATCCTTATGGCAGCTTGTTGTTTCCAATATATGTTTGTTATAAGTCTAATGTATTTCCCATCAATTTGTAAATCTGCAAACATATCTACCATGTTGGCATGTCTTACTCTATCCAAAGCCTTTGTAGTCAATAAAGCAAAGATGCATATCTTTGTTTACTTCCATAGAACGTTCAATAACTGATCGCAGCATATACACAGCACATACAGAGACATAGACACACACACACACACTGGCATTAAACGGAGACAAGTCAAGAACTAGGAAGTGCATGTTTAATACAAGTATACACAGCCAGGAAACGGGCGATCAGGGTGGAATGCTATGCATGGCACTGAGGCAAGGATTACGCCCATGAAGAATCGTCGAAGACGACATGAACTGAAGTTAGGATCAACTTCTGAGGCTAAGATTAATATACCACTGTCAAATGTTCAGTGATATCAGCGAAAACAGCTAATTTGTTAAAGATAGCAGACGCTGAAAAGTGGGAACGACATTTCAGGACACAGCCGAGTGCTGCGAGTGTTAAAGACAGGTCTCGGTGATTGGGAGACCCAACGAGGTGGTGTGGACACCACAGTATGTAGTAGAACCCAAAAATATTAAGGCGATGCTAACCTCAAAAAATATCGACTTTTGGTCAGTTTGGCTATTTTTGGAATGGTTCATTTTTAAACACCTTAGCATGTCTTCTATCAGATTTGGTACTTGTTTTTCTTTAAAAACTGTTATTTAATGCAAAATTCATATGTTACTGAACCCACATTAGGTGTAGAATTGTCTAATTATTGAAAATTGCAACGAAATTGACGTTTTTTTAAACCATAGCAACGATGTCTCGCCGACGCACGATCCGGGTGTTTCATACATCTCTGTAAAGGTCATGAACTCCCCTAATTGTTCGTTAAACTTCGGGTTCGTTTAATTTAGAGCTCTTCTGTGTAGGACAGTTTCTTTCGAATCAACAATCTTCCGGAAAATCCCATATATGGAACACCTCGCCGAATGCGCAACGCTCGTTGGCGGAAACTGATCACGTGGGTTTCCAAGATGGCTGTTTTGTTGTGTTTTCGCTTGGCAACCGATCCACACGCAAATTGAAAAATGCCTTGTTCCAAGAAATTTAACATACAATCATATTCTCAAAGTAAGAAATCACGAAGTCAATAACTGGCAAATTCTCATAAGCACCGAAAAGCCTACCAGAACTTAAACATTACAGAAAAGTCTGAAATTGACCCTAAGATAACTTTTTTAGTACAAAATAACATGAGAATAATTTGTTTTCCCCCGTTTTCTCATTTTGCCATATTTTTTTACTTTGTTTCAATTTTTTTTCAAAAACGGCTATTCATATTACAACGAAACGTAGCAGAAATATTTTTCATTGTATTATTTACATTTTATCAATAGCTTTTTTAAAACTAAGATTTAGTTTTTGTGCAGTAGTAAAACTAATCAAAAATATTGTATATGAAAATGTTGAAATTTATTTTTAATTATGAAGAAAAAAATGTCCAAGGGATATCACTAAAAGCTTCTGGCAGAATGTACATATTCTATTTCTGTACCCATATACAAAATATGAAGCTTGTAAATTAATAAATAACTGTTTTAGACCACATTAAAGAAATCCAATATGGCCGCTGTTTATCTTGGTTTCCATGACAACCGTTACGTACAAAGTCAATTTGACAGTATTTTATCAATTATCAGTCTTCAGTATGAAATCTTATACCATAACAGAACACAGAAATTAATTATTATAGAAGTTAATTTTTTCAGGTTAGCATCGCCTTGCTATTTTTGAATCATCCCATTGTAATTCTCCCTAACTTGACTTACAATGTACTCTCAGGGTAGACGCATCATCGACAGGACCTGGTGAATGTGTAACACATGAGAAGAATTCAGTCGTGCATCCAGTGCTACAGGTCAGCAGTGACCACCACGCCACCAGAAACTAAAGGTTCAAGTTTGCAACGTGAGGCCCTAGCAATTATGGAGTCTGTGCATGCACGGTTCGAGGGACTTAATGGACAGATTAGCCATTGTGCAGACAGATCACCTACCAATGACACTCGTACATACAGCAACAATGAAGAGCTCAAGTATTCATCAATGGAGTATCTTACGGCTGGAGTGGTCATGTGGTGTAGTACTAATACGTGGAAAGGACAATACCAGGTTAGACTTGATCTCCAGAGGCCACCAAGGGCATGGATCAACGAGGACAATGAACTTTGTTGCTAGAAGAAGTGTTTACTGTTAGTCGAATTGAGGGTTCGACAATCATAGTGCTTTTATCGCGGGGTTATAGAGGACGATGTAAGGCAGTGTTGTACTCCACAGGAGCGTGAGAAATATCTGTATATCATTGTTGAAGTTTCCTGAAGAGTGCTGTATCAGTCGAGTTTGAGTTAAGACAGTGTCTGGGCTGAGGAGAGAAACTTAGCCAAGCTTTCAGAGGAGTTTGGACACGGGAAAGAGTCCGATGCAATTAGATATATCACAAGGCCTATCGAAGACAGTAGTGTTTATTTACCTGTACTAATATGGTTTCCGGGGATGGTGTCATGTTTTCATCGTGTCTCTTAGTAATCAATACAATTGTGTGCGCGAAATCTGTGTTCTCCAGTGTCTATAGCTGTGCATAAGTATACCTGCAGAGTGTTCATACAGACATACCACTAGACACAACCACAGTCACTTCTATCTGTCATAACCTTGTGACAACTGGTGATGGTGTCAGATATATTTTCCATTTGATCTATGACTGGTGATGGTGTAAGATATATCTTCCATATGATCTATGACTGCTGATAGTGTAAGATACATCTTCCATCTGATTTATGATTGGTTATTGTGAAAGATACACCCATCTGATCTACGACTGGTGATGGTGTAAGATACATCTTCCATCTTATCTACGACTGCTGATGGTGTAAGATACATCTTCTATCTGATCTACGTCTGCTGATGGTGTAAGATACATCTTCCAACTGATCTACGACTGGTGATGGTGTAAGATACATCCATCTGATCTATGACTGGTGATGGTGTAAGATACATCCATCTGATATATAACTGGTGATGGTGTAAGATACACAAATTTGGTCTATGATGGTGCAGGATAATTAACCGCTATCTCCCTCCTCCTTTTTGTCTCCGCCTCCCCTACTCTTTTATGCTTATCGGCATAATGTATTAAGAATGTAATGATGATGATGTTGCCAAATCACATACCTGTTGACGTTGAACGGGTTTTCACGTTTTATATAAATAAACTAGAAGCGGAATAGGGAAAACCCTAAAAGTATGAAGCTGATTTGTTGTTGGTGTAACAACGCTAGTCACAATATAATATTATACACACAATGGCTAGGACAACCGATCCCCGCCACGGGAACTGCTCTAACAGAAATTAATAGCGTTCTACTGTGTGTAATAATGCAAAGTACCACCTAGCACTATGTCTATGGTGTGAAGTTGTTGTTATCTTCCAACCAGTGAGTCTGTGTACAGTGCAGATAAATGAAGTAAGACAGGACAGTAGTAAGAGACGTGGTAACTAAGTATATTTTGGGGTTCGTCGCGGGGGTCCGGAAGTCGTATTTCCTTATATGAAAGGTATAGCTCCGTAACAGGCCCCCCTGAAAAACGGACCTCATTTTTGAAAAATTGGCGGGTATTCTCTTGGGACCGGTTGTCACTTCCTTTGTGACTTCAGGTTGACTTCCGGTTCCGGGGCGGGCGGGCGGGTGCGAGCAGGTACCTCCACTTCCCCCAACCGCTCTTTAGACCATTCAAATACAGCGAGGCATGCCTCGGGCATGTGAAATACTTATATAGATAAGTAGACCAACTAGTCGCCGGGCATCTGAGTTCGAGTCCCAGTGTGTGTGTGTGTGTGTGGTGCGATGTGTGGTGTGAACGAGACCCAGTCATGTAGATATCGAACCCTTCGATGAAGAGACCGAAATAAATATGACAGATTGGAAAAATGTTTTATTCGATCACTCGAGTTGCCTTGCATATCCATCGTTGGACGCATGAATAAACTTTTCCACGGCTCAGCATGATAGCTTCGGCAAGTATCCATAGTGGATACCCATATATTAACTTTACGCGATTGGTAAACATCTCGTTTAAAAATATACTAGACAGGCATACAATATGATTAAAAATTAAGCCTAAAATACATAATAAACGGCTAAATTTCTTATATGTATAGCGGAGAATAGTAATGTGAATATAAAACTATTATTCTCACATAATCTAAGGCATAACTTGCTAAGATAATCATAAAAATATGTAATAAAATTAATCCCCACAGTTACATCCTCTTAATAAACAAAAAAATTAAGCCAAGGGAGGCTATTCGTGTCTCCTCGTTGCTGCTTTCCTTAATAATCTCCTCCTGAGCACACAGGTAAAGGTCACGCGCTGACCCTACCACCGCCCACGATAAATACAATGGCCAGCGATCAACGGGGTGATAAGCTGTGAAGATAATTACATTTGACGGCTAGTCGAGTTGTGGTCGGTGGAAAATATGCAGTGGTCAGTTATACAAGAGAGGGAAATCTGACGTTTAAGTATTGTAAAGTTAAGTCGACAGATTAAAATAAAATTCAGCACAAATATGTATTTCTATTTGCTGTAAATCTCTTTGTCTCGCTCCTCTCTCTGTCTCTCTGTCTCTCTCTCTCTCTCTCTCTCTCTCTCTCTCTCTCTCTCTCTCTCTCTCTCTCTCTTTCTCTCTCTCTATTTTTTATCTCTCATTCTATCTCCTTCTATCCTTCTATTTCTAGCTCTCTAGTTCTCTCTCTCTCTGTCTCACTCGCTCTTTCCCGCCCCCCTCTCTCTCTCTATCCTTCTCTATCACTCTCTGTCTCTCTCTCACTGTCTCTCTGGCTAGCTCTATTTCTCTCTACCGGTCTCTCGCTCCCTCTCCCTCTCCCTCTCTGTCTCTCTCTCACTATCTCTATCTTTCTCTTTCTCTCCAGCTCTGTCTCTCTCTCTCTATCTTTTCCCTCACTCTCTGCCTCTCTGGGTCTTTCTCTCCCTCTCTCCCCCTCTCTCTCTCTCTCTCTCTCACTATCTCTATCTTTCTCTCTAGAATTATTAATATGGGTACTTATCAAACAAGGCATTACTATCATATTCTCTCTCTCTCTCTCTCTCTCTCTCTCTCTCTCTCACTATCTCAATCTTTCTCTCTTTTTTCTCTCCCGCTCTGGCACTCTGTCTCTGGCTCTCTCTCTCTATCTTTTCTCTCACTCTCTGTCTCTCTCGTCGCTCTCCTCTCTCTCCCGCTCTCTCTCTTTCTCGCTCCCCCCCTCTCTCTCTCTCTCTCTCTCCGCATGGGTGTGATGGAGCTACAGTACTATTCCGCCAAATGGGGGGAGTGGCTGTGGAGTGGGTGTAAGACGGGTAAATAGGTGCTTCTGATCATTGTTAAGGGGTGTTCGGGTGGTTGGGTGGGTAGATAAATACGTCCATTCCTTGATAAGTGCCGACGGTTAAGTCTCATATTAAAAGTCTGGGGCATGAACACATAGTTGGCGGAGGTGAGGGTGACCTCCCGGGTGACTCAACACGTGACGATACCATTAGTGAACGTGTGTGAACATGTTCAGACATGTCTTTGGGGGAAAATCGGAGGATGACTCAGAGCGTTCTGACAGAGGTAAACCTACCTGAACATGTGTAGACATGGTTTCTATGGTGCATCAACCGCACACGCTGTATAAAATGGACCACAAAGGCGGGCTGAGGACTTGGCTAATGACTCAACCGATCAAAGATGGCGAAGCTTCCGGTCATATGGCTAAGGTATACAATCGAAACACGTGACTAAAACCGGTTAAAGATGGCGTCACACTCGAGCACATGTGTAAGGGTATACAACCACGTGGCTAAAACCGATCAAAGATGGCGCTGTAGCCGATCACGTGTCTTATGGGATACATCCGAAACACGTGACTAAAGACTCATCCGGTCAAAGATGGAGTCGCACCCGGTCACATGACCAGACAATGCATAATATTCGGCTGAGTCAGTCTACATCAGCAAATAGCGTGTATAAGACGACTACCATTCACCGTCTAGAAGTACCGGTCTCAGTGAACAACACCAAGCTCACAATGTTACAAGTCTCTAACGGTAAGTTGTTTTTTTTTAAATTATAAATCTTTCACATTTTCGTTGTGTTTCTCCAAGTAGGCATACATTTAACCTAACAATACTAGTATAATAAAGAGATATATGGTGCTAATCACATATAACTGGAGTATGTGCTCTGCTTGCTGCGACACCAATCAACACGTGCACATGGCTGATTCATCAAGCCTGCATACAGAATGTAGTGTCCTTAGTACCGGCAATGCCCCACAAGGAGCGCCCCGAGCACTGATTTTTGCATTTGCCAATAGCAACTAATGATACAGCCGAGACACGAGTGTAATGACTCAGTAGGTTAAAAAACAGAGGTAATGGAAGAAACCAACGTGAAAACTAACCCACAAAATAGCCCAGAGGGGAATGAAATTCGTTCTGGTGTATGTGTGGTCGGCGAGTGCCGCGACTAGAGATTGTCTTCTTCTGTCAACTGGTCGCTATATACACAGTCATTGGCGTATCACTATTCAGTCTGTCTCGAGACAACGTCGACGTAAGCGAGGGCAAGTTGTGGATCGCTCTTCTAAGCAGCTGTCTGGGTTACATGCTACCAAACCCTAAAATATGAGCTTCTACCTGACATTACCGAGTATTGCTTCGCCGAACATGTTTCCCAAGAACACACAAGGTCACTATTTCGTCAAGTTACCGCAGACTATTGAGTTGAGTCAACATTTCGAAATGGGTCTGGCCGAAATTCAATTCCCCAACTACTACTGCAATGTGCTAGAGAATGAAGTATGGCTAAGATACATCCAACCAAACGGTAGAGTGATAAGAAAGGCGTGTCCCCCGGGCCTCTACAATTCACCAGACTCGTTTATAGCTGCACTGCATAGCCTAATGAAAGATTGGAAGGTGGACGATCAGCTCTGTGTTCTATTCCATTTCGACAATGCATCAAAGAAAGTGACCGTGAAAATACTCGAATCCGGGGCCACTATTACATTTAGTGAGAAGTTGCAAGAGATACTAGATACAATTGAATGTGAAGGGGCGATAGACCTGAATAACGACCTGCAAAATGTCTGCGTATACTGCGATCTCATTGCGACGGGACTAGTCGGAGACTTCATGGTCCCACTACTAAGGACGGTTCCTATCATGAATCAGCGCTCGACCTCAGTGTTTCTCGCCTACGACAAAACTCATTACATACCGCTGAGTCGTTACTCTTTCGACACGGTGGAAATACTTCTAACCACTGATACGGGCACAAAGGTCGCATTCACTACCGGGACTTCAGTGCTGACGTTACATTTTCGAGTTCGGAAGAGAGCAGACCTAGAATAATGGTGAAATACGGGGCGGTACGTCGAAACTCCAGACTGTCCGTAGACATGATGTGCCCGACACTCAGATGATTGATGCCTCGGTTATCTACAAGACTCAGATATTAGCCCACCAAGCAGGAGACCAGTTTTATGACTACATGCTAAGTACCATGTTCATAACAGGCTACCAAACGAAAAAAAACCAACCTACTCAAACAATGGCGTGAAGAAATCCAGAAACATCATACAATGTGTATAGCTCTGTATGTGAAAATAAAATGGTGTGCTGATACTATGTATACCACCTCATATCACATCATCCATTTCGTATAATGACATTATGCATTATTATTCTTGAAAAATGTACTGAAATACTGTAAAATGTACTGACATACTGTAAAATAAACAGGCATATATTATAATTACGTCTTGGTTGTTGAATTTTTCTTAGTGCGTAAGGTGTATATAGTTGTCATGTGATGAAATAATGATACATATTGGTGACAAATTCAAGAAATATTTCAACAAAACTAAGGAAACGGGTTAACCAAAGTAGAAAAAAACTGTTGACGATAGTCTGAAATATCTCAACCAAAATTATGAAAAGTAGGAAACTTTGCAAAACGTAGGAAAATCTTTTACCCAAAACGGAAAAATATTAGGCCACATTTCAATCAAATTTATGAAAAGTAGGAAAAAATGAATTAACTAAATGGCAAAAATCTTGGCCAAGCTAGAAAATTTGTTAACCAAATGTGAAAAGGTTAACCAAATTTCAAACCAAACTTATAAAATTCTCAGTCAAACATGTGAAAATTAGGAAAAATTTGTTAACCAAACGTGAAAAGTTTGGCCAACTTTCACCCAGACTTTTGAAAAGTGGGAAATTTTTGTTGTCCAGATTTGAAAAGTTTGACCAAATTTTACCCAAACTTATGACAATTAGGAAACTTTGTTAACCAAATGGCAAAAATCTTGGTCAAGTAAGAAAATGTGTTAATCAAATGTGAAAAGTTTAGCCAAATTTCAAACCAAACTTATAAAAATCTCAGTCAAACATATGAAAAGTAGGAAAATTTGTTAACCAAACGTGAAAAGTTTGGCCAACTTCCACCCAAACTTATGAAAAGTAACATATAGTAACTTATGAACTTGTAACATTGTGAGCTAGTTGTTGTTCACTGAGACCGGTACTTCTAGACGATGAATGGTGGTCGTCTTATCCACGTTATTTGCTGATGTAGACTGACTCAGCCGAATATTATGCACTATCTGGTCATGTGACTGGGTGCGACTCCATCTTTGACCGGGTGAGTCATTTGTCACGTGTTTCGGATGTATCCCATAAGACACGTGATCGGCTACAGCGCTATCTTTGATCGGTTTTAGCCACGTGGTTGTACCCTTACACATGTGCTCAAGTGTGACGCCATCTTTAACCGGTTTTAGTCACGTGTTTCGATTGTATACCTTAGCCATATGACCGGAAGCTTCGCCATCTTTGATCGGTTGAGTCATTAGCCAAGTCCTCAGCCCGCCTTTGTGGTCCTTTTTATACAGCGTGCGCGGTTGATGCACCATAGAAACCATGTCTACACATGTTCAAGCAGGTTTACCACGGTCAGAATGCCCTGAGTCATCCTCCGATTTTCCCCCAAAGACATGTCTGAACATGTTCACGCACGTTCACTAATGGTATCGTCACGTGTTGAGTCACCCAGGAGGTCACCCTCACCTCAGCCAACTATGTGTTCATGCCCCAGACTTTTAATTTGAGACTTAACCGTCGGCTCTTATCAAGGAATCGACGTGTTTATCTACCCACCCAACCACTCGACCACCCCTTAACAATGATCAGAAGCACCTATCTACCCGTTTTACACCCACTCCACAGCCACTCCCCCATTCGGCGAAATAGTACTGTAGCCCCATCACACCAATGCGGAGAGAGAGAGAGCGCACGAGAGAAAGAGAGAGAAATAGAGAGAGAGAGGGGGGGGGGAGAGCGTCGAGAGAGACAGAGAGTAATAGAAAAGATAGAGAGAGAGAAGGAGAGCCAGAGACAGAGAGCCAGAGCGGGAGAGAAAAAAGAGAGAAAAATAGAGATAGAGAGAGAGAGAGAGAGAGAGAGAGAGAGAGAGAATATGATCGTAATGCCTTGTTTGATCAGTACCCGTATTAATAATTCTAGAGAGAAAGATAGAGATGGTGAGAGAGAGAGAGAGAGAGAGAGAGAGAGAGAGAGAGAGGGGGGGGGGGATAGTGAGAGAGAAAGATTCAGAGAGACAGAGAGTGAGGGAAAAGATAGATAGAGAGACAGAGTGGGAGAGAAAGAGAATGATAGAGATAGTGAGAGAGAGACAGAGAGGGAGAGAGAGAGAGGGAGAGTGAGTGAGAGACAGGTAGAGAGAAATAGAGCAAGGGAGAGAGAGAGAGTGAGAGAGAGTCAGATAGTGATATAGACGGATAGAGAGAGAGGGCGGGAAAGAGCGAGAGAGACCAAGAGAGAGAGAAAGAGAGAGAGAGAGAGAGCTAGATAGGTAGAAATAGAAGGAGAGAAGGAGATAGAATGAGAGAGAGAAAAAAAGAGACAGAAAGAGACAGATAAAGAGAGAGAGAGAGAGATAGAGAGAGAGAGAGAGAGAGAGAGAGAGAGAGAGAGAGAGAGAGAGGAGCGAGACAGAGAGATTTACAGCAAAATAGAAATACATATTTGTGCTGAATTTTATTTTAATCTGTCGACTTAACTTTACCATTCTTAAACGTCAGATTTCCCTCTCTTGTATGACTGTCCACTGCATATTTTCCACCGACCACAACTCGACTAGCCGTCAAATGTAATTATCTCCACAGCTTATCACCCCGTTGATCGCTGGCCATTGTACTTATCGCGGGCGGTGTATAACAGCGCACAGATAAATAGGATTAACGAGTTCTTTGTTTGCGTGTAAATAGAGATTTATTTCATCTTGATGACAACTTCTACAGCCTTCATACAACATGGCGTCTTCTCTATTCCAGGCCCAGATGTTGACTGGTTCCTAACAACAAACTACGTCACGACTTGAGCATCCTTCTTCCCATTCCACCCTGATGCTCAAGCGTGCTGTAGTTTTGCCCACCCCATATACACATACTGCTACACCTTCATATGTTTTCTAAAGACTTTTTCCTTTAAAAAGTCTTTACTCCCAATCCCCTTACTCTATTCCCCCTCTTTCCTTACCTCCCACAACTCCTCTAACCTTCCCCAAACCAACTTTACTTTAAGTAAAACAATCTATTCGTAACTCTTTCCCCTGCCATATAGTAAACCACTATACATTTCTTGTTCGTTTTTGGCTCTTCAAAAGTGTTCCTGTACAAAATATATATCATAAGAACAGCTCGTATAACCGTTATCATACACTTGACATTATGAAATTCCTCACTCTTTCACAACACAGAAAACAACGTAGTTAGAAAAAGTAAAGCAGGGGTGCGCACCCAGTGAAAAGTATAAAGAACGAATAGTCAACACAATCACATTTACATAAAGGAATGGATAGTCAACACAATCACATTTACCTCTCTTGCCAACAAAAAAAATTTTGTAAACAATTTTTTTTAAAAATACATCTTATGAAATACATCTTTGTTCCCTATAAATCAAGTTGATATAAGTTTTCTCAACATTTATATGTTCAACATTTATATTGCCATCCACAATTTATATTTCCGTTATCTCATCTTTGACCACGAACCAACATTCATATTCCATGAACATTTTTAACTTAATTAACGCTGATTTTTCACAGCTCCTATATCTTTCCCCCTTACATCCCATGATCTGCTTCCTTGTCCACCTATATATATATACCCCAGCTTATATGCTGCCATTCACAGTCATATACCCAACCTTATATCTTCATATAATGCAGCTCCTATTTTTACACATATCCATCCCCGACCTTCGTTTCTAATACTTCATATCCAAAAGAACCTTTTCATGCCGATTATTACAGCCACATAATATTCACAAAGAGCATGTATGTGTCTCTCTATTAGCCCCTTAGTAGTTTTATTAACTCTTTTCTGAACGAAGGGTCTTAAATAAAGCCCTATGTATTTTCTCTATTTTAGCCAACACCATAACTATTTGAAAATTAAACTTACTTAATTAAATTTGTAACATATTTGCTAACAAAGTAACCTAATACACAAAACAACTTATTTAAATTATGAGTTAAGCGAAATAAAATCAAAACAGGACATCATACCCCCCAAATAGTTTTTTACACAAATTTATGTTTCCCCTCATATTAACTAAAAATATCAACTCATTCAAAGAAAAACACATTTTAAAATAATATAACATGCATCTTATCAAATCATAAAAAAATATTCTATTACTACCTATCACTATTGGTCTCTTTTACGGACCAATAGTGTGTACGCAAAAGTCTAAGAACACCACAATCCTATTCTACAATCAAATAATAATCATTTTACAGGACCAAACCAAGCAAAAAAACATATTATATATGAGGCATTAAAACTCAGACTCAATAAAACAACTGTCTTCTCGCTAAAGAGAAGGTTTTCAAAAATAATAATATAATTCACTTAGAATTAACTACGTAAAGTGACCCAGCAACATTGGCTTCTTATGCGAACCAATGTAACACATATCTATTCACACAAGTTATTC
This sequence comes from Cepaea hortensis, assembly GCA_963921405.1. Classification (NCBI taxonomy): domain Eukaryota; kingdom Metazoa; phylum Mollusca; class Gastropoda; order Stylommatophora; family Helicidae; genus Cepaea; species Cepaea hortensis. The sequence goes on along the minus strand of OY992876.1, from coordinate 314,679,949 downwards.
CATTATTTTTTATAACCGAGAAAACAAAACAACTCACTGCCAAGTATATATATATATATATATATATAGACCAATTTCTTGACTTAGAACAATTTCTGTTCTCACTACCCAAAAAAAATCACTAATCAACAATGACTGTACTATCATTGATTCTCTCCCCTCACAATTTTCTATCTTTTTCCAGCTTAACTCCTAACACATCTTAATATCTGGAATATCATCTTAAGCAAGCACTGTAAACTACAGGTCAACTCATTTTATCTATTACTAATGTGGCGATTATTCTATTGTTATCTCAATGTACCAGCCGTCATCTATCTACTAATTAACCTGTGGCTCGGCACACCAATTGTTTCCCTTGGATTTGTACCAAACATCACTACAACTTCTTAATCATTACCGTTAACCAAGGTATTTCTAGCACCAATCAAACTTGTCTATTTACTATAGAGTACATCTACCTGCTGTACCATTAACTACTTAACTATCTACGAAAACTCAAGAAGTTGAAACATAAAATCAACCAGCAATTCCATCACAGAGAGGAAAAAATATATGCCTCACTCGAACCTACATCTATATTAGTTATCTCAATGCTTAACTACTCCTCAAGACCATTTATGAAAAAGTATCCATAGAAGCCTTTTCCATTTCCACCGTTTCATATACTTCATCAAGTATCTCTTTCCTTTTTACACCATGAAACTTATATCTTGCCATCTGCAGTATATTCTAATCATTTACTTCTTACGTTTCCAGTTCTTCAATAACTCCAAGTTTCTTTGAATAAGTGCTATCTCCACATCAATATCTTCTTCTTCGTATAAGTTATTAGTTTCTTCCATACTACTATTTGATTCTGACTTTTCATCCATTTCCTCTTCTTCACCTGTATGTCTCTCGCTAGCAGCCGCTAATCTCTTCCGTTCAATATCCCATCTAATTTGTCTATCATTATTTCTTAAGGACCTTTCTAGTAGAGGCATATCTTCACCGCTTGTTGAATAATCTCTAATTCTTCTCTGTCTTTTTACTTCTCTTTCTCTTTGTTTATCTATTCTTCTTTTCGTTGCTTGTCTAGTATTCTTAAATGGAGCACCTGTTTCCTCTTCCATAGACTTTATACTATCATAATGATTCTCATTCACATTTTCTTCTTCTACCGTTTTCGGTATTGTCTGTTCTTGAGTATCATCGTAAACTGGAGTTGTTATTAACTGATTTTGTGCTGGATCTTTTCTAAAACCTGGGGTTATTGTAGCTCCTCTGACGACTTGTTCATCTAAATATCCAGTGTCTGAATAATAATAATTATTATAATTATTATTTTCCCTCTCATCCTCATCTCTTCTTAAGTGTTCCACGTGTGCCCTTGCCACATGTCCCGTGACCTGGTTCTTGATACTATACGATACTTTTCCTAGCTTTTCCAAAACGTAATAACCTAGAACCCAACGAGCATCAAACTTAGAGTTCCTTCTATGCTTCTTATAATACACTCTATCACCTACTTTAAACTCCTGTAATTTTGTATTCACGTTTTTGTACTTTTTCTGTCTTTCTCTAGCTTTAATTATATTATTCTTTAGTCTTACGTGTGCTTTATGCATTTCCTGTATGATAGTCTCTTGAAAGTCTTCCCCCATATATTTCCGTCTTGGTTTTAACAGATTATCTATAGGTAGTACTGGTTCTCTCCCGTGTATTAAATAGAATGGTGAAAACCCTGTGCTCTCATTTTGATTTGTGCGTATAGCGCTAAGCGCTGGTCCCAGGAACAAATCCCAATCTTTTTCATGTTCATCGACGATCTTTGCTATAATATCGTATAATGTCCTATGTTGTCGTTCGTTCTTAGCATTTGACGAAGGTCTATAGTATGAGGTTTTTATATGGTTTATATTCAAATCTTTTAATAACTTTTCGAATTTTTTATTTACAAATTCCCTACCATTATCCGTAAGTATACTTTGTGGGCAACTAAATCTTGGTACGAACTCTTGTAAAAAAATATTAATGACAGTATCTGCGCTCTTATCTGGGATTGCATAAACTTCTGGCCAAAGACTGTAGACGTCTACTATATGAATTAAATACACGTTTCCTGACAATGTTCTAGGGTGAGGACCCGATATATCTAAACTAATTTTTTGCATAGGAAACTGAGGAATATCTGTATCTTGTAAGGGACACTTAATTATTTTCATATTCCTTAATCTGCATCTTTCACACGTATCTACATATTTACAAGCAGATTTAAATAAGTTCGGCCAATAATATTTACTTGTAAGTGCTTTTACCAACTTATCACGACCGAGATGACCATTCTCATCATGATATGCTTTTAAAACTTCATTTTCCAAATGTTTTGGAATATATTTCCTTAGCTGTTCGTTCCTTTCACTCATATAATATAACTGTTCGTCGTCTTGCAAAACTAAATAATTCTTCTTATATTTATTCTCCTCCGTTTCTTTTAATTTCTGTTTTATTTGTAAGACTTTTGGATCTAATTCTTGTTCTTCTTTCATATTAAATTGTGCTAAATGTGGGTCTTCTGCTCTAGGTTCAGACTCTTGATCCGATGGTAAACTCTCAAACTCTTCTCTATTTATTATGGCAGAATCTAATATATTCACTTGCCAGTTTCGGTCGTCGATCTCTGGTTCACCTTCATCTTCTGTGTCTCCTGATGACTGTGGATACGGGATCCTAGACAATAAATCAGCACATGTGTTAATCCTACCTGGAATGTATTCAATTTTCGTATTGTATCCCTGTAGATTCAATGCCCACGTCTGTATCTTCCTGTTCTGCACTGGAGCTTCTAACAGAGATTTTAAAGGCATATGGTCAGTTCTAATAACAAAATTTGCGTTATGTAAGTAGTAGTTTAGTTTTTGGAGAGCATAGTGTATAGCATAAGCCTCTTTCTCGATAGTCGCCCATTTTCGTTGAGACCTGCTAAGTTTATGAGACAAGAAATAAATTGGCCTTTCATTTTTAACCCCTGGTATTCCAGATTCTTTTCCTTCATATGGTTGAACCAAACAGGCTCCTATAGCATTATCGGAAGCATCTGTATATAGTATTAGCTGTTTATTCAAATCTGGATGCGTCAATAGTGGTACCACTGTTAAGCTATTTTTTAAAAACTCGAACGCTTTTTGACACTCATCATCCCACTTAAATCTAGCGTATTTGCCCGTTAAATTAGTAATAGGCTCTGCTATTTTTGAAAACCCTGGGATAAAGCGCCTATAATACCCACAGGTTCCAATAAAAGCACGCACTTCTTTTACGTTAGTTGGAGGAGGTAACTCTTTAATAACCTTTATCTTGTCTTGGTCTGGTTTAATTCCGTCTCTATTAATAATATACCCCAAATATTTTGTTTCTGTTTTTAAAAACTGGCATTTACTAAGCTTCAATTTAACATCATGTATTCTTAATCTGTCGAATACTAATCTGACATGTTTTAAATGATCATCCACATCCCCTGCTGTATAGATTAGAATGTCGTCTATGTATGCCAATGCAAACTTTTGCATACCCTCTAATACCTCATTTATTAACAGCATGTAGTGAGATGGGGCCGTTCGAACCCCGAATGGCATTCGTAAGAATTCGTAAGAACCCATATGAGTACAAAAAGCACTCTTCTTTAGAGCGTCTTCCGACATCGGGATACACCAGAATCCTGATCTTGCGTCTAGCGTCGTGAAGAATGTGGAGCCATTAAGCAACCCCAAAATATCATCAATCACCGGCAGTGGGTACGCTACATTCTTAGTGATCTTGTTCAACGCCCGATAGTCACAGCAGAATCGATGTGAACCATCAGGTTTGGTCACGATGACGATCGGAGATGACCACTCTGACTTCGATCTTGTTATTATTCCTGCTTTCAACATATCTTCTATTGCCTTTTCAACCACTTCCCTATTTCTTAATGGAGTTCTATATGGTTTTAAACTAATTGGTGGATGGTCTCCCGTATCTATTTCCATTGTAACTGTTTTTGTCTTTCCCAATTCTAAATCATTAATTGCAAAAACATCCTGATTTTCTTTTATAAGTTGTTCTAATACTTTCTTATTTTCTGGTGGAGCTTTTAACTGTGCCAACAATTCTTGTTCCTTTGTCATTTTGTCTAGTGAATGTATTTGGGCTGTATTTCTTCTGAATGGATGGATCAATTCATCCATTTGTACGTTCCCTCTTCTTCCGCGTCCGCGTCTGTTATTAACTCTTTCACTAGAAGTTTCTGAATAATTTGTTCCCGACATTTCTACTCTATCCGTTGCCAATATGTCACTAATGTTATGTTCTAGTTTGGCTATTACACATCCTCTGTATAATTTGATTTCTCTACCTGTGTTGTTAATAATCATTACTGGAAAGGTTAAGTGTTTATCTAACGATATTATTCCATCCGGGACTTCAAGACCAGGCTCATCAATTACTTCCTTTTGCAATTCAGTGATTCTAACTGTGCGTCCTGCCACATAATATGGGTTTCTCTTTATCTTGGCTTGTATCAAATTAACCGACTGTGGTTTTAACGTCGTGGACATTTTAATTCTAACTAGTGCCGATATATGAATGTCTTCTTCCATATCTACATATACGTCCTTGAATTTTAATTTGTGTAAATCAAAAAGAAGTCTTACTCCGTTTTTTATTAAAAAATCTCTTCCTATAAGCATGTTTCTATTTAAATCTTTTACTACATGAAAAAGATGTCTTACGTTGATCCCCCCTAATTTAAAATTGATCATTGTCTGTCCAATTACTTGTAAATTCTGTCCTGTAACAGAGTGAAGATTATTATGACTCTTAAATATTCTACAATTTCTCATTATTTTATACAAAAAACTTTCTTTAATTACACTAACCTGAGCTCCTGAATCAATTAATGTACGAACTCTATATTTTCCTATTTCTATTATACATGAGCTATGATCTGTTTTATTTTCTGTAAACTGTTTGATTTCCTCTAGTTGAAAGTATTCTCTACTCGTCCTACTATGCCTGTTATTAACATATTCTTTAAACCTTGGGACCTTATTATTTTCCCTCCTACTACAGGTCCTATTTAATAGGTAGGGCGCCGGTTTTCCTGCGTTCTTGTACCTGTAAAATTCCTGTGTCTATCTTCAACATTCCTATTCAACCTGCTATTGCCATTTCTACTTTGTGTATTCGACTGGACACGCCTGTTATCACAAAAACGAGAAACATGTCCGCGTTGACCACAAAACCAACAGACTTTATTTGTGTTGTTCGTTTTACCTACTGTCTCACTTGTAGGATACCTCATATGTCTTCTTTCATCATAAGCACTTCTATTACCACCTTGTAACGTCTGTATACCTTCTCTCCTATTCCATCCGAACCTTGTTTGTCCTATCTCCATAGGCTCCTCAATCCTGTCTTCTCGACTAGTTCCTATTTCTCGTCCTGTTCTCAATCTAAATCTACGTCTCAAATTTTCTTCTTGTACCGCAATGTCTACAGCTTGTGATAACCTCTCAGGGTTTTCTCTCATCAGCTTAAACTTCAATCCATCGGATTTTATGCCATCTACAAAAATCCCGACTAACATCCTCTCCACCTCCTCTCCTCGTACATTCTGTCCCAAGAATGCCTCTTCAGCCAAGTTAATCAATCTATCGCTGAACAATTGTACCGTCTCTCCAGTGTTTTGTTTAGACTGTCTCAACACCGAAAACGCATGTTGTGGATCCGTTATTTCCGCGTACTTATGGGCCAGGTCGTCTTTGAACTGCTCCCATGTCTCATCTACTCTAGACTCTAATTTCCTCCGGATATGATCCGAAACCGGTTCTGTTGCTGCCTGATAAGCAAGTCTCATTTTCTCTTCATCTGATGCAGACACCAAATACGCATATTTCTCTATGGAAGTTATCCATTTCTTAAAATCTCTTGCCTGTCCACTAAACTTAACAATTTCAGTTGCCATTCCCTGTTGTTTTATAACCGTATGAAGTCTACCTACCGCTGTTCCTACCCCCGTCAAAACTTGTACCAATGACTCTTGTTCTGTCATGCTGAAATATTTATGTATGCACCAATAAATCAAATTCACATTCGTAACCAGCTAAATTAACAATATGATCGTATTTACTTTACACAACAGAATTGTTCAACTAGTCAATTGTACGTAAAATAATATTTAAAGTTCACCAATTACCCTAATTTGCTCCCGATCGAAGAAAGATGGATTCTTCTATGTTCGATATCAGGTAGAATTCAAACGCCAGGAGTCCGTGCCAGTTGAAATGCTCCTCCAATCGATCACGCACTTCAGGTAGTTAGGGAGTTCTTTTTCCAACGTCTCAGCAACTTCAACCCCTGGTTGGATCCCTCCAGACTTTTGGCATCTTTTCACGCGATACAGGGCACATCAAAGCGACGTCTTGAGAATCGGTGTAATTCAGGAAAGCGATAATTTCAGTAGGTCGGCAGCCCAGTCTGCCTCTCCCACTTCCGAGAGTTCTTTAGCGGTATCGCTGCTGTTAATGAGCTTTCCATTTCTTCTTATTCCTCAAAAAGTCTCAAGGTCAGGATTCTGCGGCTTTTAGTTCGCTCCAGGCAATCTATCTTAACGAGAAGTAGACAACTGCTCTGTTAGTAAAATGTTTCTACTTGATTCGACTTGCCTTGATGGTTTCTTTTTCCTGAGCCTCTTATTTCAAACGATCCAGAAAAAACGTGCTGGTCTTTCTCTCTCTTCAGCTCGGCGAGATGATCACCACTGTACAGCAACTCACCCTGGCAAGCCGGCTTTCATAACTCAGGTGACAACGACTGCCTATACATCTAGGATTCTTGATAGCAACGAGAACTCTGAAAAATAATCACAGACAACCACCCCTAGCCGGGCTTTTGGCTGCTGTAATTCTCACAGACGACTTAGTGGCCATTTTTAAACTTCGCTTTTTCGTTCAACATAAGTATAGAACCGTGCCGTACTGTCTCTGGGTATTTGATGTAAGCAGAACGAGATCTTCAAAACTTTGACCTTAGTTCGATGTTCGACCTGGACAGCATATTGTGATTCTGCGACGACACTCCAAGTTCGTATCCTGTGTCATGGGCACCAATTAAGTCCTTTATAACAGCGCACAGATACATAGGACTAACGAGTTCTTTGTTTGCGTGTAAATAAAGATTTATTTCATCTTGATGACAACTTCTACAGCCTTCATACAACATGGCGTCTTCTCTATTCCAGGCCCAGATGTTGACTGGTTCCTAACAACAAACTACGTCACGACTTGAGCATCCTTCTTCCCATTCCACCCTGATGCTCAAGCGTGCTGTAGTTTTGCCCACCCCATATACACATACTGCTACAGGTGGTTGGGTCAGTAAGTGACCTTTACATGTGCGCTCAGGGGGAGATTATTAAGGAGAGCAGCAACGAGGAGACATTAATAGCCTCTCTTGGTCTAATTTTATTTTTTTTTTGTTTATTAAGGGGATGTAACTGTGGGGTTTAATTTCATTACATATTTTTTATGGTTATCTTAGCTAGTTATGCCTTAGATCATTTGAGAATAATAGTTTTATATTCACATTACTATTCTCCGCTATACATACAAGAAATTCAGCCGTTTATTATGTATTTTAGGCTTAACTTTTAATAATATTGTATGCCTGTCTAGTATATTTTTAAACCAGATTTTCACCAACCGCATGAAGTTGATACATGGGTACCCACTATGGATACCTGCCAAAGCTATCATGCTGAGCCGTGGAAAAGTTTATTCATGCGTCCAACTATGGATACTCGATGCAACTCGAGTGATGGAATAAAACATTTTTCCAATCTGTCATATTGATTTCGGTTTCCTCATCGAAGGGTTCGATATCTACATGACTAGGGCTCGTTCATACCACACACACACACTCACGCACCACACACACACACACACTGGGACTCGAACCCAGGTGTCCGGCGACTAGTTGATCTACTTATCTATATAAGTATTAAACATGCCCGGGGCATGCCTCGCTGTCTTTGAATGGTCTCATGAGCGGTCGGGGGAAGCGGAGGCGGCCGGCGGAGGTACCTGCTCGCGCCCACCCGCCCGCCCCGGGACAGGAAATCAACCGGAAGTCACACCGGAAGTGACAACCGGACCCAAGAAAATACCCAATTACCCAATTTTTCAAAAATGAGGTCCGTTTTTCAAGGGGGCCGGTTGCGGAGCTATACCCTTCATATAAGGAAATACGACTTCCGGACCTCCCGCGACGGACCCCAAAATATACTTAGTTACCACGTCTCTTACTACTCAGGGCTTATGTACACGCCTTCAGGAGTATTGGGTGTATGGCAAGTCAAAGTCATTTATCATTGTCATTATCATCAAGTGCCTTGCCAACTGGTGGAGGAGATCACGTTTCTCCACATCATGCGATCTTCAACAGCAGGTATCAGTTCTTGTGCTGAAGCCTATCCGTGTCATCTTAAACAGCTGTCAATAATCTTATCTCGCTGTATTCCTCTGTCTCTCTTTTCACATGTCGTTTCAGTTGTCACAACATGTTATATTTGTGTGTTTTCTTACCATAGTATGAAAAAAGCTACTGTCTCTTTCTGATATCTCTGATAAGTTATTGCTGCGACTTTCTAATGTTTGTGATATGTTATATGTGTGACTTTCTGATGTTTGTAATAGGTTATTTCTGTGACTTTCTGATGTGTGCTATAAGTTATTTGTGTTACTTTCTGATGTTTATGATAAGTTATGTGTGACTTAGCCTCGTTCATAACATTTAGATGACTCATTGTGACTGCCCTGGTAATTTTCAGCGGTCTTCGTGCACACAATATCTCTGAGTCTTATACGATTGTTTTAGCTTGTTTTTTAATTGTCCATGATTCACAGCCATATGTTGAAACTGGTTCTACGTAACATACAAGCATTCATTTTCAAACCTCTAATTGCCTTAGATGTTCATTTTCGTCCTTGACTTTGGGACGTAAATTACAATTACCTCGGAAGTGGGAGTGGGATCCCCTGATGGGGAGAGACACTGGTAATAGGGAAAGCTAATCCACCCGCACACATCAGTCCGGTGTACTAAAAGTGGTATAACATGTACGGACTACACTTGAGTTCAAAGACAGCGAACGTAAAACCAAACAAATGTTCTGTTTATAAAGTGCAGTGGTTGTTTGTCCTATAATGTTCTGTGTCCCTGTGATACATCTGACGATATTCACGTGACCACAAATTTGAATTTCTTTACCTGCCCGAAAATAATATTACTGACTTTAATTGTACGTGTAGACATGAACTGTTTCATTGATATTGTCAATGCCTCTTCCTCCTAGTTTTCAAATTTATATATATTTTGTCACTTCCTGCAACCATTGTTTCTAACATTGTGTATACTTCCTTCTGGCTTGTTGCTATCAAAATAGCGACATCAGCATAAAGTAAGTTAGTGACAATGGGTCCATCCACCGGTATCCCTGGCATGTTTTCTACAGTTGTCATGATATGCTCGTGATATAAGTGAAGTAAGCGATTCTTTACACGCCTTCAGACACAACGGGCACACTGAATCAGCATCATATCAATATAGACCAACCGGCACTGGATGGATGATGTGGTCAGTATGAGGCCTGCCCCAACCGGCACTGGATGGATGGTGTGGTCAGTATGAGGCCTGACCCCAACCGTTACTGGATGGATGATGTGGTCAGTATGAGGCCTGCCCCAACCGGCACTGGATGGATGATGTGGTCACTATGAGGCCTGACCAGTTGACTGACCACAGCATGTCCTGGGACTCAGTGTTGGCTGCCTCGACCTGACAGGCCTGGAGAGTTTATAAAAAATTCTCGTCTCCTTGGCAACTCGACACCTGACCACCGAGTGCACAGGCCAGACTGCTAACCACTGCACTACCGCATTTCACATACAGCGATTTGATCCATGTTAATTATCCATGTTAATTATCCAGGTTAATTATCCAGGTTTATTATCCATGTGTAATGTCCAGTTTTGCTTCTCTAGCTTGATTGTTGCCTGATTGGTTGTTGCCCGGGCAGGTCCCAGTAGTTGCGACCACATTTCTGTGAGTGTGGCTTGTCACCACCCTAATTAATCTTAGATTATACGAGGTAATGTTGCATCCATCAGCTCACACGGCGGTGGATGCGCCTTTTCTAAAATTAAGCATGCGGTAAAGCTAGCCGGATGTCCAAATATTGAAGACTTCTGAAAGCGATGAAACTTCTGAGAGCAAGGAGAGTAATGGAGAGTTCTGAGAGCGAGAGGACTTCTGAGAGCAGTGGAGACTTATGAGAGCAATGATTAGTAGCTGGCCAGTCTCTTCCTCGGTTGGCGGACGACGAAAGCAGGCGTCAAACCCTCGTCCGACCGTGATCATAACGTTAACATGGCAGACCCCCATCAACTTTGCTGAGGGTCTGCCTTTACCCACAGGACAATCACATTATACTCTCTGTATAGATTATGTTTCTATCTCCACTACCAAAAGGACAACTACATTATACTCTCTGTATATATTATGTTTCTATCGCCACTACATACAGAACAACCACATTATACTCTCAGTATAGATTAGGTTTCTGTCGCCACTACACACAGAACAACCACATTATACTCTCTGTGTAGATTATGTTTCTATCTCCACTACCAAAAGGACAACCACATTATACTCTCTGTATAGATTATGTTTCTATCGCCACTACACACAGAACAACCACATTATACTCTTTGTATAGATTAGGTTTCTATCGCCACTACACACAGAACAACCACATTATACTCTCTGTATAAAATATGTCTCGATCTGCACTACCCACAAGACAACCACGTGATACTCTCTGTATAGATTAGATTTCTATCTCCACTAACCACAGAACAACCACATTATAGGCCCTGTATAGATTATGTTTCTATCTAAACTACCCACATGACAACCACATTATACACACGAAATCACAGGATCTATTATATTTCTGAAACAACAGGTAGTTATGACATCTATCGGAACCAGATACACGAATGACAAGATTCGCGATATTTCAGAACCAACAGGTAGTTATGTAATCTATCAGTACCAGGTACACAAATGACAAGATCTGTGATATTTCTGGACCAACGGGTATTTATGTGATCTATCGGTACCTAGCAGGAACCGAGTGAGTTCATGTTAGAGTGAGCGTGGTCTATAATTTCAAGCGGATTGCGCGCAGTGAATAAACGGAAGAAATGAGATCACTCTTGGAAAGAGTCACTAGAGCTGAGAGCGTCGTAGGAAATGCACGGATCAGAAACCGGGCTAGTCATTGCAAAAAACATATTGCCACCATGTAAAAAATTATTTTAGAATGTTTTAAAGAAAGTTTATCCTGGATGAGTGTGAAATGTATTTCTACACAGGCCATGATCGTCAGAAAGTATTTGGCAATATGAAGAGACGTGTAAGGTCATCTCTTGAAACCCGTGGTAGACATTCCCAACACCTGTTATAATGGATACTTCATCAGTACTTTCCAGCTTCCCCCAAAACAGCGTTAGACCATAGCAGTGACTATTTTTAACTAAAGTAATGAATTTTTGTAGCACACTTTGTGATGACGTCTTGTACTTCATTTTTCAAATTTTTTCTACATACAAGGTGTAGTGAGACTTTACAAACACTCGGTATAACGAGAAATGTTATTGTGTCCAGTGAAGCATTTGCATTGTTTGTTGTTAGTGATTTCACAATGTGAAGGATGTTAAAGGCCCGTGTGTGTGGCATCTGGAGTAGTACCATAACAGACGTCAGAATGGTAGTACAATAACAACGAGTAGTAGTAAAGAGTTCAACCAGCTATAACAATGGACCATAACAAATAACAGAATCAACCCTTGGACAACATGGTGGTAGGAGGACTTAAGACTGCAAGAAGTTAGAAAGCTGGTCAGCAGAGTTCAAGAATGATCCTAGCGACACCTGACTCTAGATTCGACATTCGGATTCAACAGCCGTAAATAACGTGGTTAAAATATGAGGCCTGACGACAATCCGATTCTAACCAGTAATGTGCTCACGACGTCAAGCAGTAAAGAGGGATGGAAGGACCCCAACCAGTAACCCCGTCTTAGCGACCCTGACAGTACCAAATACACAAATCACAAAATCTGTTATATGTCTGAACCACCAGGTAGTTATGTCATCTATCGGTACCAATTACTCAAATCACAAGATCTGTTATATTTCTGAACTACCTCCAATAACCACTGGAGTCGGTCATCCACCAAACCTAAAACAGTCTGACAAACCTGGTCCATCATCTCCATGAGCCGTTATACATCAACCACCCGTATATTGTCTACAAGGCTTGTCACTTAGACTTGCCATGACTGTATGTGGCTATGTCAACGGCCTGGGAACATGCGCAGTTATTCTACGACTGACTATTGTCCAGCACACAGCCTTTATCAGTGAGCGGTGTCTTGTGGAATTGAGTGACGTAATTTTTAGCCAGTGAAACTTGCCCGGTGGTATCGTGAGTCTACACAAACTTGTGAATCATCATATGGATTCATCCATCATGTGCCATGCCGGTAAGCGTGGGCGGTCATGACTCGAGATCACCAGAGTCGTGGATCAGCTCAGTGTTCCTATCTCGACCATGCCGCGTGGTCAAGCCATCCAAGTATTTACTTTTCTGTCTTCCCTTTGTTCTCTTCCCCTCGAGCTCGCCAGTTATAACCAAGTTCTCCTATTTATTTCTTCTCATAACATGTCAAAAAAAAAAATGTTGACTGCCTAGGTCTAATTTCTCTAATCAATTTGCGATTTTCATTTAGGCGAATCATAATAAACTAGGCACTTTTAAAGAAGGTAGTTTGCCGTTGCTTTCCTTCCTTGGCAGTGACCCACATGCCGTGACGCTAGCCATTGTCCCATGAAAGAGATCTTCTGCCTACTGTCGCGAAAGTTGAGACCATAACCAAAAACTATATGTCGGCTGCCTCAGATTTCATCCACCACCTGCCGTCCGTGGCTTCTTGTAAATAACTTCCAAAATCGAATACGAAATAACAACACATAATCCACAGAAAAATACTAAAAAAAACAGCGTCTACTGAAGAATAAACGTTAGGTTGTCGCCATTTTTGGATAGTTAGTCCATAGATTATCTTGGGTGGCTGGGTAGGCGTTTTCCCTATCAAAGGAGAGGTAAGGTGCCTCCTTCCCTCCGCTAGCATACGGGACACCCTTGGGCAAGGCGGAGTACCAATTTAGCCCCATGATCAGGGTTATGTGAAGCCATAAGTGAAGGTGGTGGATGAAGTTGAAGAGCAGCCAACATATAGTTGTAGGTTATGGTCTCCAGCTTCACGACGGTAGGAAGAGGATCTGTTATTTTTGGGGAGACAATGGCTACGGTCATCGACCAGTATGGTCTCTGCTAGGAAGGAAAGCAATGGCAAACTACCTTCTTTACAGATGCCAAGATTATCATGTACTGTAATATCATCGATAATCAGAGAAACAGTGTAAATGGGTGCTCCACAGGATCAGCCTTGCCCGATAGGAGTAGTCTTGTGCACCAGGTGACTCTAGACCGTCATCAGGCGACTGAGTGCAAAAGAGTATCAACATTGAAAGTAGGAACTTGGAATGTAAGAACTATGAGTGGGGATAGAAAATTTGATTAAGAATGAAATGAGAAGACTAAATATTAACCTGTAAGGTATATGTGAGACCAGATGGATAGGAATGGGCATTATAACATTTGAGGAATATAGAATAATCTATTATGGTGGAGAGAAACAACAGCGAGGAGTAGCAATTATAATGGATAAAGAGAGATCAAAATTGATCAAAGGATATTAGACTGCATCAGACAGAGTGTTACTTGTGAAGTTGAGTGGAAGATCTTTTGATGTCAACGTCATACAAGTTTATGCACTAACAGCAGACAGTAGTGATGACAGCATTGATGAATTTTATAATGATGTAGTGAAAGCCTTCAAGAAATGCAAGAATTCTGAAGTAAATGGGTGACTTGAATGCCAAAGTTGGAAATCAACAGGACGGATACATAATAGGCAAGTATGGACTAGGGCAACAGAATGAAAGAGGTTGCAGACTTGTACAGTGGGCAAAAGAGTATGATATGATTATTTGAAACACCTGGTATCAACAACACCCAAGGAGGTTATGGACATGGAGGAGTCCTGATCATAAGACCAGAAATCAGACTGATTACATTCTCGTCAACAGACGATTTCAAAATGCCGTAAAAGTCGCACAAAAAAAAAAAAAAAAAACTATATCAAGCGCATTGACTGATATGGAAATATTATTTCAAGACGTCGGTGACCAATGTGATATATTAAAGAAAGCAATCAACCAAGCTGCCGAAACAACCATCCTAAAAATAAAGATAATAAGACCCAAGAAATGGATGACGGAAAACATCTTAAAACTCATGGAAATAAGAAGAAATAGCAAGGAAAAATATGAAGAGATTCACAGGAAAATTAGGAAGCTATGCAAAAAGACAAAAGAAAAATGGTTTGAGGAAAATTGCAAGAAAATTGAAAACCAACACAATACCCGGAATACCAAATTAATGCACACAATAATTAGTTAGTTAGTTAGTTATCAGTTGGGGTATCTTCGTTGCACTCCGGACATGTCCATAGGTGCTCAGATCCTCCCCCCAGCATATGCATCAGCGTCCGGTGGCTAATAGTGCCAGTTCGGTGTTGGTTGACGAGGCGCTTTGTTTTCCCGATGTACCTCTCGCGTCTGGCTGTGCCGATTCTTACTCCCAGGTCTTTCATCCTGGAAAGCGATGTGGAATCACTGGCGTCAAAATCCTCTGTTCTCGCCATATCTTTAAGGGCGTTAATAACATCCGCACGATCCATGGGCTGGCCATCTACAGGGGGTGCAGAGCCAGCCAATTTATCAGCTCGTTCATTTCCCTCGACTCCCGCATGTCCCGGGACGAAGATGAAGGTGACTTTGCGGACAACAGACTTCCGCAGCGACTCATTCCACTGTCTACGTACAGATCCAGCTTCGACCTTCTGAATCATGCTCAATGAATCACTTAGTACACACACGTTGGTATAATGCTGTGATTCCAGCCATATGAAAGCCTGTGTAACTGCCATCACCTCCATCGTCATGCTGCTCGTGGTCATAGAGTGGGCACCACTGGATTCTTGAACGGTTCGGCCCGCTGAACGGGCTGTAAATGCCCACGCACTTCTCTGCTGCTTTACAACAGATCCATCTGTATAGATGAGCACTTCGGGGCTATCTGAGTGATCATAGATGAGCGCGTTAACCTCTGCATTGACAGCGGCAGGGTTCTGCTCTCTGCACCGTCTGTCGAGTGTGATAATGCAGGAGAAGGTACACTTAAAAGCTGGAGGCACCGGCACCCATTCCTTGCCGGGGTTGATACTGGTAAGACTGCAGACCTGTCCGACGACATCTTCCGCCCGACCCATCCATGATTTGCCCCTCTTTAGCCTGTCACCCTTTTCTCTGAATACAGCGTCATGCAGAGGGTGCTGCTCATCTGCACTTATTTTTAAGTATGCACGGGCTCTCCAGATCTTGATCCTGTGTTCCATTGTCGGGAAGTCAAGGAGGTATCTCATTGCTACACAGCTGGTGTCTCTCGTGCAGCCCAAAATGATGCGCATGGCTTCGTTTTGTACCTTTTCAAGTCTTCCAATCTGTGTAGGGCTGACAGTGAGGATGGCCAGGGCATACTCGACGCGTGAAAGCACAAGTCCTTGGAACAGAAGTAATAGCAGTCTTTGCTCGATATTGGCAGTCGCCATGACTCTCATTGCTGCCAAACCTTTTCGAGCCTTCGTTATGACATAATCGACATGATCTCTGAAGGACAGGCTACGATCAAGCCTCACGCCAAGATATGTCATTGACTGGGTTCTACTCAGAATGCTCCCATCCATTCTTACTGCCGGCAGGTCTGTTTTCACAATATGGTTGTTTAGTGAGAACCATGTAACCGTTGCCTTTGCAGGGTTGACAAGGGCACCGGCATCAGCACACCATGAGGAAATTCGATCCAGTTCGCCCTGCATATAGTTGGCAACCGCCTGTCTATCTCGACCCTGTCGATACACGAGGATGTCGTCAACGAATGATAGAGTCCTACCCCTCCCATCCAACTGTTGTTCAGTGATCGGCACCGTATACACGTTGAATAGTACTGGTGACAGTGGTGAACCCTGCGGCAATCCTGGACATATCGTTATCGGCTCAGAAGACCAACTCCCGCATCTTAGCACCACCTTCCTTTGGAGTAGAACTGCAGCTATCCATCGTACAAGGTGAGGGTGCACTTTCAGTCTGAGGAGGGTTTGCATCAAGTGCTCGAAAGATACTCTGTTATATGCGTCCTCTAAGTCTATGGCGGCCGCACATGTCTCTTCTCTGACCTGAAATCCTTCGTAAACATCTTGAGCAAAGACCGCCGCATTCAGCCATGACTCTTTGTTGCGTCTGTATCCTCCAAGTGTGGGCGGGAAGCAGCCGAGCTGTTCCAAGTCCCAAGCAAGTCTGTGTGCTACAATTTTCTCCAGTAGCTTGCCAACAGTATTCTGCATCGTAATGATTCTGTAGCCGCTTATCTTGGAGTGGTCTTTGTTCGGTTTTGGCAGCGGCAGAAAGTAGCTGTGTAGCCATTCTTCTTTGACCTGACCCCTCTGGATACTGGTGTTGAATTCTCTGGCCAGTTACACAATAATTAATGATATCATATCAAAAGAACAAACACATCAACGGGTTGCCTAAAAACCAAAGAGTGCAAAATCATAATAGAAAA
Source organism: Cepaea hortensis (assembly GCA_963921405.1). Lineage (NCBI taxonomy): Eukaryota > Metazoa > Mollusca > Gastropoda > Stylommatophora > Helicidae > Cepaea > Cepaea hortensis. The sequence goes on along the minus strand of OY992876.1, from coordinate 314,663,058 downwards.
AGATCAGATTTTACATACGTGGTCAAATGTGAAAGACCTTTATGATGATACAAGAGAAGAACAATATGATCATCGGAATAATAACGAAGGACCATCAATTTTGAAGATGGAAGTTCAGAATGCTTTTAACCATATGAAAACTGGCAAGACCCCGGGTACAGATAACATCACAATAGATTATATATTTATATATGGAATAAACCAAATCACCAGATTGCTGAACGCAATATACGATACTAGAGATATACCTCCTGAATTATGTAATTCTATATTTATTGCAATCCCAAAGAAATCAGGAGTCTTGGAATGTGATCAACATCGAACAATTAGTATAATGAGTCACATCACGAAGATTCTGCTGAGAATTATCATGCAAAGAATTAAGAAGAAAATACAACCCGAAATAGGAGAAGCACAATGTGGGTTTGTAGAAGGCAAGGTACAGTAAATGCTGTGTATATACTGAGAACAGTAATTGAGCGTTCTATAGAAGTAAACAAAGATCTATATCTTTGCTTTATTGACTACACAAAGGCTTTCGATAAAATGAGACATGTCGACATGATAAGGATGCTTGAAGATCTACAAATTGATGGAAAAGACATTAGACTTGTAAAAAACATATATTGGAAACAACAAGCTGCCATCAGAATTGATAGTGAAGTAGGTCAATATCAGGGCATTAAACGAGGTGTGAGACAGGGATGTGTAATGTCTCCAGATCTTCTTTCACTGTACAGTGAAAATATTTTTCAGAAATATAGAAGATATGGAAGGAATCAACATTGCATCAATAACATTAGATATGCAGATGATACAGTCTTGATTGCAGACAATGAACAGGACCTGCAAAATTTAGTAGATAAGGATCGTTGCACAAAGTGAGCAACTAGGGTTAGAACTGAATAGTAAGAAGACACAGATTATGGTCGTCACTGGAAGAAGGAACTACCACAATGTAATATACAAGTAAATGGGCATATTCTTAAGCAAGTAAATCGGTACAGTTATCTCGGGACAGTCATAACATCTAATTGGAGATGCCTTGAAGAGATTTGAACAAGAAATGTCATTGCGAAGGTAGGCTTTTGCAAGATGAAAAACATACTGACCAATAAGAAGATATCAACTGAAACGAAAAAAATAGTGTGAAAGTGCTACATAGAACCTGTACTTTTGTACGGATATGAAGAGTGGACAATGAGCAGTCAAGGTGAAAAAAACCGCTGATGGCTGTGGGAATGTGGTTTCTGTGGAAAATACAAAGAATACCATGGACAGACAGAAAAACCAATGAACAAGTCCTTCAAGAAACAAATGAAGATCGTAAACTGATTAGAGTCATTAGACGTAGACTGACAAAATGTTTTGGGCATGTTATGAGAAGAAATGACTTGGTGAACTTGGTGGCAACTGGCAAGATCGAAGGGACGAGACCAAGGGGAAGACCTAGAAGTAAATACCTGGATAGCTTGGCCAAGTGGCATGATCGAGACAGGAACACGGAGCTGATCCACGACTCTTGCGATGGAGTGAGATTGCAAAACATGACCGCCCCCACTTATCGACATGGCACATGATGGATGGGTGGATGACACATCCAACCACTCAGACCACACATCCAACCTCTCAGCCTCGAATCAATTCATTATCTGCCTCAGAGTGTGGCGGCCGTGACACCAGTTCACCACGTGGCGGTCGTGCTCGATAAAGCCATGCCATGAATGCTGCAGGGCGGTGATTGTAACAATACCACGTGACGGGGCCCTTTTCACGTCATGAGGTGCATTGTGTATATGGTGCCTGTGCCATTTCTTTTACACCGATTCACGCTCGATATTTCACGTGTTCAGTGTTGCGTCGGTCATCGTTAATTCCCAGAAAGCTTCCCGGTGTCTATTTATAGACTGGGTCAACATCGGAGCTAACCAACTGGGAGTAGATTCCACGCCTTCTCTGGTATTCGAATATATATATATGACTGTCAGGTGGGCAGGCAAGCATGATAGCTTTTACGATACGACTGCTCCCGTGATGGTAGTGTAGTGGTTAGATTTTAGTTGTTTTTATTTTTTATTTTAACAGAGAGGTGATTGTGATGGTAGAGGATTAGTTATATTTTAGATAGTAACAGTGCAGTGATTGTGATGGTTGTGTATTATTTATATTTTAGTTAGTATTTTACAGTGCGGTGATTGTGATGGTTGTGTAATGGATCTTGAAATTCAAAACAATGTATTCCCTTAGTGACACGCACGCACACACGCACGCACGCATACACACACGCACACACTGTTTTACGGTTTTATAACACTCTCCTTCTTGTAATCCACGCCGTGTGGCGTTGGTGATCATATCTGTTCACAGCCTTCTGTCTCGTGGATTCCAATATTGCTATAGTCCATGCCGTGTGGTGTTGGTGATCTTGGCTGTTCACAACACCTTGCCTCCTGTATTGCTAATCATTTATGATATGTACGTTCCATGAAGTAATTTGTCAATCTTTCCAGCATCTACTCTCTTGGTCTCGCCCTCTTTCTCCTTCCTCCAACTTTACGTTATGCTGACATACTCCAAATTTCCCTTTCTCGTGACATGCCCACAGAATGTGATCTGTCTTCTTATGAGGCAAGTAAGCAGATCACTTTGTGAATTAAAGTCTCAAAAGATATCCTCTTTTTGCTGTTTATTGTTTTTTTCCTAATTCGTATTAAGTTGATAACAGAATCAAAACATTTTTGCACATTTTCTTTTTTACACATCCATTATAAATTAACAATTGTTTGTGGATATATGTTTTGTCAATAATATTCGGGGGAAAGCGCGCGGCGGGGGGGGGGGGTTACACAGAAACACACACACACACACACACACACACACACACACACACACACACACACACACACACGTTGCTATAGTTGTCAGTTGGTGATATGAAATTCACAAGCACAATTTTCCAATAGTAACTGAAAGGTAAGTAACACATGCATGCATTATTAGAAATGATCACATTACAATGACTTGACACAGGTAGGATATGATGTTAAGCGACATAAAGATTGCAATATTCTGCGGTGGTGCACAGTTCTGTTTGTACACGATGCAGTTCAAAAATAGATTTCATGTTATTTGAGACAATTACTGTATCATGAAAAGATAGTTTATTTAATTATATAATTCATTAAATTTTGGAGATGTAGATTTATTCATAGCATATGCAGTGTTTTACTCACGAGTCATAAGATTTATGTTCCTTTGTTAAACACAATGCTAATTATTTACTTACTCAGTTCTCAAGAAAGTTGTGGCCTCATTGAACGGAGTACCAGTACCATGTATTCAACTTGGATGTGGCCTCATTGTTCACCGCCATTCCACACAATGATGGCTTCTCAGCTTTGAAGTGCTTCCTTGATAGACGCCAAAACCCTTCTATAGCCACATATCATATTTTACGTCTGACAGAACTGGCTCTTACTCTCAATTAATTTAATGTCCAATACTTCAATCAAATCAGTGGGGGTCGCCATAGGTACTAAAATAGGCCCTAGCTATGCCTTTGTATTGAGCACGAGATATGGAAACAATATAATTGCGGTACATTGATCGTGTTTTCGGTGTCACTTTTATGCAACAACAGGTCTCGAAAAATTCAGTTTTCTTATCCAATTTTCATCCTACTATCAAACTCACTTCCCACATTTCTTTGTCTTCTGTCAACTTCTTGGACCTTACGGCTTTCACAGGACCGCATAGTCTCACTATGACTGTTTACTACTACGCGACCAATTCCCACACCTTTCTACTGTAAACCTCTTCTCACCCTTCTTCCTGTAAAGACGTCATTCCTTCCTCTCAACATGTGTTTTACGGGTGGTCTAAGCATATACAACCCCAATAACACAATGCAATGGGGGATTTGATCATATCATACGTGGTATAACAATCAAACCTACTGACTCTATTTCATATGGCACAGTATGAATGAAGCCTAGTATTTTAGACCGTCAAATTATGCATATCCCAGGTACAATACCGAACCCCCTCCCCCACCCCTCTCTCGCTCTATATCTCTTCCTCCCTCTCTCCTTTACCATATAAATCTTATACAAATGCATGTATATGGTGGTGTGAATGTTTGTTGATGTGTGGTGTGAACGTTTGTTGATGTGTGTGTGTGTGTGTGTGTGTGTGTGTGTGTATATGTATGTATATATATATTCATTACACAAAGGATATATATACGCTCACACAAATCAGTCCACCCAGACTTTAGTATTCCCTTGGTATACACAAACAGGAACACAGCAAATGAGTTTCGTTGTAACCACCATCATACTTAGGTGCACACATAATTTCTCTTCAACATTCGTCTACTATGGCCAGCACTTTACTGGTATCCACTAATACATGGTACGTTGTAATACATTGTCAACACTCCAACACCAACTGTAATTCTGTGTTTAGAGACGGTGGAAAGAACGCAGGCAATGAATTACCTGGGGATACGGTTTGATCGAAGCCTTGCTTATAATGAGCACATAGACCACGTGATAACAAAGGCCAAGCGGGATTTGGCTGCGATGCGGGTCATGGCGGCAGCAAACTGTGAGCAGCGCCATCTATGTCTTCTGTACGAGGGGCTGGTCATGTCTGTTTTGGAGTATGCAATGGCAATCCTGACTCTCAGCTGTAAGCAGATAGAAAGGATGGAAAGGATACAGAATGAAGCTATGCGCATTATTCTTGGATGTACAAGAGATTCAGCATGCGCTACCTTCTTGATTTTCTAACCATTGAAGAGAGAATACAAGTTTGCAGGGCACGCGCCTACCTCAGAGTTAACGCAAACACACAACATCCACTGCATAGTGAAATTATGAAGGTGAAGGGCAGCAGGTTAAAAAGAGGACGGTCGTGGATGGGTCAAGCCGAAGACATTCTTCAACAGGTGCGTTCACTTGAGGACTTAGAACCTGGCGAGGAGTGGGTGCAAGTGCCAACCGATTTCTGCACATCCTTTTCAGTTTGCATCCAACTAGATAGAAAATGCAGACAAGAAAATCCGGCTGCTGTGGATTTTCGAGAATTCGCTAGACGGTGATGCGGTCATCTACACAGATGGGTCGGTCGTCCGACATGTGAGAAGCTCATGGGTCTTTACAGCTCGGGCAGGAGGGAGAATTGTGAAGGAGGACTCTGGTACTTTCACTGAAACCACAAGTAGCCTGACTATGGAAGTTATGGCAGTAAGTAAAGCAATAACGTGGCTCGAGAGACAGACATTCACTAGGGCATGTTTCCTTAGCGACTCAATGAACATGATCAAGAGGATAGAGGAGGGGTCGATCCGAAGAGAATGGTTGCTGCCTCTGGAGCGGGCTCGGCTGGCAAAGATTAGTTTCATCTTCGTGCCAGGGCATGCGGGAGTACAAGGAAATGAGCGGGCTGACAAGCTCGCAGGTGAGGCTACTGTGAAGGGCGGACGCGCCATGGACCAGGCTGACATTCTGAATGCTCTACGAGAAGTAAGACTTTTGCGTGAACCAAGTGATGACTGTGAATCTACAACCATGGCCAGACTGCGAGAACAGCAAATTAAAAGAGGGGTGGCTAAACAAGAACACTACGCAGGAAGCCAAAGAAGATTGATAAACCAACACAGATCTGGCGTCGTTAGCCGCTACACGCTGCGAGATTTGCTAAGGAGGGGATCCGAGCACTTATGGACTGAATGGTTCGATGTGCAATGAGGATGATCTGTCGACTAACTAACTAACTAACATTGTACGGATATCCACCGGGGCACTCCTTCATAGTTTTCGCTCTCGGTCCACCATCATATCTTCACTGCTTCCAGTTTCCCGCCTGGCCATCCTCCCATTTTACTTGTACCACTTCCACTCAATTACCGGTGATCTTCACTGAACCGTTACCATCTCCTATCCCGGTCCACACGGCGTCATAGACTCCCACGGCTGTCTATATATGGTTATCAAGGTAAAGATTAATGTTAGTATCACAGATTGGGATTCAGATATAAGTAGTAATTGTTTACTTCAAATATTCAATTTCTCTTCATTGTTCTCATTTTTTTATTTTCATCTTTTCATTCATCTCATCCCGTTCTTATGCCTTAATGTAGTCACTGAAGGGTGTTTTCCATGATTATATATTATGTTCTATGTATTTATTTGTTTGCTGATGAAGGCTTGACCACATGGCATGTGCGAGACAGGAACACTGAGCTGATCCACAACGCTGGTGATCGAGTGAAATGGCGAGTCATGACCGCCATCGCTTTCCGGCATGGCACATGATTGATTGATTGATTGAAGGCTAGTCGCAGAAAGATCCTGTGTTTTGTGTTTCTTTATCATGAATGTTATAGACAATCAATACATATTGATATAATATACATACAGCTGATAATACAGATTATCAATACAATTATGTGTTTTATTGTCGATATTGTTCATGTTGTACTTGCTTGCGTTTTTATATGTTAGTAGTTTCAACTTCTCACCTGTTGCAAATTCATGATCCAAATGCTTGTATATATTTGTCTTGTATTTGATCAAATAAGTGATAGTCAATCTTCACTTCAACCCAGACACATAACTTACATGGTCAAGCAATGTGTATTTTAATCACAGCAAGGATAGGAAGTCTCCTACCCCAGCACAATGACAGGTTCCCCTACAGAACCTGGACAAGTTATCGAAGCGTCATGACTCTGGTTTTCGTTTGTGCCAACGTTGTCATGGTTACCAACATAACTTACGCTGATTTGCTGAGTACTTCCGTGAGGGTGGGATACCACAATGTACGCGGAGATTTCTGGATTTGAATTTTCCTTGTCTGTTTCTATCCCACTGTCTGTCCGATCTAAAAGCCTTTTCAATGAAACTTTAACACTGTTCATATCTCTTTGTCATATCTTTAAAACATTTTGCAAAATTCTGATCGTTGATGGCATACACCATCGTGCATTTGTCATTTATGACATTATTACACTAGTGTGCCATGTCTGTCAATGTTACCACATCTTTACAGAGATCAGGTGTTTCACCTGAATCAAAGAATAGATGATATGTGATGTGTTCAGTCTCCACTGTGTCGTTAATAAGGCGAGCTGCTGAGCTGACGTAAATATAAGCACCATTTGTTTTGCATGGTAGAAGGCTCTCACTTCTCTACAAGGCAGACGTGAAAAGTAATGTAATGTTTCAAACATGTAACCACATGAGATATCCACGCACTTCCTACCCTTTTCTGGTAATCACGGATATGGGATGTCAGTACCCATGACAGTCTTAGGCCTCTCCTCACTGACACACTTCACAGACACTTGCACACAGTTAGATCTGACACATTTTTGATTGTTTCCATTGTCTCATCTTTACGGTAAAAAAGGCGGGAGATAGTCCATGATGAACTTTTTAGAAGGACAGAAATTCGGGTGACCTGGATTTTTCTGACGGGTGTCGCCGTGTCTGAGCAGATCTTCTTCGTCTACACAACTGAAGTTTTCTTTCCCTGGTCCCGCTGAACAGATGGAGATATCAACAATAATATTATAGTACAAACACATACACATCAGGAGCTATAGTCTGTTTATTTTTTTCTGCCCCAATATAAAATTCCATATCTCAGTAACTAACTGATGGAAAATTATGAGATTTAGCATATAACCTTATCATTATGTCCACCCAACAAAAAGAATTTTGTTCTGGAGATTGTACAGCAGATTTCAATGTTTGTTTATATGCGGTATATAATTTACGCCTCAGCGATTAAATCCATAATTTTAAAAGTATTACAGCTTCACCAAGACGCATCCGCGCTTTTTAAAAAATTGTCTCGTGGTTTCCGTTTTGGGACAAACTGCGCGCAGTTTAATGGATTGTTCAGAGGTGTCTTCAGTGTGGGTTCTTTCATGAAACGTGATTATATAAATAAATATATAAATAAATCTTACCATTAATATAATATTAATAGCTAATATTTGAATGTGTAAATGTTGTTCAATGGGATTGAATGGGAAATTGTGTACACTTCAAAGCATCGCCATGAAGTTGTACACATATTTTTGTCAAGAACTGATCGCAGGAAACTGTTTCATACTGTTACAAATCCAGAAAAAAGAACAGTGCATGCATTGGGTTTGAGTAAACGGTAATTTCGTCGATGGGTGCAAGAATCTGAAATGAAACCAACACGCGATAAGCAAACGGTAGGTAGAAAGGCAATTGTAGACAGCTTTGACAAGGATGTCATCAGGCGAGTTATTATAAAAATGATGGATGCCAAAGAAACAGTGACTGTAAGAAAACTGAGGGTTTGGTTGAGAAAAAAAAAAAAAACAATAACACAGAGCTATCCAAAACAACTTTGTGGAAAATTATAAGGATATTAGGCTTCACTTTTAGAAAGTATAAGGGAGGTAGAAATATCCTTTGCGAACAACCGCATTTAGGAGTCATGAGACGTGGATCAATGCGCACCACACAAGTGAAAAGGAATGGCAATCAGTGGATGGAAAGATAAAGCGTTATGTGCCCAGTAGTAAAGGACAGCGTTTGGTCATAGCCTTTGCTGGCAGTACTCATAATGGCTTACTACAGAATGTTGGGCTCTTGTTCGTATCAAAGCATACAGACAATAGGGATTATCATAATGAGATGAATGGTAATGTATTTAGAGATTGGCTCGAGAATACAGTACTTCTATCCCTTGATAGACCGTCTTGTCTACTCATGGACAATGCATCATATCACAATAGTGTTGCCCAAGAAGACAAAATACCTACGGCATCAAACACAAAGGAAACAATAAAGATATGGCTCCAAAGGGAAAATATACCATTTCCAGAAACATATTTCAAGCTACAGTTGTTGTCCCTTGTAAAACAGGCTCAAAAAAATCAATAAATATCAAATCGACAAGTTGATAGAGCATGGCCATAGGTGCTTGAGACTTCAGCCGTATCATTCACATTTAAACCCTATAGAACTTGTGTGGGCTAAAATTAAAGGACAGGTGGCAGCTACCAATACTACATCACATTGTCTGACGTCAAGATACTACCCAGTCCGCGCTATTAAATATTGATAAAAGTTACTGAAAAAAATGGGAGGACCATGTGTTGAAAGAGGAAGAGGACTATTGGAGAAAGGATGGATTGGATTTTATGCAACCGAGAGCAATCATAAACCTACTAGAATCGTCCGACACAGATTAAGGTCTGATCAAATCGCAGACCTTAATCTACGTGCAAACTTACTGGGATATTTTGCTCCAACTATTCAGACGAATTGCAGGCCCTAAACATTACAGCATCAGCATAATATTAATGGCAACAGTTTATATTCCATAGTGATGAATTTTCAATTCCGCAAGCCTTCAGCGGTGACAAACAACTGTATTGAAAAAAACACACACACACACACACACACACACACACACACACACACACACACTAAACGCATTGAATACCAACAGAAGAGTAATATTGAGGTGGAAACTGACATATTGTGGCATAACAAGAAACGTGAGAGCAAACACGTTGTCAAATTAGGGGACAATACACGTGCATACGAATCAATCTATAGACTTCAATGAAAAGAGGACCAACATCTTGGTCGTTAAGGAGAAAGCCCACTACAGAGACACTGACAACTATTTTCATAGTGCAAAACAGGCAATTATGCTCCATGTCTGAACGGTAAACAGCAGAGTAGACAATCATTCACAAAGACTAAAGGCAGGTCTGTCACCCATGTGTACGTGTGAACAAACTATACAGACACCTGAACAGATCCTTAAAAATGGAAACATGATGACTAAATTGCGGTATCATTTCTGGTTACTCCATACGCACATTAACGCACAGCTATTTGGAAGCATTTACGAACTCAATATAAAAAGCTAACATGAATACTTGTGTACACATTATTAACCAGCAGGTGAAGAAGCAAGAAGGAAATGAAAAATAAGGTAATATATTCCTTCTACATTTCTGTCAATGTACACATTATTTACCCCATGCCTCTGTAAATTCTCTGTCTTTACTAATATTACACATTACACCCCTCTCGGGATTCTCCGTGGTGAAGTGGTCAAGACGTCTGGCTCTGGCTCCGAAGGTTGTATGTTCGATTCCGGGCCGCGTCCTTCATTTCACGAGTGCATTTTTTCGGAGACTCCCGAAGGTTGTCGCTGGAGCTACGGAGTTCGTGCTTTGTGCGACGCTTTCCACGCTGCGGAAAGAGACTGAGCCATATGGGATAAAAACCCGGTGCAATGCAGTCGACCCTGTCGACTTTTAAGCTACTTTTTTACATCACCCACTCCCATACGAATCCGGATACGCCTTGTGTCGTCATCTGAATTGGCGGGACATTCATTACTGTAAAAACAAGTTTGTTAGCAAGAAATCACTAGTTTTTCACCAAATCATTAAAGAAATGTCGCCGCTTTCGATGATTTAAGTTGCTTTTGGACCTACAAAAGACATATTCCTTGGGTGGGGGAAAATATAAGACGGCAGGAAAATTTTCATAACGATGCAACAGACAGTTTTCAAAATAATTGTTCGTGAATGACGGCATTCATTTCTGGACATACTATAGTACATGTACCATTCTCATACAGGTATGATCATCAGCTAATGCATGTAACATTCTTATACAAGAACTTATCAACAGTTAATACATGTAACATTCTCTTACAAGACATGATCATCGAATAATACATACAACATTCTCATACATAATATGATGACCAACTAACACATTAGTAGTATGTCAGGTGTTATTTACTTAGATATTTAGGATCTGAATCCTTCTGATGACGTCATTTTTTACTATATAAAAAGTCATGATCCTTTGCTCTGACGTCAAATAGCGGATCCTTCGGGGACCGCAATTTTTTAAAATTTGGGCGGGTATTTTCTTGGGTCTGGGTGACTACTTCCGGTTATCGTGATGACTACTTCCGGACCCAGGTACGCGGTGGCGGCGGGGCGGACAACGAGACAAGCCCCGTGCATGTGGAATAATTATATAGATAAGTAGACCAACTAGTTGTCGGGCCCTTGGGTCGAGTCCCAGTGTGTGTGTGTGTGTGTGTGTGTGTTTGTGTGTGTGTGTGTGTGTGTGGCGCGGTCACGTGGTGTGATCAAACTCCAGTCATATCGATCCCCGCCTTCGATGAGAAGATAGAAGTCAGTATGACAGAAAACAAAATGATTTATTCCATCTCTGGAGCCAACCCGAGGACCCCTAGTTGGACGATGAATAAATATTTGTACGCTTCGGCCTAAGTCCTGACCCATGTATTAACATTAAGCGATTGGTGAAAATCTGGTTTAGAAATATACTAGCCATCCATATAATTTTATTAAAAATTAACCTAAAACATATAATAAGCGGCTAAATTCGTGTATGTTTATTGGAGAATAGTTACGTCAATAAAAAACTACGAGTCTCAATTAATAACAACGATAACGTGCTAAGATAATTATAAAAATATGTAATATTATTAAAACCCGCAGTTATACCCCTTAATTATAAACGTATGCCTAGGGAGACAAATCGGATCCCTTGACTAAACCAGAATTGTTCCCCCTTTTACACACTAACCTCCCCCTGAATTACCGTTTACCTGCGCGCGCAAGCAACCAGTAACGCTTCACCTACCACGAGCCGTCCGATACGACAACAGCCAAGGGCCAGCGGAGTACTGATAACTGGTTGATAAAACACGCCCAATGAGGCGTTCTGGCTGACCGTTAACTAGTATTATTATGCATACAGCGCTCAATCGGGCAAGAGATGGAAAGCTTGGGTTTAAGTTTGGTTACGTTAAGTCAGCCGTTTAAAATAAAATAAAATTCAGCACAAATATGTATTTTCTATTTGCTGTAAATCTCTCTCTCTCTCTCTCTCTCTCTGTCTCTCTCTCGCTCTCTCTACCACTCTCTCTCTCTTTTTTCTATTCTCTCTCTCACTCTCTCTCTCTCCCGCTACCTCTCTGTCTCTCTCACTCCCGCTGTCTCTCTCTCTGTCCCTCTCTCTCTCACTATCTCTCTCTCACAATATCTAGCATTCTCTCTTTTTCTCTCCCCAGCTGACTATCTATCTCTCTCTCACTCTCTCTGTCCCTATATCTCTCTCACCCTTGCTCTCTCCCGCTCGCTGTCTCTCTATCCAGCTCTAGGTAGCTCTCTCTCTCTCCCTCTCTCTCTGTCTTTTCTCTCATTCTCTCTATGTCTCCCTCCCTCTTTCCATCCCACTCTCTCTCTACCTCTCCCTTCCTAGCTCTCTCTCTCTCTCTCTCAAGCGCTCCCACTCATCTCCCTCTCTCTCTTTTCTCTACCTCTCTCTATGTCTCCATCCCTCTTTCCCTCCCAATCTCTCTTCCTAGCTCTATCACTCTCTCTCCCAAGCGCTCCCGCTCTCTCTCCCTCTCTCTATGTCTCCCTCCCTATTTCCCTCCCACTCTCTCTCTATCTCTCTCTTCCTAGCTTTATCTCTCTCTCCCAAGCGCTCCTGCTCTCTCTCCCTCTCTCCGTCTCTCTTTTTGTCTCTCTCTCTCGCACACTCGATCTCTCCCCCTATTCTCACTCTCTCTCTCTGTCTTCGCACACCACTCTCTCAGGTGAGCTCTCTCTATACCTCTCTAGAGCTCTCTATGTCTCTCGCTCACTATCTCTCTCACTATCCATAGCTTTCTCTCTTTTTCTCTCCCCCGTTGGCTCTCTCGCTCTCTCTCTTTTCTCTCACTCTCTCTCTTTCACTCTTTCGCCACTCTCTCAGGTGGTCTCTCTCTCTATCCCGCTCTATGTCTCTCTCGCTCTGTCTCTCTCACTCTCGCTGTCTTTCTCTCACCGCTCTATCATGTGATCTCTCACTATCCCTCTCTAACTCTCTCTCTCTCACCCTTGTTCTCTCCCCCTGTCTATCTCTCTCACCCGCTTCGCTGTTTCCCTCCCTCCTCTCTCTCTCTTTCTCTGTCGCTTTCTCTCTCTCTCACCCTTGCTCTCTCCCCCTGTCTATATCTCTCACCCGCTTCGCTCTTTTCCTCCCGCCCTCCCCTTCTCTCTCTTTCTCTCTCTCTCTCTCTATCTCTCTCTCTCACACTTGAGCTCTCCATGGCTTTTTTGATACATCTTTCACATTTTCGTTGTTTTTCTCTAAATAGGCATACAGTTAACCTAGCAATACTAGTATAATAAAGAGATATATGGTGCTAATCGCATATAACTGGAGTATGTGCTCTGCTGGCTGCGACACCAATCAACACATCCACATGGCTGATTCATTAACCTGAATGTTTGTATACATGTTGGCTATTCTGACATGCAGATTAATGACTTGTCCTGATCTGTCCATAACACGGTAGTCACCTTGAGCAAGTACTGTGGCTTTATGATTGACTTCATCATTAATTTCTTTTGGTGGTATGTAACGGGTGGATCAGACTTATCTTATTCCCCTCCTTCCGTACCCAATCGATCAGCGCTGACGTGTCTGGATACTCCACAGTGGGATGACAACCATTGTATGGTGACCTTATACTCACTGCTAAGTTCAGAAAGTGGTGTCCTTAGCACCGACAATGTCCCACAACGAGCGCCTCGAGCACTGATTTTTGCATTTGCCAATAGCAACTAATGATACAACCGAGACACGAGTGTAATGACCCAATAGATCAAAAACAGCGGTAATGGAAGAAACCAACGTGGAAACTAACTCACAAAATACCCCAGAGGGGGAAAGAAATTCGCTCTGGTGCATGTGTGGTCGGCAAGTGCCGCAACTAGAGATTTTCTTCTTCTGTCAAATGGTCGTTATATACACAGTCATTGGCGTATCACTATTTAATCTGTCTCGAGACATTATCAACATGGTCGAGGGCAAGTTGTGGATCGCTCTTCTAAGCAGCTGTCTGGGTTACATGCTACCAAACCCTAAAATATGAGCTTCTACCTGACATTACCGAGTAATACTTCGCCGAACATATTTCCCAAGAACTCACCAGGTCACTATTTCGTTAAGTTACCGCAGACTATAGAGGTGAGTCAATATTTTGAAGTGGGTCTGGCCGAAATTCAATTCCCCCACTACTACTGCAATGTGCTAGAGAATGAAGTATGGCTAAGATACATCCCACCCAATGGTAGAGTGATAAGAAAGGTGTGCCCCTCAGGTCTGTACAGTTCACCAGACGCGTTTATAACTGCACTGAACCGCCTAATGAATGATCGGTAGGCGGACGATCAACTCTGTGTTCTATTCCATTTCGACAATGCATCAAAGAAAGTCATCGTGAAAATACTCGAACCCGGGGCCACTAATTCATTTAGTGAGAAGTTACAAGAGATACTAGATACAATTGAAGGTGAAGGGTCAATAGACCTGAATAATAACGACCTGCAAAATGTCTACGTATACTGCGATCTCATTGCGGCAAGACCAGTTGTAGACGTCATGGTCCCACTACTAAGGACGGTTCCTATCATGAATCAGCGATCGACCTCAGTGTTTCGCGCTTACGACAAACCTCACTACATACCACTGAACTGTTATTCCTTCGACACGGTGGAAATGCATCTAACCACTGATACGGGTACAAAGGTCCCATTCACTACTGGGACTTCAGTGCTGACGTTACATTTTCGAGTTCGGAAGAGATCAGACCTAGAATAATGGTGAAATACGGGGCGGTACAACGAAACCCCAGACTGTCTGAAGATATGATGTGCCCAACACACAGATGATTGATGCCTCGGGTATCTACAAGACTCAGATATCAGTCCACCAAGCAGGAGACCAGTTTATGATTACATGCTAAGTGACATGTACATACCAGGCTACCAACCGAAAAAAAAACCAACCTATTCAAACAATGGCGTGTAGAAATCCAGAAACAACATACAACGTTTATAGCTTTGTACGTGAAAATAAAATGTTGTGATGATACTATGTATACCACCGCATAGCACATCATCCATTTCGTATAATGACATTATGCATTTTTATTCTTGAAAAATGTACTGAAATACTGTAAAATGCACTTGAAATACTGTAAAATAAGCAGGCGTATATTATAATTACGTCTTGGTTGTTGAATTTTTGTTAGTGTTTACGGTGTATATAGTTGTCATGTGAGTAGAGAATGATACATTATGGCGCCAAAATTCAATAAATATTTCAACAAAACTAAGGAAACGGGTTAACCAAAGTAGAAAAAAAAACTGTCGACCATAATCTGAAATAGCTCAAACAAAATTATGAAAAGTAGGAAACTTTGCAAAACGTAAGAAAAGCTGTTACCCAAAAGGGGAAAAAATATTTGGCCACATTTCAATCAGATTTATGAAAAGTAGGAAAACTTGTTAACCAAATGGCAAAAATCTTGGCCAAGTAAGAAAATGTGTTAACCAAATGTGAAAAGTTTAGCCAAATTTCAAACTAAACTTATAAAAACCTCAGTCAAACATATGAAAAGTAGGAAAATTTGTTAACCAAACGTGAACAATTTGGCCAACTTTCACCCAAATTTATGAAAAATAGGAAAATTTGTTAACCAACCGTGAAAAGTTTGGCCAAATTTCACCCAAACTTATGAAAAGTATGAAATTTTGTTGTCCAGATGTGAAAAGAGTGACCAAATTTCACCCAAACTTATGAAAAGTAGGAAACTTTGTTAACCAAAGGGCAAAAAAAAATCTTGGCCAAGTAAGAAAATGTGTTAACCAAATGTGAAAAGTGTGACCAAATTTCATCAAAACCCATAAAACATAGGAAATTGTGTTGACCAAATGTGAAAAGCTTTGACCACAGCTCAAACAATCTTATAAATATCTCACCCAAAACTTATCAAAAGAAGGAACTTTTGTTGTCCAGATGTGAAAAGTTTGGCCAAATTTCAAACAAACTCATAGAAAGGACGAAACTTTGGTAATCTAATATGAAAAGTAGGAAAATGTGTTAAATAAATGTGAAAAGTTTGGCCAACTGTCACCCAAACTTATGAACAGTGGGAAATTTTGTTGTCCAGCGGTGAAAAGTTTGACCACATTTCACCCAAACTTATGAAAAGTAGGAAACTTTGTTAACAAAAGGGCAAAAAAAAAATCTTGGCCAAGTAAGAAAATGTGTTAACCAAATGTGAAAAGTTTAACCAAATTTCAAACCAAACTTATAAAAAGCTCAGTCAAACATATGAAAAGTAGGAAAATCTGTTAACCAAACGTGAAAAGTTTGCCCAACTTTCACCCAAAATTACGAAAAGTGAGAAATTTTGTTGTCCAGGCGTAAAAACTGTGACCAAATTTCACTCAAACTTATGAAAAGTAGGAAACTTTGTTAACCAAAGGGTAAAAATCTTGACCAAGTAATAAAATTTGTTAGCCAAAGGTGAAAAATTTTGGCTACATTTCAACCAGACTTATACAAAAACTCACCCAATCTTATGAAAAGTAGGAAAATTTGTTAACCAAACGTGAAAAGTTTGGCCAACTTTCACCCAAACTTATGAAAAGTGTGAAATGTTGTTGACCAGATGTGAAAAGTTTGACCAAATTTCACCCAAACTTATGACCATTAGGAAACTTTGTGAACCTAAGGCAACAATTTTGACCAAGTAAGACAATGTATTAACCAAAGGTGAAAAGTTTAGCCAAATTTCAAACCAAACTTATAAAATTCTCAGTCAAACATATGAAAAGTAGGAAAATTTGTTAACCAAAAGTGAAAAGTGTAGCCAACTTTCACCCAAACTCAAGAAAAGTGTGAAATTTTGTTGTCCAGATGTGAAAAGTTTGACCAAATTTCACCCAAACTTATGACAATTAGGAAACTTTGTGAACCTAAGTCAAAAATGTTGGCCAAGTAAGACAATGTATTAACCAAAGGTGAAAAGTTTAGCCAAATTTCAAACCAAACTTATAAACATCTCAGTCAAACATATGAAAAGTAGGAAAATGTTTTAACCAAACGTGAAAAGTTTGGCCAACTTTCACCCAAACTTATGAAAAGTGGGATATTTTGTTGTCCAGACGTGAAAAGTGTGACCAAATTTCACCCAAACTTATGAAAAGTAGGAAAGTTTGTTAACAAAATGGTAAAAATCTTGGCCAAGTAAGAAAATGTGTTAACCAAAGGTGAAAATTTTTGGACAAGTTTGGCCAAATTTCAAACAAAACTCATAAAGAGGTAGGAAACTTTGTTAACCAAAGGTGAAAAGTTTGAGCAAAGTTCATCGAAACTTATGAAAAGTAGGAAACTTTGTTAACCAATTTCAACAATAAAATAGTACAAAAAATTAACAATTAAATTTCTCTTTATGTTTCCAACTTGAATGTTTCATGTAGAAATTTAATTGTTAAGTTTTTTCCCTTTTGGGTAACAACTTTTCTTACGTTTTGCAAAGTTTCCTACTTTCCATAATTTTGGTTGAGCTATTTCAGATTATGGTTGACAGTTTTTTCTACTTTGGTTAACCCGTTTCCTTAGTTTTGTTGAAATATTTATTGAAATTTGTCACCAATATGTATCATTCTCTCCTCTCATGACAACTATTTACACCGTAAACACTAACAAAAATTCAACAACAAAGACGTAATTATAATATATGCCTGTTTATTTTACAGTATTTCAAGTGCATTTTACAGTATTTCAGTACATTTTTCAAGAATAAAAATGCATAATGTGATTATACGAAATGGATGATGTGCTATGCGGTGGTATACATAGTATCATCACACCATTTTATTGTCACGTACAAAGCTATACACATTGTATGTTGTTTCTGGATTTCTACACGCCATTGTTTGAGTAGGTTGGCTTTTTCGGTTGGTAGCCTGCTAGGTACATGTCACTTAGACTGTAATCATAAAACTGGTCTCGTGCTTGGTGGGCTGAAATCTGAGTCTTGTAGATACCCGAGGCATCAATCATCTGAGTGTTGGGCACATCATGTCTTCGGACAGTCTGGGGTTTCGATGTACCGCCCCGTATTTCACCATTATTCTAGGTCTGATCTCTTCCTAACTCGAAAATGTAACGTCAGCACTGAAGTCCCGGTAGTGAATGGGACTTTTGTACCCGTATCAGTGGTTAGAAGTATTTCCATCGTGTCGAAGGAGTAACGATTCAGCGGTATGTAGTGAGGTTTGTCGTAGGCACGAAACACTGAGGTCGATCGCTGATTCATGATTGGAACCGTCCTTAATAGTGGGACCATGACGTCTCCAACTGGTCTTGCCGCAATGAGATCGCAGTATACGTAGACATTTTGCAGGTCGTTATTATTCAGGTCTATCGACCCTTCACCTTCAGTTGTATCTAGTATCTCTTGTAACTTCTCACTAAATGTAATAATGGCCGCGGGTTCGAGTATTTTCACGATGACTTTCTTTGATGCATTGTCGAAATGGAATAGACCACAGAGTTGATCGTCCACCTACCGATCTTTCATTAGGCGATTCAGTGCAGTTATAAACGCGTCTGGTGAACTGTATAGGCCTGAGGGACACACCTTTCTTATCACTCTACCATTGGGTGGGATGTATCTTAGCCATACTTAATTCTCTAGCACATTGCAGTAGTAGTTGGGGTATTGAATTTCGGCCAGACCAAAATATTGACTCACCTCTATAGTCTGCGGTAACTTAACGAAATAGTGACCTGGTGAGTTCTTGGGAAATATGTTCGGCGAAGTATTACTCGGTAATGTCAGGTAGAAGCTCATATTTTAGGGTTTGGTAGCATGTAACCCAGACAGCTGCTAAGAAGAGCGATCCACATATTGTCCTCGACCGTGTTGATGTTGTCTCGAGACAGATTAAATAGTGATACGCCAATGACTGTGTATATAACGACCATTTGACAGAAGAAGAAAATCTCTAGGCGCGGCACTCGCCGACCTCACATGCACGAGAGCGAATTTCTCTCCCTCTCTGGGGTATTTTGTGAGTTAGTTTTCACGTTGGTTTCTTCCATTACCGCTGTTTTTGACCTATTGGGTCATTACACTCGTGTCTCGGTTGTATCATTAGTTGCTATTGGCAAATGCAAAAATCAGTGCTCGAGGCGCTCGTTGTGGGACATTGTCGGTGCTAAGGACACCACTTTCTGAACTTAGCAGTGAGTATAAGGTCACCATACAATGGTTGTCATCCCACTGTGGAGTATCCAGACACGCCAGCGCTGATCGATTGGGTACGGAAGGAGTGGAATAAGATAAATCTGATCCACCCGTTACATACCACCAAAAGAAATGAATGATGAAGTCAACCAGAAAGCCACAGTACTTGCTCAAGGTGACTACCGTGTTATGGACAGATCAGGACAAGTCATTATTCCGCATCACAGAATAGCCCACATGTATACCAACATTCAGGTTAATGAATCAGCCTTGTGGATGTGTTGATTGGTGTCGCAGCCAGCAGATCACGTACTCCAGTTATATGCGATTAGCACCTTATATCTCTTTATTATACTAGTATTGTTAGGTTAACTGTATGCCTATTTGAAGAATCACAACGAAAATGTGAAAGATGTATTAAAAAAGCCAGGGAGAGCTCAAGGGAGAGAGAGAGAGAGGGAGAGAGAGAGAGAGACAGACAGACAGACAGAGATAGAGAGAGGGGGGAGGGCGGGAGGAAAAGAGCGAAGCGGGTGAGAGAGATAGACAGGAAGAGAGAGAGAGCAAGGGTGAGAGAGAGAAAGCGAGAGAGATAGACAGAGAGAGGTGGGAGGGAAAGAGCGAAGCGGGTGAGAGAGATAGACAGGAAGAGAGAGCAAGGGTAATAGAGAGAGAGAGAGTTAGAGAGGGATAGTGAGAGATCACATGGTAGAGCGATGAGAGAAGGACAGCGAGAGTGAGAGAGACAGAGCGAGAGAGAGAGACAGAGAGAGAGACGCGGAGCGAGATAGAGAGAGACCACCTGAGAGAGTGGCGAAAGAGTGAAAGAGAGAGTGAAAGAGAGAGAGAGTGGGAGGAGAGAGAGCGAGAGAGCCAGCGGGAAGGAGAAAAGAGAGAAAGCTAGAGATAGTGAGAGAGATAGTGAGCGAGAGTCATAGAGAGCTCTAGAGAGGTATAGAGAGAGATCTCCTGAGAGAGTGGTGCGCAAAGACAGAGAGAGAGTGAGAGAGAAAGAGCGAGAATAGGGGGAGAGATCGAGGGTGCGAGAGAGAGAGTGACAAAAAGAGAGACGGAGAGAGGGAGAGAGAACGGGAGCCCTTGGGAGAGAGAGATAAAGGTAGGAAGAGAGAGATAGAGAGAGAGTGGGATGGAAAGAGGGAGGGAGACATAGAGAGAGGGAGAGAGAGCGGGAGCGCTTGGGAGAGAGAGATAGAGCTAGGAAGAGAGATTGGGAGGGAAAGAGGGATGGAGACATAGAGAGAGGGAGAGAAGAGAGAGAGAGAGGGGGTGATCGATCGGGAGCGCTTGGGAGAGAGAGATAGAGCTAGGGAGAGAGAGATAGAGCTAGGAAGAGAGAGATAGAGAGATAGAGTGGGAGGAAAAGAGGGAGGGAGATATAGAGAGAATGTGAGAAAAGACAGAGAGAGGGAGAGAGAGAGCTACCTAGAGCTGGATAGATAGACAGAGAGTGGGAGAGAGCAAGGATGAGAGAGATATACGGACAGAGAGACTGAGAGAGATAGGGAGAGAGAGAAAGAGAGAGAGAGTCAGCTGGGGAGAGAAAAAGAGAGAATAATCGAGAAAGTGAGAGAGATAGTGAAAGAGAGAGGGACACAGAGAGAGAGAGAGAGAGAGAGAGAGAGAGAGAGAGAGAGAGGGACAGCGGGAGTGAGAGAGACAGCGAGGTAGCGGGAGAAAGAGAGTGAGAGAGAATAGAAAAGAGAGAGAGAGTGGTAGAGAGGGCGAGCGAGCGAGCGAGCGAGAGAGAGAGACAGAGAGAGAGAGAGAGAGAGAGAGAGAGAGAGAGAGAGAGAGAGAGATTTACAGCAAATAGAAAATACATATTTGTGCTGAATTTTATTTTAAACGGCTGACTTAATGTAACCAAACTTAAACCCAAGCTTTCCATCTCTTGCCCGATTGAGCGCTGTATGCATAATAATACTAGTTAACGGTCAGCCAGATCGCCTCAGTCGGCGTGTTTTTTCTACCGGTTATCAGTACCCCGCTGGCCCTTGGCTATTGTCGTATCGGACGGCTCGTGGTCAGTGAAGCGTTACTGGTTGCTTGCGCGCGCAGGTAAACGGTAATTCAGGGGGGAGGTTAGTGTGTAAAAGGGGGAACAATTCTGGTTTAGTCAAGGGATCCGATTTGCCTCCCTTGGCATACGTTTATAATTAAGGGGTATAACTGCGGGTTTTAATAATATTACATATTTTTATAATTATCTTAGCACGTTATCGTTATTATTAATTGAGACTCGTAGTTTTTTTTTTTTATTGACGTAACTATTCTTCAATAAACATACACGAATTTAGCCGCTTATTATATGTTTTAGGTTAATTTTTAATAAAATTCTATGGTTGGCTAGTATATTTCTAAACCAGATTTTCACCAATCGCTTAATGTTGATACATGGGTCAGGACTTCGGCCGAAGTGTACAAAAGTTTATTCATCGTCCAACTAGGGATCCTCGGGTTAGCTCGAGAGATGGAATAAATCATTTTTTTTTCTGTCATACTGACTTCTATCTCCTCATCGAAAGCGGGGATCGATTTGACTGGAGTTCGATCACACCACGTGACCGCGCCACACACACACACACACACACACACACACACACACACACACACACACACACACACACACACACACACTGGGACTTGACCCAGGGGCCCGACAACTAGTTGGTCTACTTATCTGTATAATTATTCCACATGCACGGGGCTTGTCTCGTTGTCCGTTACGCCGCCACCGCGTACCCGGGGACCGGAAGTAAGCATCACGATAACCGGAAGTAGTCACCCAGACCGAAGAAAATACCCGCCCAAATTTTAAAAAATGCGGTCCCCGAAGGATCCGCTTTTTGACGTCAGAGCAAAGGATCATGACTTTTTATATAGTAAAAAATGACGTCATCAGAAGGATTCAGATCCTAAAAATCTAAGTAAATACCACCTGACATACTACTCACATTTAACATTTTCATACATAACATGATGACCAACTAACACATGTAACATTCTCATACATAACATGATGACCAACTAACACATGTAACATTCTCATACATAACATGATGACCAACTAACACATGTAACATTCTCATACATAACATGATGACCAACTAACACATGTAACATTCTCATACATAACATGATGACCAACTAACAGATGTAACATTCTCATACACTGTAACGTGACATGCAACAAATTGACTTGACAATTCAGCAACACAAAGAAGTTATGGACTGCTACTTCTGTCACGTGAAGATGTTATTATTCTGTCACAGTTGAGTGAAATAAAACATGTCACTATATTGCATGACAATGAACCACTTATGTTTTTTTGCATTGATAACTAAACAATGCTCTTCCGTGGCGAAGGCGTTACGGACGCAGTTCGTGGTCTCGTATATCCGCGTTCGAAACACAGCTACGGAGGAATTGGCATCAGACCGCCTTACATTTTTTTTTTTACAAAATGGTATGTGTGCCGGTCGTTCAGAAAGCAATGGCAAACTACTGAACGTAAACGTGCCAAGAGATCACAAAAGCAAGAAATGATGGTGTTTACTGTGGCGTCATGTAAAGAATGTTTAACTAACTAAACAATGTATCATCATTAACATGTGTCATGCCAGTAAGCGTGGGCTACAATGTTTCACCATATCACGCGATCACAAGAGTCGTGGATCAGCTCAGTGTTCTTGTCTCGAACATGCCATGTGGCCGAGCCAGGTATTTACTTCTCTGCTTCCCCATATTCTTTTCCTCTCAATCTAGCCAGTTTTCGCCAAGTTCTCCAATTGATGTCTTCTCATAACGTGTTAAAAAATTGTGACTATCTACGTCTAATATCTCTAATCAGTGTACGGTTTTCATTTGTTTCTTGTAGGACATAGTCATTGGGTTTTCTGTCTATCATGGTATTCTTTGCATTTTTCTCAGAAACCACATTTCGACAGCCATCAAATGTTTTTTAGCTTATCTGCTCATTGTCCACGTTTCACATCCATACAAAAGTACATGTTCTATGTAGCACTTAAACACTCTTTTTCTCGTTGCAAATGACATATATTTATTGGTCAGTATGTTTTCCATCTTGCAAAAGGTTACCTTCGCCATGAAGATTTTTGTTCTAATCTCTTCAAGACATCTCCCATCAGATGTTATGACTGTTCCGGGATAATTGTACCGATTCACGTGTTTAAGAATATTGCCATTTACTTGTTTATTACATTGTAGTATTCCCTTCTTTTCAGTGACGGCCACAACCTGTGTCTTCTTACAATTCAATTCTACACCTAGTTGTTCACTGTGTGCAACAGCCGCATCTACTAAATGTTGCAGATCCTGCTCATTGTCTGCAATCAATACTGTATCATCTGCATATCTAATGTTATTGTATACATCTAATCTCTTCAAGACATCTCCCATAAGATGTTATGACTGTTCCGGGATAATTGTACCGATTCACGTGTTTAAGAATATTGCCATTTACTTGTTTATTACATTGTAGTATTCCCTTCTTTTCAGTGACGGCCACAACCTGTGTCTTCTTACAATTCAATTCTACACCTAGTTGTTCACTGTGTGCAACAGCCGCATCTACTAAATGTTGCAGATCCTGCTCATTGTCTGCAATCAATACTGTATCATCTGCATATCTAATGTTATTGTATACATCTATCGTAGATAACTAAACACGTTATGGTCTGTTATTGGTAAATGCACAACTTACCATCATCATGTGCCGTTACGCTAAGCGTGGCATCCTACGCTACAATTATGCCTATGTTGCCATCTAAATATTTATCTCTGCCTTCCCCTTTCTGATCTGATCATCTGATCTAATCTTATCTTGTTCCTCTTGTATCTTGCGGTGTCTAGGCGAAGCTTAAACAGCGGAAGAGTGCCAGTTCATGGGTTTCATATATCGAGATTCCCATGGACTCTGTCCATCGTTTACATGGTCGATCTCTTCCTTTGGTTCCATATGGTTTGTACATCATTGCGCCTTGTGTTATACTCTTAGTTGGTAGCCTAGTTAAATGGTCGAACCATTTAACTTGCTGTTTTCTGATGAAATCTAGCGCTGCGATAACCTCTACTTTCATTCAGTATCATGTCCTTTGCAGAACCTCGCTCCCATAACAACCTTCCGAAAAACCTCTCGATCATATGGAAGATGTCCAGCGTCCGATACACCCATCTGGAGCATGGTTGTTATGGTTGCTTGGCAAGTTTTGCAGAAGGTAGTTTGCCGTTGCTTACCTTCTTGGCAGTGACTGTACTAGTCGGTAGCCATAGCTTTGTCTCTACTGATGACCTCTACTTTAGTCCTGTAATTTCTGATTTTCTCTCTTCTAGATACACTGAATATTCGTCTCAGGAATCTCATTTTCGTTGCTGCAAGTTCTCATTTCTCTTTTTCTGTCATTGTCCATGTTTGGCATTGGTAGCGTAGAGTTGGCAGACAGATTGTACTATATTGTGCTTTTTAGTATCTACTAATACGTGTTTATTTGTTAGTATATGTGCCATTTGATCAATGAGTTGGCGTTCCTTATTGCATCTATTTTTTTTAAAAAATCTCTTATTGCATCTATTTTTTATCTGGTCTCCTGGTTTGCCCTTTTCCCCTTCACTTATGCCAATTGTTTCCTATAGTATTCCCACTCATAATCAATCAATCAATCATGTGCCATGCCGGAAAGCGTGGGCGGTGATGACTCGCCATTTCACTCGATCACCAGTGTCGTGGATCAGCTCAGTGTTCCTGTCTCGTTCATGCCACGTGGCCAAGCCATCCAGGTATTTTCCTCTCGGTCTGCCTCTTGGTCTGTTTCCTTCGATCTTGCCAGTTGTCACCAAGTTCTCCAATCCATTTCTTCTCATAACATGTCCAAAAAATTTTGACTGTCTACGTCTAATTTCTCTAATCAGTTTACGATGTTCATTTGTCTCCTGTAGTACTTGGTCATTGGTTTTTCTGTTTGTCCATGGTATTCTTTGCATTGTCCTCAGAAACCACATTTCTGCAGCCATCAGATGTTTTTCAGCTTGACTGCCCATTGTCCAAGTTTCACATTCATACAAAAGAACAGGCTCTATATATCCCCTCAACACTCTTTTTCTCGTTTCAATCTTGTTATTGGTCAAAATGTTTTTCATCTTGCTAAAGGCTACTTTCGCCATGTCGATTCTTATTCTAATCTCTTCAAGGCATCTCCCATCAGATGTTATGACTGTTCCAAGATAATTGTACCGATTCACTTGTTGAAGAATATTTCCATTTACTTGTATATTACATTGTGGCACTTCTTCCTTCCTAGTGAAGACCATAACCTGAGTCTTTTTACAATTCAATTCTAACCCCAGTTGCTCACTGTGTACAACAACCGCATCTACTAATTGTTGCAGGTCCTGCGCATTGTCTGCAATTATTACTGTATCATCTGCATATCTAATGTTATTGATGTTTCGTCCTCCAATGCTGATTCCATTTATATCCTCTACATTTCTGAAAATATTTTCACTGTATAGGGAAAAAAGATCTGGAGACATCACACATCCCTGCCTAACACCTCTTTTAATTGGCTGATACTGTCCCACTTCATTATCAATCCTTATTGCAGCTTGTTGTTTCCAATATATGTTTTTTATAAGTCTAATGTCTTTCCCATCAATTTGTAGATCTGCAAGCATATCCACCATGTTGACATGTCTAACTCTATCAAAAGCCTTTGAATAGTCAATAAAGCAAAGATGTATATCCTTGTTTACTTCTATAGCACGTTCAATAACTGTTCGCAGCATATACACAGCATTTACTGTACCATTTCCTTCTACAAACCCACATTGTTCTTCCCCTATTTCAGGTTGTATCTTCTTCCTCACTCTTTGCATGATAATTCTTAGCAAAATCTTTGTGATGTGACTCATTATACTAATTGTTCTATGTTGATCACATTCCAAGGTTCCTGATTTCTTTGGGACAGCCACTCATAATGTGCACACGGAATTTTGATTGCCTGGGTCTAATTTTTCTATTTAATTGATTGTGTTCATTTGTGTATTCTAGAACTGTCTCATTCGTTGTTTTCATGGAAACCATACTTACTCCTCAATTAGATTGTGACAGCCTGACTTCTTATTGTCCATGTTTTATATGCATATAAAGTATCAGTTCTATATGACACTTCAACGCTCTTTTTTTTATTACAATTGACAGATTTTTATTGGTAAGTATTTTCTCCATCTTGCTAGAGGCTACCATTGCCATAGCAATTCAGATATACCGCAATGATCGCTGACAGGTCTGTCGTTGTTATCTGAGTTAGTTATGTTTTCGATACAGTTGACTGAAGTAGTAATATTGTATTTCTATTACAGGTTATGGCAGGTGACTGAGTAATCAGAATGCCTACCTCTGCCATCGAAAGGCTCGTGTTTAATCCTAGGTAAGACTAGATATTTTTTCTCTATTCAAGTTCAAACAAAGCTCCTAGTCTATACACAGCGTGGCAAAAGCCCGGCAAGCGGCCGTTGACCTCAAAGACGTAAACCTCTCTAAATCAGAGATTTAGAGAACAACTTCTACAACATTTAGAGTTACTACTACAAAAACAAAACATATTTAGAGTAATCACTACTACAACGAAATGTAGAGAATCAACTAAAATTTTCATTTAGTGTAACAGCTACAATACCAACATGAAGAGTAACAACTACTACTACTACTTCACTTATACAAACAACCAAAACATTTTCATTTAGAGTATCAAAACCAAACAAACAAACCTCAAAGTATTGGGAATAGTCTGCCGCTCCTCATATCACGTCGAACCCTTTCATGTTCTGTATAAAATGACACATTCTGTTATTGATATAATATACAAATTATCTGTTAACATGCCTTCTACATAATGTGCCCCCCTCCCTCCCCCCCCCCCCCCCCAAAAAAAAAGAAGTTTATTTCTAAACAGGCCATCTAATGCATGTGCACACAACAGTTTATCTACAATATATCTAACAACATTTCCGCTAGTTCATATGTTCCCTAGGGGTTGTCCATCAACACGGCTGCAAATTCATAAATGTAACAAAAGTCGCTTGAAAGTCGACAGGATCGAACTTCATTACACCGGGATGTTATCCCATATGGCTCAGTCTCTTTCCGCAGAGAACTACCGAAAGCGTCGCACAAAGCATGAACTCCGCAGCTTCAGCGACGACCCCCAGGAGTATCTGAAATAAATGCACTCGTGAACCAAAGGACACGGCCTAGATCCTCAGATATTAACAACTTAGTCTTCTACCATCGTTATGTGGACCATATACTAATTATCACCACAGACGAGTTACAAGCAACATCGTTCCAGGCCATAATGAACATGACGCATAAAGACATCTCTCTATCTATGGAACACGAACACAACAAAGCGTTGCCGTTCCTAGATATTCTAAAGAGACGTAGAGCAGACGGCACAATTCAAAGATCGGTGTACCACAAAGAAACATGGACTGGCCAATACTTACATTTTCAGAGCTTTACATCTGTCCAGTACAAAAGTGAGCTTAGTACGGACTCTGTTTGACCGTGCTAGGAAGATATGTACCCAGGACACACTGGCAGAGGAATTTGAAACTCTGAAGAATGTCTTACACCTGAATGGATACTTCAAGGATTTATAAAGCGCCACTGCCAATAGCCCAAACCAAAACAAAACGAAACTGCAGTCCCTAAACTCAAGGTTTTCATCCAGCTAATCTTTTGAGGGGATGCCGGCTCATTACAGCAGTCGGCCGAAAATTCTGTGCTGCAACTCCAGTTATTAGGTTAGTAGTTAGTTAGTTAGTCGACAGATCATCCTCATTGCACATCGAACCATTCAGTCCATAAGTGCTCGGATCCACTCCTCAGCAAATCCCGCAGCGTGTAGTGGCTAACGACGCCAGTTCTGTGTTGGTTTATCAATCTTCTTTGGCTTCCTGAGTAGTGTTCTTGATTGGCCACCCCTCTTTTAATTTGCTGCTCTAGCAGTCTGGCCATTGTTGTAGATTCACAGTCATCACTTGGTTCTCGCAAAAGTCTTACTTCTCGTAGAGCATTCAGAATGTCAGCTTGGTCCATGGCGCGTCCGCCCTCCACAGTAGCCTCACCTGCGAGCTTGTCAGCCCGATCATTTCCTTGTACTCCCGCATGCCCTGGCACGAAGATGAAACTAATCTTCGTCAGCCGAGACCGCTCCAGAGGCAGCAACCATTCTCTTCGGATCGACCCCTCCTCTATCCTCTTGATCATGTTCATTGAGTCGCTAAGGAAACAAGCCCTAGTAAATGTCTGTGTCTCGAGCCATGTTATTGCTTTACTTACTGGCACGACTTCCATGGTCAGGCTACTTGTGGTTTCAGTGAAAGCACCAGAGTCCTCCTTCACAATTCTCCCTCCTGCCCGAGCTGTAAAGGCCCATGAGCTTCTCACATGTCGGACGACCGACCCATCTGTGTAGATGACCGCGTCACTGTCTAGCGAATTCTCGAAAATCAACGCTTGTACTTCAGCCTCCACAGCAGCCGGATTTTCTTGTCTGCATTTCCTATCTAGTTGGATGCAAACTGAAAAGGATGTGCAGAAGTCTGTTGGCACTTGCACCCACTCCTCGCCAGGTTCTAAGTCCTCAAGTGAACACACCTGTTGAAGAATGTCTTCGGCTTGACCCATCCACGACCGTCCTCTTTTTAACCTGCTGCCCTTCACCTTCCTAATTTCACTATGCAGTGGATGTTGTGTGTTTGCGTTAACTCTGAGGTAGGCGCGTGCCCTGCAAACTTGTATTCTATCTTCAATGGTTGGAGAATCAAGAAGGTAGCGCATCGCCCTGCATGCTGTATCTCTTGTACATCCAAGAACAATGCGCATAGCTTCATTCTGTATCCTTTCCATCCTTTCTATCTGCTTATGGCTGAGAGTCAGGATTGCCATTGCATACTCCAAAACAGACATGACCAGCCCCTCGTACAGAAGACATAGATGGCGCTGCTCACAGTTTGGT
Source organism: Cepaea hortensis (assembly GCA_963921405.1). Classification (NCBI taxonomy): domain Eukaryota; kingdom Metazoa; phylum Mollusca; class Gastropoda; order Stylommatophora; family Helicidae; genus Cepaea; species Cepaea hortensis. Next base: position 314,633,838 of record OY992876.1, on the reverse strand, counting down.
GCCGCCATCACCCGCATCGCAGCCAAACCCCGCTTGGCCTTTGTTATCACCTGGTCTATGTGCACATTATAAGCAAGGCTTCGATCAAACCGTATCCCTAGGTAATTCATTGCCTGCGTTCTTTCCACCGTCTCTGAACACAGCATTACAGTTGGTGTTGGAGTGTTGACAATATGATTATTCAACGAGAACCAAGTCACTGTTGCCTTTGTTGGGTTGACCATTGCCCCAGCTTCATCACACCAAGTACTTATGCGATTGAGTTCGGTTTGTAGTTCCACAGCAACCTGCTCTCTATCCTTACCCTGACGATACACTAAAACATCATCGGCATATGACAATGTCCTGCCAGGTCCAGTGATCTGCTCACTGGTGATTCTCACGTTGTAGGCGTTGAACAGTACCGGAGATAATGGTGATCCCTGTGGTAGGCCAGGATATATTGTTGTTGGTTCCGAAGTCCAACTGCCACATCTAAAAACTACTTTCCGTTGGAAGAGGGCTGTAGCGATCCAACTAAGGAGGAATGGACGTTCAAGAAGCTGAAACATTAAAAAATCCAATGGTACTCTGTTGTATGCGTCCTCAAGATCAATCGCTGCAGCAAAGATTTCAATGCCTAAGTGGAAACCTTCATAGACATCATGGGCAAAGACTGCTGCATTGGTCCAGGTTTCTCTTTTTGGACGGTACCCACCCAGGGTAGGTGGGAAAACACCTTGCCTCTCTAGCTGGCTTGATATCTTCCTGGCAATTACCTTCTCCAGCAGCTTGCCTATTGTATTCTGCATGGTTATAATTCGATATCCCTGAATTTTTTTGTGGTCTTTGTCAGGCTTCGGCAAGGGAATCAGATAGCTGTGTAACCATTCCTCCTTGATGCTAGCACCCCCTATACTGTTGTTGTACATGTCTGCTAATTTCTCTAGCTCATTGTCGGTACACTTATTGATGTCGTCGTATCTTATGCCATCAGGACCTGGAGCGTTGTTTTTTGATCGTCGAAGTACAGCCTTGATTTCTTTCACTGTCACTGTGTCTTCATCCGAAGTGTTCTGGGCCTTGAATCTGTCTGAGGTGACCTCCTTGGCCAGATTTCGGCCTCCCATGTCTGTCTGGTTGCTCTGCTCAAGATAGCGTTCAAAGAGGGCTTTGCCCTTGTCCTTGTCAGTCCTCTGCCAGATGAGGTCAGCACCTTGGAAGTCAGAAATGCTCTTATTCTTGACTACACCACTCATGCTTTTATGTAGTCGCCAGAACAATTTCAGTGACTTGTCTGTGCTTACTCTTTGACACACCTCTGCCCATTTTCCGCTTTTAACCACCTTGACCAGTTTCTTGAAATAGCTTACTTTTGTGTGCATCTCTCTTTCTAAGTGCATGCAGGGACTAGGATGACCAGCTCTGTTCTTCTTGGCATTTTGCCATCTCCTTACAGCACTACGCTTATCCACCCAAGCCTTCTCCACCTCGAAATTCCACCACGGTCGCTGCTCTCAGCTTTTTTCCTGCCCTGAAACTTTCTGCACTTGTCACGTCTTATTTACTCACCATATCTTGCCCTGTACTGTCATACTGGAAAGTCTTTACCTTTAGCTTGTGCTGCCTGGTTCTGCCTTTCTCCACCAATATGATGCAAGGGTGGTGGTCGCTGCCGCGGCGTCCTAGGACACCCCATCTACACACTGTAGTGAGTGAAGGTGAAACTAGCGCCAGATCAATAGCACTGTCCTCATCGCCTGGATGGCTTGCTGTCCTGGTGACACAGCCACTGTTGATACAAACCAGGTCAATGGTTTCAAGTGCAGTCTCGAGCTTCTCCTCCTGTGTATTGGAGGAAATGTTTCCCCATGATCTGCCTTTAGCGTTGAAGTCACCACAGAAAATAACATTTCTCTCGTGGCCTAATATACCACTTAAGCACTGCCACTTCTGGGCGTCCATACTCCCATTGCGGGCATAAACATTAACCAACATGAATGGTATACTGGAGTGAACTCTCAACGCCTGTATTTGTATATCGTCACTGTCCCAACTGGACATGTCTAGCTCTGGCGCCACCATGCTGTCGCGAATGAGATCGCCATTCCCAGATGTCGTCTGTTGTAGAAACATTTGAAGCCGGCAATTCGGAGTAGCTGATCGCCCAGTCTCGTCTCCTGGAGTGCTACAATGTCTTTCCTGTAAACTAGGGTTTCTAAAATAGAGCCCCGTTGTTTTACACTGGCACAGTTCCAATATAGAATACGGATATTCCTGAGTCCTAGAAGGTGACACGTGAGTCTAAAACGTCTCAAACCACCACGCTTACCTTGCTTCTTTCTCCCTCCGCGGCTTCCACGCTGTCTCGTTAGGTTGACTGCTGACAGCTCGGAGAACACATGTTGTTCCGCCATGTTGAAAAAAAAAAAAAAAACGAAACACAGAACCCACACACGCTGCTAAAGATTCACTCAAGGATGGCTTCGCTCGATGCACGAACTCCGTAGCACCCGCGCAGATCTTGAGAAGAAACTCCTGGTTTTACATCTTGGCACACCAATTACACGCAAGAGATGAATAAATCCATCCCCTACGCGAAAAAGTTAACGAACACAAAACAACCCGACCGTCCGTCGCCATCTTGAAACCGGAAGTTAATCGCAGTTATTAAGTACAGTCCAGTTATAATCTATAATCTATAATTTATAATAATATAACTTAATCCATTTATTAGGTACAGAACCACACCTATTCCCACCCCAGCAGTAAAAGAACCCGTTCCTCTGTACGCCGAATCTAATTGCATTTACCAATTCACATGTAGGTGCCAGTCGACCTACATCGGCAGAACAGAGCGGCGGTTGAACAACAGAGTTGCTAAACACATACCTAAGTGGATTGACAAGATACTACACACAGGCAATTTGAACCTAGGAAGCCGACACACTGGAAACTTTCCGCTTTATCAATTGCTAGGCATGTGTTGGAAAGCGGCAGTGCCTTTTGCGTGTTGTTTAATACACAAAATAGTCGTTTGTTGAAGTTTGTAGAAGCCATACTGATTAATCTTCAAAGGCAAGTTTTGTGCTAACAGAAAGACCTGTAAGTCAGTTTAAAATTACCGTGTTAGACAATTGACATTACAGTGCGAACATGTGTATATTTCATCTTGAAGGATTTATCTAGTTATTTTAATTTATGTTGTGTGAATTATATAGTGCTAGCTGACCCGGCCCGGCTTCGCCCAGACCCTGATGGGGAGCATCTCATTTAATTCATATAAGTAGTCATATAAGTTCCCATTCCCGTCTGTCTGTCTGTCTGTCTGTCTGTCTGTCTGTCTGTCTGTCTGACCCGGCCCGGCTTCGCTCAGTCCCTGGTGGGGAGCATCTAATTTAATTCATATAAGTAGTCATATAAGTTATCGTTCCCGTTCCCGACTATCTATCTATCTATCTATCTATCTATCTATCTATCTATCTATCTATCTATCTATCTATCTATCTATCTATCTATCTATCTATCTATCTATCTATCTATCTATCTATCTGTCTGTCTGTCTGTCTGACCCGGCCCGGCATCGCCCAGCTCCTGGTGTGGAGCATCTCATTTAATTCATATAAGTAGTCATATAAGCTCCCGTTCCAGTTCCCGACTATCTATCTGTCTTTCTGTCTGTCTATCTGTCTGTCTGTCTGACCCAGCCTGGCTTCGCCCAGCCCCTGATGGGGAGCATCTCATTTAATTCATATAAGTAGTCATATACGTTCCCGTTCCCGAATATATGTCTGTCTGTCTGTCTGTCCGTCCCTCCTCTCTGTCTGTCTGTCTGACTGTCTGCCTGTCTGTCTAATCATTTATTGGTTGCAGTTAGAACAACCTTAGATAAACGAAGACTAACTTACAAAAAGCATTAGAAAGAGCACTTGAAAGATCTTTACATCTTCCCCCAACAATTAACTTGGGTAAATGGAGCGGCGGCAGCAGCAGCAGCAGAAGAAGAAAAGAAGGAGTAGGAGGAGAGAGGAGAAATAGGGAGGTGGAGGAGGGAGGAGGAGGAGGGAGGAAGAGATAGGCGGAGAGAGGAGGAGGAGGGAAGAGGAGTGAGGAGGAGGAGTAGGGAGGAATAGGACGGAGGAGGAGGGATTAGGAGGAGGAAAGAGGAGGAGGGAGGAGGAGGAGAGAGTAGAAGGAGGGAGGAGGAGGGAGAAGGAGGAGGGAGGAGGAGGAGGAGGAGGGGAGGAGGAGGGGGAGAAGGAGGAGGGAGGAGGAGGAAGAGGGAGGAGGAAGAGGGAGGAGGAAGAGAGAGGAGGAGGGAGAAGGAGGAGGGAGAAGGAGGGAGGAGCAGAACGCAGGAGGAGTAGGGGGAGGAGGAGGAGGAGGGAGGAGGAGGGAGGAGGAGAGGGAGGAGGAGGGAGAGGGAGGAGGAGGAGGGAGGAGGAGGGAGGAGGAGGAGTTAGGAGGAGGAGGAGTTAGGAGGAGGAGGGAGGAGGCGGAGGGATAAGGATGAGGGAGGAGGAGGAAGGAGGAAGAGGGAGAAGGAGGAGGGAGGAGGAGGAGGGAGGAGGAGGAAGAGGGAGGAGGAGGGATGTAGAGGGAGGAGGAGGAGGGAGGAGGAGGGAGTAGGTAGAGGGAGGAGGGAGGAGGAGAGAGGAGGAGGAGGGAGGAGGAGAATGGAGGAGGGATGAGGAGGAGGGAGGAGGAGGGGAGAAGGGATGAGGAGGGAGGAAGAGGAGGGAGGAGGAGGAGGGAGGAGGAGGGAGGAAGAGGGAGGAGAAGGAGGAGGGGGAGGAGTGGGAGGAGGGACGAGGAGGAGGGAAGAAGAGGAGGAGGGACGAGGAGGAGGAGAGAGGAGGAGAAAGGAGGAGGAAAGAAGAGTGATTAGGAGGAGGGAGGAGGGCGAGGACGTAGGAGGAGGAGGAAGAGGGAGGAGGAGCGAGGAGGAGGAAGAAGGAGGAGGAGGATGGAGGAGGAAAAGGAGGGAGAGGGAGGAGGGGGAGGGGAAGAGGAAGAGGGAATGAGGAGTAGGGGAGAGGAGGAGGAGGAGGATTATAACGCATATGCCTGTAGATAACTGCAGCGAAAAGGTGGGTTTTTCTATCTTTCTGACCCGGCGTGGCTTCACCCAGCTCCTGGCGGGGAACGTCTCATTAAATTCATACAACAACAAAAAAAGTTACTTAAAAGAATGTCCTTCCACACACCATCCATTATTTTTAATGAGAACTGTTTTTAATCACCTACATGACTGTAGATAACTTCTTTAAGCATAAAAAGATGAGTTACAATGTTATGCATTATGCATTATTTTTATGAAAACTTTGAAAATGCCTTAAAGATTATATCATTATTCATTATGACTCATATGCCGGTAAATAACTATAGACAAAGAGTTTATAAATCTTTGAAAACGATGCAACAATATGACTATAAGGTATATAGCAATGTTATTAAAAGTTATGCCCCTTGAAATAACTTTTCTAGATTTAAGTCCCCTTGCTATATAGAAATTATAATGAGAAATGAAATATTAAATAATATTAAGGAAGTAGCACTAAAAGGATATGACAGTTGGCAGCGCCGGAATGAGAGGAAGACGTGTAGAAAATTTCATCTCAATCGGATGGACCGTTCGCGAACGCATAAAGGGCATACATACATACATACAGACAGACAGACAGTCTCTTATATATATATATATATATATATATATATATATATATATATATATATATATATATATATATATATATATAGATGTGCCCGACAAGATGCAGTTAAATATGCAAGGCAATAAATCGTGCAATCTATTGTTTGTGTCTTCGTTATTCAAATTCTCTATGAGAAAACATTGTGTAACAATAATTTTGACAAATATAATACTGGACGTCGCTAGAACTACAGAGTTCGTGCTCAGTGTTCGTACATTCGGAGGGTCTCCGTGCAGAAATAGAGAGCGACTTTGTCCGTAAACTACTTCAATTGTTTCAATGTATGGTCATGAGAATCTGCACAGTCTCTACTTTTATAGCCATTGTCTAGAAACATGTAAATTAGAAGAACAACTACAATACTGTAAATTAGAATAACAAACTCAACAATGTCACTTATATTAATACCTACAACAAAGTCATTTAAAGTAACAACTAAAACAAATGCCATTAAGAAGAACAACAGCATCCTTTAAAGTAACAACCACAACAATATCATCTGGATTAACAACAACAACACCAACAACAAAAGCCGTCATTTTGAATAACAACTGCAAGAGCATCATGTAGACTAACTTCTGCAACACCATCATTTACATTAACTATTGCAACGTCATTTAAAATAACAAATATGTCAAGGTTGCTTATAGTAACAACTACAACAAACATAATTTTGACAACAACGTCATTTAGAGTACCATTTACAACAATGGCATCTTGTACAAGAAACAGTGACAAACCTGCTTCATATAAATCCAATGGCCTATGACTCATCGTAGTAGAAACTGAAGGAAGAAACAGTCTATAACAGATTATTTTCAGAACAGTTTATATTTAAACAGGTCGATGAGATCATATGTACGCAACTGTATAACTGTAAACATATCCTCTAATTCATGTGTACACAAAACTTTATCGTAAACATGTCATGAAGTGCATGTCTATAAAACAGTTTATCAGTAAAATTTTCGTCTAGTTCACGTGGCTAGAACAGTTTATCTGTAATCATGTCATATAGTTAATGCGTATACCACAGTTAAACTTTAAACATGTCTAGTTCATGTGCATACAACAATTTATCTATAACCATATCTAGTTATGTGTATACAACAGTTTATAAGTAAGCATGTCGTATAGATCATGTGTATGAAGCAGTGTATCTGTAAACATGTCGTCTTGATCAACATATGAAGAGATGACACACACACACACACACACACACACACACACACACACACAAGTCTATCTGTAAACACGCCGTCTAACTCATGTGCAAACTCAGTTTATCCATGAACGTTTCGTCTAGTGCGTGTGTATACAACGGTTTATCTTAGGCATGTCGTCTATTTCACGTATAATGTAAAGACCATATCCCTGCCTGGACTGGGTGTCCAACACATGGCCACCAGGCCGGCAGGTAAGTGTACTATCCACTGCACCTCCCAGTCAGTGTTATATATACATAAACCTGCTGGGATTCCCAGTCAGTGTGACTTTTACATAATCCTGCATGGATCGCCAGTCTGATCCTGATGGCTCTGTTATTTGCGTGAATGGCAGAATACTAATGGCTCTGTTATTTGTGTGATTAGCGAGGGTGTACTAATGGCTCTGTTATTGGTGTGGAGTGGCAGGCAGGGTTGTTTCCCATCTCTTAAGGAATTAAACAAACTATTTTCTCAAATGGCCGAGTGATGAAGCGATCATGGTGTGAGGAGACAATTGTTAACATTATCAAAATAAAATTCCCAATAATCTATCTTCAAATTCATTTAGAGCAAGAACTACACCATTTTAATTTAGTGCAACAATGACTTAGTTTAGTGTGACAACAGCAAGAAAGTCATTTATAGTAATAACCACAACTTCATTTAGAGTATCAACTATAACATCTTCATTTACAGTAACAACTACAACATCTTCATGTACAATAACAACTACACCATCTTCATGTACTATAATAGTAAGGGAGTTAGCTTAGTAGTGGAGAGTTAATGAATGCTGCGCATTCGTTAACTAGTGGGGAAATCATACTTGGTGAACGTGTGTGCACGAATGGGGCTAAGTATCCAGGGGTTGCACACACGTCACTTGGGACTTGGGATTCAGCTGGGTAAACAGAAAACATGTCTGTAAATAACATCACCAGTTTGAAGATGTATTATTTCAACCAATAAACGCATACTTATATAATAAGACGAGACTTTGTCAACTATATCGACACGAGCCATCCACTATACACAGCCTTATCGTATCACCTGTACTGTTATAGTACAATAACAACTACAACATCTTCGTTTACACAAACAGCTACAGCACCTTTATTTAATTAAAAAAAAAAAAAAAAACTACGGCAACTTAATTTCCAGTAACGAAAACAATATCTTTTTAAGTAACAGAAAAAAACATCTTCATATTCAGTAATAACTACAACAATTTCAATTACAATATCAGCTACAACTTCTTCAGTTTCAGTAATAACTACAATTACTTCATTAAGTTTAACAAGAAAAGTAACACAGTTTATTGTAATAACAACAACTTAAATTGCCGTAATAATTTGCAAAAATGTCATTTGTTTTGTATTGTTGTTTGTCCATCAAGAATGATAATATCCATTCATTTCGTCCAGTGGGGTTTAAAGTATGGAGCTGCGAGTTATAAGATGGCTGATAAGGCCTATTTTGGCCCGAAATGTTCCCCGACAATGTGGACAAAGAATTCTTGACGTTTCTGGAGGAGGATCTCCTGCAGTGGTTTTTCTGTCCTGTCTTTTCCTCACAGCTCTTTCAGTCGTGGTTGCCTCACACGTGACTGCACCCTTGCGTAATGATGCACGCCACGAATTTTGGTCTCAGGCTGCAGTCTCCCAGGTGTCATGATGAATTCCAAAAGATTTCAGTGAGATTTTCAGGGTGTCTTTAAAGCGTTTCCTCTGGCTGCCTTGGAAGCGTTTACCACAACGCAACTCGCTGTAAAAAATTCGTTTAGGGAGCCTGTGATCTGGCTTGCGAGCCAAGTGACCAACCAAGCGAATCTGATTCTTCATTAGTAGAGTGTGGACACTGGGCATGGACGCTCTTTCTAGGACTCCAGTGTCTGGGATCTTGTCTTGCCATTTAATCTTCACTAGCTTCCTAAGGCAGACTGTGTAGAAGTGGTTTAATTTCCTAGCGTGTCGCTGATAAACAGTCCAGGTTTCACAAACATATAGCATTATGGATAATACAACTGCTTTATAGACTTTCAGCTTTGTTTGCAGGCTTATTCCATTTCTGTCCCATATATTCTTGTACAGTCTGCCAAAGGCCGCGCTGGCCTTGGAGATTCTCTCGTTCACTTTGTCATCAATTGTGGCAGCTTGTGACACAGTGCTTCCAAGATAGGTGAATTTGTTCACAACACTTAGTTTATGACCATTCACTTTGATATGTGGCACAGTGTGATTATTCCCTAGAGTCTGCTGGTACATAACAACAGTCTTCTCCAAGTTGATATTGACTCCAAAGTTGGCAAGGCATGTGAGAAAGCTGAAACATTGTGTTGCATGTCCGCCTCTGAGTTGGCGTACAGAGCGCAATCATGAGCAGACAGAAGCTCTCTGACGGTGTCGCTTTTAATTTTTATTTTAGCTTTCAGCCTTCTGAGATTGAATAACTTTCCATCCACGCGGTAGTTGATGTCTATTCCAGTGTCGGTGTTCTCGAAGGCATTCGTCAACATAGCTGAAAACATGAGGCTGAACAGTGTTGGTGCCAGGACACATCCTTGCTTCACCCATTGGTGACAGGAAAGGGCTCAGACAGTTCACCATTTTCCTGTACTCTTGCCTGCATACCACTATGAAATAGCCGCACTATTTGGACAAACTTTCGTGGACAGCCATATTTTGCCATAATCTTCCACAGTCCTTCTCTGCTGACTGTATCAACAGCCGTGGTAAGGTCAATAAAAGTGGAGAACATTTCGCAGTTCTGTTCCTGACATCTCTCTTGCAGCTGCCTTGCAACGAAAATCATGTCAACAGTTCCTCGTTCTTTTCTGAAGCCACACTGACTCTCAGGAAGAAGACCTTGATCGAGATGGGCGTGAGGCGATTGAGAAGAATTCTGGCGAGTATCTTCCCTGCAATTGAAAGCAAGGAGATGCCTCGGTGGTTGTCACGGGATTGGTGGTTTCCTTTACGTTTGTAAAGGTGGGCTATTGACGCGTCCTTGAAGTCTTGTGGCATGGTCTCGTTCACTTGGTGAAGCTGCTCTGTTAGGACAGGCCCACCTGTCTTGTATATCTCTGCTGGGATGGAGTCAGGACCAGATGCCTTGCCGCTGGAGAGTTGCTGGATGGCTTTGTTTACTTCCACTATGGTTGACAGGTCATCAAGTGTATCATTGGTGGGAACTTGAGGAATGCAGTTGATAGTTTCATCTTCGAAGAAGGAAGTTGCATTTAAGATGTTGCTGAAATGCTCTGCCCAGCGTTGAAGGATTTCTTTCTTATCGGTGACCAATGTTCCCCCATCTGCACTGAGGAGGTTAACTATGCCTGGTGATGTAGACCCATAGACCGCTTTCAGTGAGTCGTAGAAGTTTTTCATATCATGTCTGTCAGCAAAGCCTTGAATTTCATCAGCTTTGCTGCTTAGCCAGGAGTCCCGCTTGTGCCGAAGTTTCTGCTGCACTACTCTCTGAATGTTCTTGAAGGTATCTTTTTTTAAAATGTTGACTTCGGGTCATTCAAATGTGCCTTGAGGAGAAAATGTTTCTCGCCCAACAATTGGTTCAGTCCTTTATGTCTTTGGAATTTTCATCAAACCAGTCTTTATGCTTTATGGGGACTGGACCCAGGATTTCCATTGCAGTGTTGTAAATTATGTCCTTTAGGGCTCTCCATTCTGTTTCTGTATCCTTTTTAGCTGCAGCATTGAGCTTGAGGCGGTCATCCAGCATATTTTGAAACGACAGCTGCATTTTCTTGCTGTTTAGGCGGATGACATTTAGTGGTTTTTTTTTTTTTTGCATGTTTACCTTCTCAGGACGCCATGGTGTTTTGATGTGTATGTTTATTTTCGAGATAATGAGACGATGGTCTGTCCAACATTCGGCACCACACATGGATTTTGTCACACGAACGTCTTGTCTGTCACTCCTCCTGACGATGACATAGTCAATGAGATGTCAGTGTTCCGAGCGAGGGTGCATCCACGATGTCCTATTTCTCATGGGAAGATGGAAAAATGTGTTGGTAATCAGGAGATCATGTTCGGCATAAGCCTGAAGAAGGAGGAGTCCATTGCTGTTATAATTTCTGACTCCGTGCTTTCCAATAATGCCACTACAAGAGGTGGTGTCTGTGCCTACTATGGCATTGAAATCTCCAAAGAGTATAACTTTTTCTCCTGTGGGAACAGATATTAATACATTGTGCAGGTTCTCATAGAACTTGTTCTTGACATCATCTTCATTGGTCATAGTTGTTGCGTAGACACTCACAATGGGCGATCTACGTGCCTTGCCGTGCTCATTACGTTCCACAACGCTTTGCAGATAAACGCCGTCTTGCCCGTTGAATCAAAACAACGTCATTTACAGTAACAACAACAATTTCATTTAGAGGTGCAACTAAAACAACTTAGATTATAATAACAACCACAGTAACTTAACTTAGAGTAAACAATACGACACTTTCATTCACTGTAATTACTGCAACATTTTCATTTACAGTAATAATTTCAGTTACAGTAACAGATCTAACATCTTTATTAAGAGTAACAACTACAATAAATATATGTACTGTAAAAACTACATAGTTCTTTAGAGTAACAACTGTAGCAAATACATTCAGAATAACAACTACAACCTTAATTACAGTAACAACCACAACAAATACATATAGTGTAAACAAATATATCGTCCTTTGGAGTAACAACTGTAGCAAATACATTCAGAGTAACAACTACAGCTTTAATTACAGTAACAGCCACAACAAATATATATAGTGTAAAATCTAAATTGTCCTTTTAGAGTAACAACTGTTGTAAATACATTCAGAGTGACAACTACAACCTTAATTATTGTAACAACTACAACAAATATTGTAGTGTAAAATCTACATCGTCCTTTAATCAATCCAATCCAATTTTTGGTACAAGTACCCCCTTTTCAGCCTTCGAGTTTTCGACTTGGCTATGGAGGGGTGTTTGTGATGTAGCTTGTAGTTTCTCTTTCGTACTTTGGGCTGATTGTTGTCAACTCCCGGCTTCTGATGGGTTGATTGCGTTCGTTACTTTCTTGATTAGGTTTTTCATATCTGGACAGTCGCGCACTTGTTGAGGCCCGGAGTAATTGTGGTCCCACCCGTTTTATTGTGCTGTTTCCTTCAGGGAGCTTTACCAGTTGTCTTCTCTCCTGGTGTTCCTCCTATTGCCCGGTCGTGGGTTGCCTACAAATCTTCTCGGTGATCGCCAGTCGGATCTTGGTGGAGCGCGATATCGTTCTTCCTATGTTGCTTCTTCTTCTGTCTGTGTTCTTGCATCTTCTGGTTCGGATGTGGCTGTCTGGGTCTTGAGCAGCGCCAATATCTCATCTAACATCTCTCCTGTCATTTCTTTCACATCTTGTATTTTAAATAGCGCTGCTTCCGTCTCAGCCTTTATAGCAATTCATTCAAGCGGCATCCTGCTCTATCTTCTGCTGAACTCGCTTCGTTTCGTCGAGGATGCGCTCAAAGGCCGTTAACTGTGTTTCTTGCTTCTTGTCTTTTTCTTCCTCCCTGCTTGATAGCCTTTATTCTGTCTCAGCCTGTATAACAGCCATTCGAGCGACAACCTGCTCAATCTTCTGCTGAACTTGCTTCATTTCGTCCAGGATGCGCTGAGCGGCTGTTATCTGAGTCTCTTGCGTCTTGTCTTTTTCTTCCTCCATGCTGTTGAACTTTGATCGCAGGTCCTTCAGTTGGTCTTCAAGTTGCGCTTTGTCCCTTTTGGTGAGTCGATTGGTGGCCTCGTACTGCCTCCTAGCCTCTTTATAGGGCAGGTTAGTTTTGATGGCGATCTTCATAGCTTCCTTGCTGTCTTGGTGGCAGGGACAGCCGAAGTACCAGGCGCCGTGGTTGCCGAGGCAGTTAGTACATTTTCTATTAGTATTAGGCCTCCTGAAGTCCTTGTCGATCTTTGCATGCTGGCACTGACTGTACGGATGAGGTCCAGAGCAGTATCTGCAAACCTCAACCTCAATCTTGTAGGTGGTACGGGTGTGCCACAACTTTTGGCACTTGGAGCACTGCAGCACTCTCGGTACGTAGTGCTCTGGAACTTAGTCTCTCTTGTCCCATCTGATGTATTGAGGGATCACTCGGTCCTCCGATGTTACCATGACGACCGTGGAGGGGATGTTGTTCTTTCCGATGATCCTCTCAGCTCTCAGCGCTGGTGATCTTGAGTTTCTTGTTCTCCCTTGTCAGCATCTCCCTGATCTTGTCGTTGGTGAGATGGGTCTTGACTTGTTTAATGACCCATCGTTTCATCATGCTGTGTCGGGTGGCCTCCAATAAGATGCCGTGGTGAAGCTTGATTTCGGCCTTCTCACCTTGTGCAATCTTCTGCATAAGTGCTGTGGTCTTTGGGTTTTTGTTGATGGAGACCACTACTCCTTCAGGTGTCTTACGTAGCTGGTAGATGCTGGATCTTCCCAGCTCGTTTTCTAGTAGCTTGATTATCTTGTCTGTTAGTAGCGCAGACAGTTTGGCTTCTCTCACGCTTGTCTGTTTTAGCAGCAATTTGCCGGTGAAGTCCTCAGTTGTTGTAGTTTCCTCCGATGTTGAGATCTTTGGTAAACTGGGCTGTTTCGTCTTGGAGCTGTTGAAAACTTCCCGGCTGCTGCTGGCTTCAGTTAAAGTTGTAGTCTCTGACGTCGGTTGAGCTACGGGTGCGGCTTCATCTGGTGTAGAAGTTGCAGCTTCATTTAATGTTTCTTTAAGTTCTGGAGTTGTGCTGCGGCTAGCAGACACGTTGTCTTCTTGCATCATCCTGATAGTGTTGGCAGCTTCCACGCTGCTCATTTTGAACGTCGGGTGTCTAGTGGAATTTAATCGTGTATGTTTTAAAGATACCGTTATGATCAGCGTGAATTTGTGTGTGTGTGTGTGTGTGTGTGTGTGTGTGTGTGTGTGTGTGTGTTTGTGTACCTCTCTCTCTCTCTCTCTCTCTCTCTCTCTCTCTCTCTCTCTCTCTTAGCATTTTTGGACAAGGTGTACTTACAGAGTGTTGTAAAATAATTTACACCGGGTCGCTCTTCAGACGTCCCACAATGGGATCCTGGGACAAATCTAAAGTCTATGTTTATGCTTTCTGGTGAACATTGGTGTGGCATAGCAACTTTAGCGCCACTAGAGCCTGGACAAGTAGCTGTAGTGTACTCAAAAGTGAACCCTGCTGCCTCAGCGCCAGACACACAAGTCCAACGACCTATGCTGATTTGTTTACTACACCCGTGAGGGTGCGACACAATAAACAACAATGGCTGTTTGTCTGCCTCATTCAGGTTATACTTGTATTGGGTGATCTGGGGTAGTGTTTTACAGAGTTTAATTTTCAGATTATCTTTTAGTGTGCACGCCTTTCGGAGTCTGTCTCCGAGATCAAGATCATGGGTGAAGTGATGCATGTAACATAGGTCTCTCTGGATGTCACTATATGTAGACTTCATGTCTGTCAGTGTGACGACACCAATACAAGTGTCTGGTGTTCTTCCACTGTCAAAGGACAGATGGCACGTTGTATGTTCAGCCTCAAGGTCATCAAAGACAACATGGGTTGCGGTAGTTATGTAAATGACGGCATATGTAGTCTCCGGTGTGGAAGAGTTCCGACAACCCTTACATTGACACGTTGGTCCTAGATAGTCACGGTAGATATATACCTGCTCCACCCACCCCGTTCCTACTGTCATCCTCTTCTGACCTCTGATAGCATAACCAGGATAAGGTTTGTCACTGCCAGGAACAGTCTTTGGTCTCCTGTCACTGACATATTCGACTGTCACCCGAACTGTCAGGTCTGAATGTACTCGAATATAATCCACAATATCCGGGTCAGAGTGACCCTTAGGGAGATCTTCTATAGTGAATTTGTCTACGGGTATGAAGTTCTTGTGACCTGGATTCTTGTCACAACTGTTGCAATGTTGGTGAAGGTCAGCCTCTCCTCCATAACTGTACTCAGCCTCCCATGGACCTGGTAGATAGATACATGACATATTGTCATGGACAATATTGCATCATCAATATATGGAGCTGGTAGATAGATACAGGACATCTTTTGTGAGACAGTTTTATATCGTTAATGTATGGAGCCTATAGACATCTTGTTTTAGACAATATTACATCATCAATGCTCTATGGTGAAGTGGCCAAACAGCCTACGATACTGTGCGAAGGTAGTGGCTTCGTTTTCGGACTCTGCCATTCAATGTATCAGAGACTACTGGGGGATAATAGCTGGGATTACAGAGTCCATTCTCTGTGCGACGTTTTCTATAGCTGATACCCAACTGGAACAAGTGGAGATGGGTAATAACTGTGCGAAACCATCTAAAGAATAAATGAGAAAAGCTATCAAATTATTGAAAGATAGGAAAGCTGCTGCTTTAGATGGTATTCCAACAGTAGCTATTAAACAAAGATGCGGGGGTGGGGGTGGGGGGGGGGGGTTGAGTGGTCTTGAGGTATGGTGTCCGCCTCGAGTACTGGAGGTCCCGGGTTCAAGTCCCGGTGAGGGCCGAGATTGTTTGACGTGGGCGAATAGTAACAACATCTCCCCTGGTCTCTGGGGAGTGATATTGGAAGCCCGTGTGTATTGTTGCGCATGTAAAAACATCCCGTGACAGTTGGAAATCGAAATAGAGTAGCTAACGGCGTTGCCCGGGCAAAATCTCGAGTTAAAAATCTACCCAAAGTATTTCAGGATCCTCTCCGGCGCTACGGAGTTCGTGCATTCAGCTGAGTTTCTCCTGACTCAGCTTGAGTTAGGAGTATAACGGAGCACTAATGGGCTACACCTGTGTGCCGTGATGTTGATCCAACGACTAAACTAAACTAAACAAAGATGCGGTCAGTCTTGCCGACTGGATAAGAACTCGTGTTCTTAAACATATGGTGTGCTAATGACGAGGTAAGGGTTGGACATAGTTGGACTAAAATGTTGACCTCTCGACCTTGATTTGGGGACGTAATATACAAGTACCTCTGAAGTCTGAGTGGGTTCGCCAGATGGCGAGGGACAGTGTTAATAGGGAAAGATATGGATAAGATCGCGTGTTCTGAAACATATAGTGTGCTGATTATCAAGCTAAGGGGTTCAACCCCTACACAGTTGGACTAAAATGTTGACCTCTCGACCTTGAATTTGGGACGTACATTACAAATACCTTTGAAGTCGGAGTGTGTTCATCTGATGGCAAGAGACACTGTTAATAGGGAATGCTAATCCGCATGAACAATTCAGTCCATCATCACTAGAAGTAATGTATTCAAGGAGAACGAGCAAAGCAACAAGCCAATATGAACAGCTCAACTTAAGTGCTGCAGAGATTATTTAGTTAGCAGGATCTGAAAAACAAAGTAAGACCAGCAGACTGGAAACAACAAAGGATATCTGGTGAAGTTGTCCAAGAAAGGGTACCTGCAGAAGAGTGAAAATTATAGAGGGATAATGTTACTAGCGGCTCCTTTAGAAACTATTAAGCAGGATTATTCAGGAGAGATTGACAGATGTCATTCATAAACAACTAACAGGTGAAATGGTGAGATTTCTACCAAACATATCCTATGCTGACCAAATAGTCACATTATGCATGATGTCAAATTGAATTCGGCCACTTTATGTTGGCTTTGTGGATCATGAAAAGGTTCATGACAGCATTCGTAATGAATCCCTTTGGGAATTGATGTTGTACTACGGGATCCCACAGTTAAGTTTATAAAGTCAACAGATCAAGTATAAATATAGTATATATAAGTATAATATCCGTATAAATGTAGGGCTCATAAACAGGAGAATGACTAAACAAATCACCAATACACTGCATACATTCATTAACTGGCACTTATGCAAGATAGTGAGACTAATATTGTATGGAGAGAACGAAACAGCTTCCAGTGAATCAAAGTGTGAGAAACAGACTCTGAAACTGGATAGGACACATAACTGACAAAACCTGAAGATAGAGTAACTAGAAGGAGAAAACCTGAGGATAGAGTAACTATAAAGAGAACACATGAAGATAAAGTAACTAGAAGGAGGCAACTTGAAGATAGAGTAATTAGGAGAAGAAAACCTGAATATAGATTAATTAGAAGGAGGAAACCTGAAGTAGAATAACTAGGAAGAGAAAACCTGAAGATAGAGTAATTAGGAGAAGAAACCCTGAATATAGAGTCACTAGAAGAATAAAACCTGAAGATAGAGTAATTAGGAGAAGGAAACCTGAATATAGAGTTACTAGAATGATAAAACCTCAAGACCAAAAAAAAAAAAAAAAAAACTAGGAGAAAACTCGAAGATAGAGTAACTAAAAGGGAACAAACACCTGAAGATAGAGTAACTAGGAAGATAAAACCTGCAGATAGAATAGTTAGAAAGAGCAAACCTGAAGATAACGTATCTAGAAATACTCACAAGGCAAACAAAATACTTGGATACCTAAAAACACACTAAAAAGAGAATTCGAGATAGAGATAAATTATATGGAAAAGGAGCAGGAGATATATACGATAGAACGGCTCGGCGTGAATTAGTTGACGGTCACATAGGAGAACGGCACCAGAAGACGAAGAAGAAGAATGCACATTCATGGTAGGCAGAAACAGGACATTTTGTCACAGACAATATAATATCATCAATGTAGCAAGCTGGCAGATAGAGGAAATATTGTATCCTC
>OY992876.1:314601212-314611212 GCA_963921405.1 Cepaea hortensis | reverse complement strand
ACAACTGTGGTCAAGACGTCATAAGCAAGATCCGAAAAAGAAAACTAACTTCCTCGCGCAGGAGACAAGAAAGATGGTTGCAGCCACCGTGGTGGAATCGAGAGGTCGAGAAGGCATGGCTGGGAAAGAGGCAGGCTGTCAAAGTCTGGCAAAAAGCCAGAAAGGCTAACATGCCACAGGTTAAGTTGGCGAACCTGAAGACTGAGGTCCATAGGACAATGACTTTATTCAAATCCTGCGCCAAACAGGCCAAGGCCGAGAAATGAGACGAGTTCTGCAGGAAGGTGTGCTCCGGGCGATCTCTTATGACATTCTGGCACCTCCATAAGAGCATGAAAGGTGCTGCACAACGTAGGGGTATTCCAGACTTTCAAGGCACAGACCTCACATGGAAAATGTCGGATGCGGATAAAGGTAAGGCCCTTCTTGCACGCTACATAGAGCAGACTGACTAGAAAGACGAGCCCGCCAGACAGAGGACCACAACGACACTCTATCAGTTGTGCGAGGGGGTCGGGACAGACGAAGATTGCATAATCACAGCTGAGACAATACGTGCGATGCTCAAGAAATCACCTAACACCGCCCCAGGCCCAGACGGCATCCGATATCGTGACCTACAGGTGATGTCAGATGATGACATGGAAGAACTGGCCAGAGAATTCAACACCAGTATCCAGAGGGGTCAGATCAAAGAAGAATGGCTACACTGCTACTTACTGCCGCTGCCAAAACCGAACAAAGACCATTCCAAGATAAGCGGCTACATAATCATTACGATGCAGAACACTGCTGGCAAGCTCATCATCATCATCAAGTGCCGTGCCGGCTGGCGTAGGCGTTCATGGCTCACCACAGATCTCGGTCTTTGGTTTTCTGGATCAACTCTGCTGCTGATATTCCTCCGTGCCACCGTCTCAATCCATCCAGCATCATTTCTCTTGGTCTGCCTCTGCCTCTCTTCCCCCGATCTTTCCAGTTGTCACGATGTTCTCCAATGCCCCTCTTGTCATTACATGACCAAAGAAAGCTGTTTGTCTCTTTCTTATTGTTGTATATAATGTTCTAGTTTCATTAGCCTGTTTCAGGCAGTCGTCGTTAGTTATTCTGGCAGTCCAAGGAACTCTCAACATTCGTCTCAGGAACCACATCTCTGTTGCTTCTAATCTCTTCTTAATTTGTTCATTTACATTCCAAGATTCACTGCCATACAGCAAAACTGGTTCTACATAGCATTTTAGCACTCTCTTTCTTACACTCAGTGATAGTGACCTATTGCACAAGATACTCTTCATTTTCTGAAATGCGGCCTTTGCCTGCCCTATTCTGCTCTTAATCTCTGTTGTACATCTTCCATCTGATGTTATAAATGTCCCTAGGTATCTAAAATTATCCACTTGGTTGAGAATTTTTCCTTCTATTTCTATGTCACATTTTGGTGTCCCCATTTTCTTTGATATCACCATTGTTACTGTTTTCTTGATATTCAAGGAGAGTCCCTTCCTTCATTTTCTGAAATGCGGCCTTTGCCTGCCCTATTCTGCTCTTAATCTCTGTTGTACATCTTCCATCTGATGTTATAAATGTCCCTAGGTATCTAAAATTATCCACTTGTTTGAGAATTTTTCCTTCTATTTCTATGTCACATTTTGGTGTCCCCATTTACTTTGATATCACCATTGATACTGTTTTCTTGATATTCAAGGAGAGTCCCTTCCTTGCACTCTCTGCTACTACAGTGTCCAACAATTGTTGTAGGTCGGTTGATTTATCTGCCACCAATACTATTTCATCTGCATAGCGTTTATTATTTATATTACAACCTCCAACTAGTATTCCTGGGATCTCTTTGATCTCTCTCATTATTACTTCGCTATATAGGGAGAAGAGATCTGGTGACAAGACACATCCCTGTCGTACTCCTAGCTTTATGTGTTCGTAACTACCCTCTTTATTTCAAATTTTAATTGCTGCTACTTGGTTCCAGTAAATATTCTTTATTATTCTTAAATCTTTCCCATTAATGTTGATATCTTCCAATATTTTAATCAGCCCATCACGTTTTACTTTATCAAATGCCTTAGAATAATCTATGAAGCATAAACATATGTCTTTCTGTTTCTCTGTTGACCTTTCTATTAGTGTCCGTAATGTATATATTGCATTGTTTGTGCCCTTTCCCTCAACAAATCCATACTGTTCTTCACTTATTTCCATTTTCATTTTCTTTCTGGTTCTTCTCATTATGATTCTGAGCAGAAGCTTAGTGATATGGTTTATGAGGTTAATTGTACGAAAATCGTCACATTCAATTTCCTCCTGGTCTTTTTGATATAGCTATAAATACAGATTTCAGCATATCACTGGGTAAATATCCACTGTTGTAAATATCATTTAACATTTTGGTTAATATATCTACTCCAAATTCTCCCAATACTTCTAATTCTTCTATTGTGATTTCATCTGGTCCAGCTGTTTTTTCTTTCTTCATATATTTCATAGCGTCAGCGACTTCTTCTTTTAGAATAGGTATCCTAAGTTACTTTCTTCTGTTAATTCTTCCCTTTCCCCATCATATAATTCTCGTATATACTCATTCCACCTCTTCATTATATCACCTTCCTCCAATAATATCTTTCCTGTTTTTGATTTCAAACACCCTGTATTTATTCTTATTTTTCTTCCAGTGAGCTCACTGATTTGTCTGTGCATATTTTTTGTATCTTTAATGGCATTTAATTCAATTATTTTTGCACTGCTCATTTAACCATCATTCTTTGCCTTCCAACATTTATGTTTTATTTTTTTATTTATATTAGCATATTCTTGTATGTCATTTTTACTCTGTTTTTTTTTTTTTGTCCATCAGCATTAAGATTTCTTCATTCATCCATTTTTTCTTAGCTGTTTGCCTTCTCTCCGGTAATATTTCTTTGCTATTTTGATGAATGGAGTCCCTTAACATTTCCCATTGTTCATTTATACTCTGTATTTTAGCTATTGCATTGTACCTATTTTCCACAGTCACTATGTATTTTTCTTGAATTTCTTTATCTACTTTCAGAACCTCTTTATTAAGTCTCACGTTCCTAACCATTAATCTCTTTAATCTTACTTTTATTTGTCCACATAGTGGTACATGATCACTATTACAGTCGGCGCACGGCATTGTTTTTACATTAATTAGAGCATTTCTAAATCTTTTATTAATTAGTATGTAGTCAATTTGGTTGCGTATTTTCTGATCAGGGCTTTTCCATGTGTATAGTCGTCTTTTATGGTGTTTAAACCATGTGTTTCCAATTATCACATCATTGATATTCGCCCATTCTATTAGCTTTTCCCCTCTTTCATTTCTTGTACCTAAACCATAATTCCCCACTACATCCTCCATTTTCCCCTTTCCTACTTTTGCATTAAAATCACCAAATATTATTTTTATTTCTTGTGATCCAATTTGAGCCATCACCATTTCTATTTCATCGTAAAAGTGTTGTATTTCTTCATCACTACTGCTTGTTGTTGGTGTATATACTTGTATAATATTTATATCTATTGGTGTGCCTTTGATTTTGACCAAAATAACTCTATGTGTAATACACCAGTATCCATTAAGTGACTTGGCTGTTTCTTCGTCAAGTATTATTCTTACACCTTTTTCATGTGTATAACCTACAGAAGAAATTATTGTGTGGTTGTCAGTTATAATTTTGCCCGATCCCTTCCATCTCATCTCACTAACGCCTAGTATATTCATATTCATGCTATCCATTTCTCTTAGAACATTGTTCAACTTTCCTAGCTCATTTAATGTCCTAACGTTCCATGTTCCTACTATAAATTTATTTATTTTATTTATGATTTTGCCATCAGTAGCTGGATGACGGTCTGGTGTCACCTGTGGATCATGACTGTCCAAACCGGACGAGGATGTCATAAGACAGCCATTAACGTCGTTCACTATTTCTGAAATGTGTTTTGCCATGAAGTCTTGGGAAGATAATGTGGTGGTTTCCCCTTGCCTTCCACATCCACATGGTGGTCTTTTACCTCTACTTTTGACAGCCATTTCCGACTGTCAGGACAAGTGAGTGCCCTGCTCTGCTCAGCTGCAGGGTTGTCCACTTATTCCGGTGGATACTCGGTCCCCAGAGCTGTGTTAACCACACCGTGGTATGTTTCCATCCTTTACCACGTGGAGGTGCAGTTGGGATTTTCCCTTCCTAAAGTTATGGTCTTTGACCAAAACTCTCCAGTACTTTTTAAGCAAGCTACTGGAGAAAATTGTAGCACACAGACTTGCCTGTGACTTGGAACAACTCGGCTGCTTCCCGCCCACACTTGGAGGATACAGACGTAACAAAGAGTCATGGCTGAATGCGGCGGTCTTTGCTCAAGATGTATACGAAGGATTTCAGGTCAGAGAAGAGACATGTGCGGCCGCCATAGACTTAGAGGACGCATACAATAGAGTATCCTTCGAGCACTTGATGCAAACTCTCCTCAGACTGAAAGTGCACCCTCACCTTGTACGATGGATAGCTGCAGTTCTGCTCCAAAGGAAGGTGGTGCTAAGATGCGGGAGTTAGTCTTCTGAGCCGATAACGATATGTCCAGAATTGCCGCAGGGTTCACCACTGTCACCCGTACTATTCAACGTGTATACGGTGCCGATCACTGAACAACATTTGGACGGGAGGGTAGGACTCTATCATTTGCTGACGACATTCTCGTGTATCGACAGGGTCGAGATAGACAGGCGGGTGCCAATGATATGCAGGGCGAACTAGATCGAATTTCCTCGTGGTGTGCTGATGCCGGTGCCCTTGTCAGCCCTGCAAAGACATCGGTTACATGGTTCTGCCTAAACAACCATATTGTGAACACAGACCTGCCGGCAGTAAGAATGGATGGAAGAATTTTGAGTAGAACCCAGTCAATGACATATCTTGGCGTGAGGCTTGGTCGTAGCCTGTCCTTCAGAGATCATGTCGATTATGTCATAACGAAAGTTCGAAAAGGTTTGTCAGCAATGCGAGTCATGGCAACTGCCAATATCGAGCAAAGACTGCTAATACATCTGTTCCAAGGACTGGTGCTTTCACGTATCGAGTATGCCCTGGCCATCCTCACTGTCAGCCCTACACATATTGGAAGATTTGAAAAGGTACAAAACGAAGCCATGCGCATCATGGTGGGCTGCACGAGAGACACCAGCTGTGTAGCAATGAGATACCTCATTGATTTAACGACAATGAAACACAGGATCAAGATCTGGAGACCTCGTGCATACTTAAAAATAAGTGCAGATGAGCAGCACCCTCTGCATGACGCTATATTCAGAGAAAAGGGTGACAGGCTAAAGAGAGGCAAATCATGGACGGCTCCCGCGGAAGATGTCGTCAGACAGGTCTGCAGTCTCACCAGTATCAACGCCGACAAGGAATGGGTGCCGGTGCCTCCAGCTTTTAACTGCAGTTTCTCCGGCGTTATCACACTTGACAGACGGTGCAGAGAGCAGAACCCTGCCGCTGTCAATGCAGAGGTCAACGCGCTCATCTGTGAACACTCAGATAGCCCCGAAGTGCTCATCTATACAGATGGATCTGTTGTAAAGCAGCAGAGAAGTGCGTGGGCATTTACAGCCCGTACAGTGGGCCGAACCGTTCAAGAATCCAGTGGTGCCCACTCTATGACCATGAGCTGCATGACGATGGAGGTGATGGCAGTTACACAGGCTTTCATATGGCTGGAATCACAGCATTATACCAACGCGTATATACTAAGTGATTCATTGAGCATGATTCAGAAGGTCGAAGCTGGATCTGTACGTAGACAGTGGACTGAGTCGCTGCGGAAGTCTGTTGTCCGTAAAGTCACCTTCATCTTCGTCCCGGGACATCCGGGAGTCGAGGGAAATGAACGAGCTGATAAACTGGCTGGCTCTGCACCCCCTATAGATGGCCAGCCCATGGATCGTGCCGATGTTATTAACGCCCTTAAAGATACGACGAGAACAGAGGACTTTGTCGACAGTGAATCCACATCACTGTCCAGGATGAAAGACTTGGGAGTAAGAATCGGCACCGCTAGACGCGAGAGGTACATCGGGAAAACGAGGTGCCTCGTCAACCAACACAGAACTGGCAATATTATAGTATGTCCACATTTGTTTGCCTTCATTCACGATCAATTATTTTGAAAACTGTCTGTTGCATCGTTATGAAATTTTTCCAGCCGTCTTATATTTACCCCCACCCAAGGAATATGTCTCTGATAGGTCCCAAAACAACTTAAATCATTGAAAGCGGCGACATTCCTTTGATGTTTTGCTTAACAACTAGTGATTTCTCGTTAACAAAGTTATTTTTACGGTAATGGGAGACCTGTCAATTCTGATGACACACAAAGGCATATCCGGATTCGTATGGGAGTGGGTGCAATGAAAGAACTAGCTTAAAATCGACAGGGTCGGCTGCATTGCACCGGGTTTTTATCCCATATGGCTCAGTTTCTTTCCGCAGCGCGGAAAGCGTCGCACAAAGCACGAACTCCGTAGTTCCAGCGACGACCCTCGGGAGTCGCCGAAAAAATGCACTCGTGAAATGAAGGACGCGGCTGTCATGGAACGGCTGAGAATTCACCTAGCAAAACTCCCAAAAGTCAAATTCCCATTTTCAGTAAGAGTAGAACAGCCGATCTAGTCGAAGGGATACAACCGAGGTATTAATGTACCCCACGCAAGGGCGATTGGTGGCCCTTGACTTCTAGACTATTCTGGTGAGTGATGCTCAACCCAACCGGGTCCGCTAACGCATGCGCAATAACCTTCTCAGAACAAAGACCGGCTCAGTTGAGATCCGGCATTGCGAGCAAGACGGTGTGTTTGGACGACTGTGTGAATTCGTAAATGGGAAAGAGGAAGCCAGTGTCTTGCTGTTTGTCAAAGAAAACTGACAGAACGTCCAGTGTTGGGACGGGAGCTCCTCAATTCTGAATGCACAGTTGGTCGTAAGGTACGTGAAACATATTTAGATAAATACTGTGTGTCGCTACCGCGTTGAACCGAAGCTGTTCGACCACATGTCTCGCCCGGCGCACAAAGGTCAGTCAGGGGTGAACCTGTGGGCTTGTGTTTTAACTTAACACTGCAGGCTAGTTGAACACGATGGATTGTAGGCCTGTTTTTGCGTTACAATTGTACAAGTCCGTGAATGCGTGTTATTGCCGCTACAAGTAGTTATAGACATTTAGGACAGGCCCAATAGTGTTAGTAGTCCGAGTTCACTCCTGGGCGGCCTTAGAACTCTAACGTAGTCGACACAAACGGAAGTTGGCGATGGCGTTGTAGAACATAGGTCGAGTGAGGTATCAGGGAACTCGGCCCAACTAGACGAAACCCATGCGAAGGTCGCCGGACGTGTCGAAGGTTATTCGAAGGACATTGCGGGTGTCTAAGTTCGAATTCTTTGGTGTGGCGACCACTGGCTTTGCTGAGCTTTCCTCTTACTCGTTATGTTATTGGTTGCCGTGACGGAACACCATCTTGATATACAGTTGATTCCCGAGAGGTTGACACTGGAGAAACTGGGAATGCGACAGAGCTGGTCACAACCAGCTGAACACCGTTCCAAATGCTCTGACCCTAACTAGGGGAGGAGGGAACGGGATGTGGACTTCCGCTACAGGGGGATTTCCCTGTATCATCTATTAAATTCCTGGATCAAAGCTCGAGCTCCGGGAAACTGGTTGTATAGTAGGTAAACATAAAATAGAACCAGGGAGAGGGGGCTACCTCCGAGGGAGGGGACTTCAGTGCCACCGGCCCTCCTTTAGGACCATTATGTCTCTAGGTACTTTTAACCTACTAACCTGGTATATTGTGTCATTAGAAGTCTTTTTAGGACAGAAGGATTTCGCCGACACCATGACCAGATGCACAGCCCTACCCTGGACTGGTTCGAGACAGAGGACGGATCAGCCAGCACTTGTTAGGACCCAGACCTAGTTCAGTTTTGGCAGTGGATTCTGGTCTGTGAGGCTGCCGGCCGGGTCATGGCGACACCGGCCTATGCTGAGTACACATAGGTAACGTGTACCTCTGGGGGTAAGTCTGTGTCACGATATTCACACATGGCGTTATCTTTGGCAGGTTCTACTTTCTGAGAGACTTGCGTGACGGGACCTGAGGAAGATGACTTGGTGAAGGCTGCGAAATGGCTGGCTTACCTATGTGCCGGAAAGTGCTGCTTCTACACTACACCACGTGCCGGGAAGTCATTACGCCACAGTCCAGTCCCGTCTCAACCGCTAAATGATCTTCAGTCAGTCCAACAAGTTTTATGATGGCTACTCACGGGCGAGTATCGTGTCCTCTTGTCTGTGATCATTGTTGACATTGTGACCCACTAGCCAAACGGGTAGAGAGGAACTACCTTACCCTTTATTTCAGGATGGCCTGCTGTTCCGGGAAGAGTTTACCCGTTCGTACTAGGAACATTGGTGACCTTCATTACAGGGTCACGAGCTACCAGTACTGACTTTGAGTGACAGAGTCAACTTGAACTGTGCCAACTTTCTGTGCTTATAGGCCCAGTTATACCCATCCTGATCCCATTAGAGACCACCATCTGTTCCCAGAACTTTGACATTGTTAACTGTGTGTGAAATGTTATGGTGGCTTCTTAGGACCGTTGTCTAGCACAGGCCTTACAAGTGAAGCTTGAAGGACAGGCCTGCAGAACTTCTCCAGGGATGTTAGTCTGGAGTCATCACGTACCACCGCAACTTGGAGTCACCACATTGACGTGCTAGTCATTTCAGCTGAGTCCACCTCTCGGCAGAGATATTCCACGCTACGTGTGCAGATGAGTGACCTCTTTAACCTTGTGGTATCGTAACCAGTGTACAGTGATGAGTGAGACGGCCTGAGGCTAACCCATACAGTCTTTTCTTCTATCACCTGGCGGCGGCCAGGATTCTCTCATGAACATTCCCTTTGTTGATAATCCTCTTGTACATTATATCATCTAGTCATTATGTGTAGACACCAGAGTCGTGTCATCTGTTCTGGATGAGAGGTGAAAAAGGTATTGTCCAGCGGTTGATAGTGAGAGAGACAGGAATCCAAGGGCTGGTGGGGTCTGTAGACTGAGATCTAGTGTATTCCCAGAGTGCATCTATTCAGTTATTAAGATGTAATAGTATGCTTCCCTCACCCCAGGAAATACTACGACAGCGGCCCGGAATCGAACATACAACCTTCGGAGCCTGAGTCAGACGGCTTGACCACTTCACCACGGAGACTCCCGAGAAGGGTGCTATGTGTAATATTAGTAAATTTACAGAGGCACGGGGTAAATAATTTGTAAATTAACAGGAAAGTAGAAGGAATATATTTCTTACCTTATTTTTCATTCCTTCTTGTTTCTTCAGCTGATGCTGATGCTGTAATGTTAGGGCCTGCAATTCGTCTGAATAGTTGGAGCAAAATATCCCAGTAAGTGTGTACGTAGATTAAGGTCTGCGATCTGCTCAGACCTTAATCTGTGTCGGACGTTCCAGTAGGTTGATGATTGCTCTCGGTTGCATAAAATTCAATCCACCCTTTCTCCAATAGTCCTCCTTCCTCTTTCAACACATGGTCCTGACGTTTTTTCCAGTAACTTTTATCAATATTTAATAGCGCGGACAGACAGACAGACAGAAAGGTAGGTAGGTAGGTAGGTAGGCAGAAAGTAGGTGGGTGGGTGGGTGGATGGCTGGCTGGCTGACTGGGTGGGTGGGTCGGTCGGTCGGACGGTGGGTCGGGCCGGCCGGCAGACAGACAGACAGACAGACAGACAGACAGACAGACAGACAGACAGACAGACAGACAAGACAGATTAGATAGATTAGATAGACAGACAGGCAGGCAGGGCAGGCAGGCAGGCAGGCAGGCAGACAGACAGACAGACAGACATGACAGACAGACAGACAGACATGACAGACAGACAGACAG
>OY992876.1:314448712-314596212 GCA_963921405.1 Cepaea hortensis | reverse complement strand
ACAGACAGACATACAGTTAGACAGACAGTTAGACAGACAGTTAGACAGACAGTTAGACAGACAGACAGACAGACAGACAGTTAGACAGACAGTTAGACAGACAGACAGACAGTTAGACAGACAGACAGACAGTTAGACAGACAGACAGACAGTTAGACAGACAGACAGACAGTTAGACAGACAGACAGACAGTTAGACAGACAGACAGACAGTTAGACAGACAGTTAGACAGACAGACAGACAGTTAGACAGACAGACAGACAGTTAGACAGACAGACAGACAGTTAGACAGACAGTTAGACAGACAGACAGACAGTTAGACAGACAGACAGACAGACAGACAGACAGACAGTTAGACAGACAGACAGACAGTTAGACAGACAGACAGACAGACAGACAGACAGACAGACAGTTAGACAGACAGACAGACAGTTAGACAGACAGACAGACAGTTAGACAGACAGACAGACAGTTAGACAGACAGACAGACAGACAGACAGACAGACAGACAGTTAGACAGACAGACAGACAGTTAGACAGACAGACAGACAGTTAGACAGACAGACAGACAGACAGACAGACAGACAGACAGACAGACAGACAGACAGTTAGACAGACAGACAGACAGTTAGACAGACAGACAGACAGTTAGACAGACAGACAGACAGTTAGACAGACAGACAGACAGTTAGACAGACAGACAGACAGACAGACAGACAGACAGACAGACAGTTAGACAGACAGACAGACAGTTAGACAGACAGACAGACAGTTAGACAGACAGACAGACAGTTAGACAGACAGACAGACAGTTAGACAGACAGACAGACAGTTAGACAGACAGACAGACAGACAGACAGACAGACAGTTAGACAGACAGACAGACAGTTAGACAGACAGACAGACAGACAGACAGACAGACAGACAGACAGACAGACAGACAGACAGACAGACAGACAGACAGACAGACAGACAGACAGACAGACAGACAGACAGACAGACAGACAGACAGACAGACAGACAGACAGACAGACAGACAGACAGACAGTTAGACAGACAGACAGACAGTTAGACAGACAGACAGACAGTTAGACAGACAGACAGACAGTTAGACAGACAGACAGACAGTTAGACAGACAGACAGACAGACAGACAGACAGACAGACAGACAGTTAGACAGACAGACAGACAGTTAGACAGACAGACAGACAGTTAGACAGACAGACAGACAGTTAGACAGACAGACAGACAGACAGACAGACAGTTAGACAGACAGACAGACAGACAG
The DNA here is from genome assembly GCA_963921405.1 of Cepaea hortensis. NCBI lineage: Eukaryota > Metazoa > Mollusca > Gastropoda > Stylommatophora > Helicidae > Cepaea > Cepaea hortensis. The sequence goes on along the minus strand of OY992876.1, from coordinate 314,594,924 downwards.
ACAGACAGACAGACAGACAGACAGACAGACAGACAGACAGACAGACAGACAGACAGACAGACAGACAGACAGACAGACAGACAGACAGACAGACAGACAGACAGACAGACAGACAGACAGACAGACAGACAGACAGACAGACAGACAGACAGACAGACAGACAGACAGACAGACAGACAGACAGACAGACAGACAGACAGACAGACAGACAGACAGACAGACAGACAGATAGACAGACAGACAGATAGATAGATAGATAGATAGACAGACAGACAGACAGATAGATAGATAGATAGACAGACAGACAGACAGACAGACAGACAGACAGACAGACAGACAGACAGATAGATAGATAGACAGACAGACAGACAGACAGACAGACAGATAGATAGACAGACAGACAGACAGACAGACAGACAGATAGATAGATAGATAGATAGACAGACAGACAGACAGACAGACAGACAGATAGATAGATAGATAGATAGACAGACAGACAGACAGATAGATAGACAGACAGACAGACAGACAGATAGATAGATAGACAGACAGACAGATAGATAGATAGACAGACAGACAGACAGATAGATAGATAGATAGACAGACAGACAGACAGATAGATAGATAGACAGACAGACAGACAGACAGACAGATAGATAGACAGACAGACAGACAGATAGATAGATAGACAGACAGACAGATAGATAGATAGACAGACAGACAGACAGATAGATAGATAGACAGACAGACAGATAGATAGATAGACAGACAGACAGACAGATAGATAGATAGATAGACAGACAGATAGATAGATAGATAGACAGACAGACAGACAGACAGATAGATAGACAGACAGACAGACAGACAGATAGATAGATAGACAGACAGACAGACAGACAGATAGATAGATAGATAGACAGACAGACAGACAGATAGATAGATAGATAGACAGACAGACAGACAGATAGATAGATAGATAGATAGATAGACAGACAGACAGACAGATAGATAGATAGACAGACAGACAGACAGATAGATAGATAGACAGACAGACAGATAGATAGATAGACAGACAGACAGACAGATAGATAGATAGACAGACAGACAGATAGATAGATAGACAGACAGACAGACAGATAGATAGATAGATAGACAGACAGATAGATAGATAGATAGACAGACAGACAGACAGACAGATAGATAGACAGACAGACAGACAGACAGATAGATAGATAGACAGACAGACAGACAGACAGATAGATAGATAGATAGACAGACAGACAGACAGATAGATAGATAGATAGACAGACAGACAGACAGATAGATAGATAGATAGATAGATAGATCCCCGCCAAAAGCCGGGCCTTGTCAGCTAGTTTATTTATATAATCACGTGTCACGAAAGAACCCCCATTTGGAGACACCTCTGAATCTTCGCGCTGTTTGTTTCAAAACGGAAATCACGTGAAAATTTTAAAAAATGCGGGGACATGTCTTGGTGAAGCTGTAATACTGTTAAAATCATGGACGTAATCTCTATGTGGTAATTAATATACCGCGTATAAACTAACTTTGAAATCTGCTGTAAAATCTCCAGAACAAAATTGTTTTTGTTGGGTGGACATAATGATAAGGTTATATACTAAATCTCATCATTTTCCCTCAGTTGGTTACTGAGATATTGAATTTTATATTGAGGCAAGAAAAAAAAAACACACTATAGCCACCGGACGCTGATGCATATGCTGGGGGGATGTAACGAGTTCACCTTGGGTAGTGAGAGTGAACCACACCCGAGGTGTCTCTGGCACTCCCGTGTATTCTAGCCCCAGGGGTTGGACAAGCAGATACACATTTTTACTCTGTGGTTGATCTCATATTAGTTAATTACGTCTACAAGCCCCTCCAGATTCTAGACCCCCACTAACTACCTACACCTGTGGAACAGTGAACACTTAGGCATCGTCCGAGACCACACTCAATCAGTATACAAAGAGCAAGTCAACTTACATAAAGTTTATTCTACCCTTGAGAATATAGAACTGAAATGAACATCCTGATAGAATAATCTATTTACACAAATAGAAGATAGAGTAGAGACAGAATCAGAGATATAGTTGTCTTCATCGAGTTGAGAAGTAGATTGGATGCAGATGTCCCGTCCAGTCGGTCCGCCACTCACCCGGCTTCCTTCCAGTGAGATGGCTAGAACCTTGGAGACCACTCCGTCTCCAGAGCGTGGATCCACAACAATAGAGTCACTGCTGGACCACACTTCACTGGACCAACTGCATCTGTATCACTCCCACGGAGTCACTGTTAATACAGTTCTCGAACAATACCGGTTGGGAGACAATCCTCCTGGACTTGACTCCAAGTATTCGTTACTTCGATCACTGACCAATCGAATGGTCTGTCACTCATAGCACAGTCCCACTGCAGAACGGATCTGTCAATAAACAATTCAATGGTCCCTTCATCACATCACAGGAACATGGAGGGAAAAATGTCAATGACCACTTCAATGGTCTCTTACAGTCACCCTGCTTGTAGAATCAGATATGGCTACTGAAATGTTACTGAGTCCTACTCGAACACAGTTTATAATCTTCATACTTAGACAGTACATTACTAGAATCAGACATCTATTTCACGGAAACAATTCAGGTTGGACTATAATCCATAGTCCCTTCCACCGGGTAACACTTGCCACAAGTCAATAGCTGGTGTAGTTCTTCTCAAGAACTGCCACTAGAGCTGTCCAAAGAACCATTCAAGTGTCTGAAGATCAGTTACTTCTGCGGTTAGGCAGAACCACCGTCATAATATACGGTCCGGTGTTTCCTTTCGTTGAGCATGCTTACTCAAAATGCTGAAATGTTCCTGGCAGAAACAGAGTATCTTCTATTATCGAACAACATCACAAACCATCACTTCCCACACGTGCACCTTCAGGGCAGTTGTATTTCTTGATGCAAACTTCACGCATGGTGAATCACATTGGGTACCTGGTGTGGTTGAGTCTGGCGTGATAAGTAAAGAACTGAACCCTTCGCGGTGTCACACGAAGTGGTTTCCTGCCAACAACAATTATCGTTGACTGGTTCCTCAACAGGCAAACTCCTGAAAAGGAAGAGCGACCGGTGAGAGTATACTGGCCCAAACATTAGTCCACATGCATCCTACCAATAACTACTCAACCCTCAGTCATGCTACTTAGTTATGCATATAACCAAAGCATTATCTCTATATGGAGAGTAGTAAAGCATGGGTTCCCAAATGTCAGCTGGCCTCACAGAACAGCCCGTCAAACAGAGCAAGAAATCAGAATGACGAGTCTGATCGTAGGTCGCACCTATCCCTAATCATCTACCAGTCGTCGCTAACGTCAGTAGTGATACAAGGCTGTTATTGTTCTAATTTAATCGAACTAAACAAATAGGTAAAGAGTCCCTGGACTCGTTCCTAACATCATCAATGTTCATTAAGAAACATAATCTTGATCAATATACCATCCCTCGGGATATAGGAATAGGACATGATCACATCCACTATGTACACAAGCCTGTTTGCTGGTGGGACCACCTGCCCACGCCATAGCAAACTCTTCTTATCAGACTCTGCCTTAGAGTCAAGAAGCCTTCTTGAGAATACATGTTCCCCACATGTTCCAAGGGTAATGTTCCAGTTCTGTCCTCCCAAGTGGGTTAGCCTTGGTCGGACCGAACTTCATCGTTGGTTTGGCCTACCAACCCATACTTTCATAACTTGCTTTCACATCCCCCATATCCTATATTTCCTCAGTCTCATGCAGCCTCCTTGCATCCTTCCATACTTCCAGCACCTTAGCATTCACTCGCACTAGCGCCAGTATGAAAGAACCAGGATAGCTCAGACAAGATTTCAGAACGCATATTTACATCGCGACGGCACGCAGTGTTATCACGCGTCGAGCTATTCGGCGTTCGGAATTACCCCAGGAAGTATTACATGCCATGACCTAATATATATACACCATGTCACATCATATATATATATATATATATACATATATATCACCAAAGCAAACTTACCTTACCACAGAAATCCGGTGTTCCACACAATGAATTCACTATTAAGTTATTACACAATAGTTACATCATTCCTGGTGGCACAGAACTAAGTTCTTCCTTTACTTAGTAACTAAGCACAATTTTGTCTGAATCTCCACCTACCAACTTACCTGGTTTTCTAACCGTTCTTCTGGCTTCAGCAACTGACTGACATAATCTAAGTTTCCATCCGGCACAAGCAACTATGTTTTATTCTAACACAGCAACCTAATAGATGCAACGATTGGCGATATATGGTACATATATTTGGAACCCAAATCGCCCACATCACATTACGGCGTTCCTAACAGCTGATTCGCAATCACACAGTAAACCAACACACGATTCGCCGTCAACTGCGTTATCGATCGGTTTGCTACTTTAGTATGCAAGGACATCCGCATAGGTAATGAGGTTAGAACAATGGCGTGTGGAACACACGTACAAAGTTAAATGATTTAAACAAATATCTACCTGAATGGTGAAAAACCAGATTTCCAGTCAGCTTCAGAACTGTTCAAGGGCTTCTCAGCTTCCTTTCCATAACAGTCAGCCGAATCATGGTTGAGGTGAGACGCAACACAAAAATGGCTCACATCAGGCCTGCGTCTGTTCTCTTCGAACAAAAGTAAGTGAATGACTGGTTTAGCCAATTTCCCGCTTCGTGCCAACTCAATGCGCACTAGAAGCGAGTGCTTCTTGAGAAAAGACACTTTCCCGGGAAACCGTCATTCCCCGCCTAGAGTTTCTAGATCTCTCTGCACGAGAAATTAGAGGGATACCCAACATCACGGGTTACTCGAATTTCGGTGTTTCGAGAAGATTCTAGATAGCAATTCCTCCATCGGCTTCCCTCAGTCTATTTTTAGCTGGGAAAGTCCCCCGATGACGCCCCAAAATAGTGCGGGATCTTGACGACCCAAGACAGATAAACGCGTTTCGTCACAGGGGAGGATCTGAGCACCTATGGACATGTCCGGAGTGTAATGAAGATACTCCAACCGATAACTGATAACTGCTAGCCCTATATTTGTATAGAACACTTGTGGACTATTGAGTATATGGTGCTAGCCCTATATTTGTATAGAACACTTGGGGACTATTGAGTATATGATGCTAGCCTTATATTTGTATAGAACACTTGGGGACTATTGAGTATATTTGGTGCTAGCCCTATATTTGTATAGAACACTTGGGGACTATTGAGTATATTTGGTGCTAGCCCTATATTTGTATAGAACACTTGGGGACTATTGAGTATATTTGGTGCTAGCCCTATATTTGTATAGAACACTTGTGGACTATTGGGAATATGGTGTTAGCCCTATATTTGTATAGAACACTTGGGTCTATTGGATATATTGTGCTAGCCCTATATTTGTATAGAACACTTGGTTCTAGTGGGTATGTGGTGCTAGCCGTATGTTTGTATTGAACACTCGGGACATTATTGTGAAGGGGGTGTTTGTCACACCGGCCGCCCTTACTTCCCGCAACATTAACCGGTACCCATGATATGCTAGCTGGACTTGGGAGTCGGGTCATTGAACAATATATATCCACACATGGGGATTCGATCACACGACCACCGGGTAGGCAGGAAAGGTTCTTAGACCAATGTGTGGTTAAATTTCGAAGAGTTGACCTCTCAGTTCTAAGACCAATGTGTGTTTACATCTCCAAGAGTTGACCTCTCAGTTCTTAGACCAATGTGTGTTTATATCTCCAAGAGTTGACCTCTCAGTTCTAAGACCAATATGTGTTTATATCTCCACGAGTTGACCTCTCAGTTCTTAGACCAATGTATGTTTATATCTCTCAGTTCTTAGACCAATGTGTGTTTATATCTCCAAGAGTTTAACTCTCAGTTCTTAGACCAATGTGTGTTTATATCTCCAAGAGTTTAACTTTCAGTACTTAGACCGTTATGTGTTTATATCTCCAAAAGTTTAACTCTCAGTTCTTAGACCATTATGTGTTTATATCTCCAAGAGTTGACCTCTGAATTATTAGACCAATGTGTGTTTATATATCTCCAAGTATTGACTTCTCGGTTCATAGACCAATGTTTGTTTATATCTTCTAGAGCTGTCCTCTCAGTTCTTAGACCAATGTTTGTTTATATCTCCAAGAGTTGACCTCTCAGTTCTTAGAACGTATGTGTTTTTATATCTCAAAGTGTTGGCCTCTCAGTTCTTATACAAATGTGTTTATATCGGTAGAATCTGACCTCTCAGTTCTTAGGCGAATGTGTGTGTAATCTCCAGGAGTTGATCTTTCAGTTCTTATACCGTGTTTATTTATATCTCAAACAGATTACCTCTGAGTTCTTATACGAATGTGTGTTTCTATCTTAAAGAGTTAGCCTCTCAGTTATTAGACGAATGTGCATTTATATCTCCAAGAGTTCACTTCTTAGTTCTGAGACGAATGCGTGTTTATATCTCCAAGATTTAACCTCTCAGTTCTTAGACCAATTTGCGTTTATATCTCCAAGAGTTGACCTTTTAGTTCTTAGACCAATGTGTGTTTATATCTCCAAGAGTTGACCTCTCAGTTCTTAGACCAATATTTGTTTACATTCTCAGGAGTTGACCGTTCAGTTCTTACCAATGTTTGTTTATATTTTCAAGAGTTGACCTCTCAGTTCTAAGAACGAATGTGTTTTTATATCTCAAAGTGTTGGCCTATCAGTTCTTAGACGAATGTGTATTTATATCCGCAAGAGTTGACTTCTCAGTTCTTAGACCAATTTGTGTTTATATCTCAAAGAGTTGACTTCTCAGTTCTTAGACCAATGCGTGTTTATATCTCCAAGTGTTTACCTCGCAGGTCAGAATATTTTTATTTAAAGAGTTGATTCAAAAATAAACCGACTCAACAGGTGGTACAGTTATTTTTTATAATACAACAGATGAATTAAACCTGCTGGCTTACGTGGCACAGGACTAGACAGTTTACATTAAGGCACTACAATGGATACACCATCTTATATGTGGCCGTGCTAGAACAGACACAAAGCAAAGGTTAATGGCAGAGGAGGAGGAAGAAGAGGAAACTGAAGAAGGAGATGGGATAAGGAAGAGATAGGCGAGAAGAAGAAGAAGAGGAAGAGGAAGGAGATGAAGTGGAAGATGAAGAAGAAGAAAAGGAGGAATAAGAAGAGGAAGAATTTTAAGAAGAAGAGGAAAATAAGAGGTGGAAGGTGAGGAGGAGAGGAGGATGAGAAGGAAGAACACTTTTTACCTTCTATGTCTAAACTTCGTTTCTTCTTTTTGTCTGCAGACACGTTGTATGTTCTTTTCAACATGTTCCCCATGGTCGACAACTGTAGAATAGCTCTTGCAATATCTGCTTCTGGGGAAAACAAGATAAATCAGCATATGCTTTCTTTAGGAATCATTTACAGTGTATGAATCTGTCTGCGTCTGTGTGTATTAAGTGCTATATTTAGCCAATCCTGATGTACGGAAGATTTTTCTTGGCAGTGACCATACTGGTCGGTGACCAGATAAGTTGAGACAAGAACCGGCATCACATCACTCGGGACATTCCCATACGCGCTCCATTCTCATCTTCAACACTCAGCGAAGAGTACCAATATTAACGATACCAGCTGCAATCTACATGCTGATGTCAGTATACACGTTACACAGATAAGGTGATGTGGTCGGTGACCGTGACCAACAAACAACTATCTGTCGGCAGCGCCGAGGCTCAATCCGCCACTTGTTGCTAATCTTTCGTTCACCTGGTTGAGGTCTCCACGGGTACTCCGCTTTGTCTAATGACGGCCCATAGGCTAGCGGAGGGAAGGAGGTGCCTTACATCTACTTTGACATGGGATACCCCTTCATGGCAACACTTAGCTGTGGTAGTGAGGTAGCTCTACTTAACATTACATATGTTGGTATCCTAAACACAACCGCAAGATACCTACAGACCAGACATGACAGACCTGACCAGACAAGACAGACCAGACCAGATCAGACAGACCAGATAAGACAGACAAGACAAAACAGGCCAAACAAGACAAACCACACCCACTGTCAGAAACAGATTCCCCGATTGTGACATAACCTGGGATAACAAGTCAAACCTCGCCCTGAGTATTTCCGAAAACGGGACATTATGAGACTACCCTGCTGGTAGACACACGTCATGTATGTTCACTTTCCCTCTGCATGCTCATTATCACACAAACAACGATCTCTGTCGTCGGCCCTCTCATGTCAAAGCTAACCGCCGTATTGAATAGTGAAACAACCACATTTAATGTTTTCTTCTCCTTTTTCAAGCGTCATGCCCGGTGTCATGGGCGATCATGTCAAATCACAATATGCAATGTTTGCTCTCAGTTCTCAAATGCCTTGCCGTGTGTCGTGTGCGAGCATCTCACTCCATTATGCTCAGTAAGAGGGGGAGGGGGTGGCGCTGAGTGGTCTCGAGTTGTGGTGTCCGCCTCGAGTGCTGGAGGCCCCGGGTTCAAGTCCCGGTGAGGGCTGGGATTTTTTTTCACTGCGACTTCTAGTAACAAAATGTCCCCTGTTCTCTGTGTAGTGAGATCGGACGCCCGTGTGTATTGTTGCGCACATAAAAAAATCCCTTGGCAGTTGGGAATCGAAAAAAAGGAACCTATCGGCGCTGCCGGGGTTTCGAGTCAAAAGTCTACCCAAAATATTTCAGGACCCTCACCTGTGCTACAGAGTTCGTGCACTGGGCTGAAATTCTCCGAACTTAGGTGTAGAACGGAGCACGTATGGATTACACTCGTGTGCCGTGATGTTGATCCGTCGACTAAACTAAAAAAACTAAAACTATGTTCAGTAAGAGTGTACAGTAGATTGTACTGTATGTTTTTTTTTAATATGTACTTCTTGACGCCCTACTTCATGGAGGTATCGGGATCACAAAGTCGAACTTTTACCTTTAGACCGTCATGGCTCTGTCCATCTGTCGTGTACATAAGTGTCGTAGATATCAGCTAATATAGTAAAATGAGAAGACGTGGGTGTAAACACACAAACAGTCAGAAATAATTCTTACCTTGTGATTTAACTATTTAACAACCGCGGATCCCACAAACAAGACTTACTAAACATCCAAAGTTCATGCCTGCCAACCACGTCACTTAAAGGGAATTTCCACAATGTGTAGAAATAGAACGCTCAATCACACCAGGCCTAACAGTGCATCCCTTCGTCAAGAAATACATTTCCCGATTTCATACATCAGCATGTGTCCTGCCAGCTGAAGTAAGCATTCATGTCTCTCCGCGTATCACTCACTGCCTTTGGTGTTCTGGGTAAACTCTCTTGATGATATTAATCCATTCCACCTTTTCAGTCTATCCAGCATAATTTCTCTTGGTCTGCCCTCTCCCTCTTTTCTCATTGATCTGCTCAGTTGTTATGATGTTCTCCAATGTCTCTCTTAATGCACGACAAAAAAACTGTTGGTCTCTTTCTTGTTGATGTATTAGTTAGTTAGTTAGTTAGTCTTTCCTCTTGAGCCTAAGGCGGCGCATAGGGCAGAAGTCCTGACTCTCCATGCCTGGCGGTTCGCTGCTACCTGTTGTAGATCTTGGATATTTACTTGGCCATTGAATGAGCCTTCTCTAATGATGGTTCTACGCAGGGTCTCTCTTGGTCTTCCCCGTTTTCTTTTCCCTACCGGTGACCATATGAGGGCTTGGTAGGGGAGTCTTGTCTTGTCCATTCTGAGTACATGGCCGATGTAGTTCCAACGGCGTCTTCTTATGAAATTGGATACTGTATCTTGCTTAGTCTCTTGTCTTATTTGCGAATTGGTTCTGAAGTCTGTCCAGTGGATGTTTAGAAGTCTTATAAGACATTTGTTATCAAAATTGTCTAATGTTTTATCTAAAGCTACCGTTGATTTCCAACTTTAACATCCATACGTTAACACTGGAATCACACAAGAGTTGAAGATTTTAAGTTTTATGTGTTTGCTGAGTATCTTTGACTTCCAGATGTTTGACATTTTATTGAAGGCACTAGATGCCAGTGCAATTCTAGATGATATTTCTGGTGTTGAGTCCCCTGTAGATGTCATTTTGCTTCCTAGGTATGTGAAGCTGTTGACTTTTTCAAGAACTTAGCTGTTCAATTTGGTTTCATCTGAACTGTTGGTAAGATCAATAATCTTTGTTTTTGTGGTGTTAATTTGGAGACCAATTTGCCCTGAAACATTTTGGAGGTGGTTTATTATGTTGATTATGGTTTATGTTGATGTATATAATGTTCTAATTTCACTAGCCTCTTTCCGGCAATCGTTATTAGTTACACTGGCAGTCCAAGGAATTAGAAGCTACAATGTCCAACAATGGTTGCAGATCGTGTGCATTCGATTGTATACAGCAAGCTAGAAATAAACATGAATACGTCACCGTAGATGCGCAAGCGTCTCTTCCATCTCCCAAAGGAGTATAGATGCCCAGCCAGCTCAACCCACGGACTGTCTAGACATGTCCACCATTAGCTCAACCCACGGCCTGTCTAGACATGTCCACCATTAGCTCAACCCACGGTCTGTCTAGACATGTCTACCATTGGCTGGATTCCCGTCTCCATGGCAACTCGACACTTGCCCACCGAGTTCATTGGTGTGTCTGCTAGCCACTGAACTGCCGCAGTTCCCAAACACGGTGTGATCCAGGTTTATTATCCAGGTTTACTATTCAGGTTTATTACCTAGGCTGTTTTACCCAGGTTAATTATTAATGTAACAGTAAAAATGAATATCAAGGATAGGAGGACATAAGTTTCCTATTCTTGGGTGCTCAAAGACAAAGAAGCGCAACACTGACTTTTAGTGGGCCAGAGAAGAAAAGATAATAAGAAGAAAGAGAAAAAGAGCACCTTATATATTCCCTCCAGTTAACAAAAGAAAGGGACAGAAAATTAGACAGAAGATTTCCAGGAGTTCTTTGAGCGGAGGGTATACTGTTGTATACCCCAGACAAAAGATCACACTGTTGGACTGTAACAACATCAATGAATGGGACCGACAATGACCAACGTTACTGGGACAACAAAGACTAAACATAATACAACAGCAAAGACTAGATAAACAAGGTAAAACAATACGCATCAGTCTTTATTTTGTCCAATACTGTAGCACATATTCATAACTATGCGGATGACAAAGTGTGGTTACTTATGGACAAGACAATCAACACTCTACATCACTGACATTCATATAGGCAGTCTGCCGTATATAGCCAGACCTCTGCCTGTTGTGGCCGAGCCTACAGAGTACTCCTAAGACTCTGCTACGATACCTATACAGCCGGCTGACCAGGGCTGGACAACAGAGAGACCATTACTTGGAAAACAGAAAGTAACACAACTCTAAATCTGAGTATGAGCCTTACAGTGTGGAACGGGACTCACCATCCTGAGACACACAACACAACACTATGGATTCCTGTAATAAACAGCGGAAAATCAGTGGATTGAGCTCCAGATATTACCAAACCCCTGTGCCTCAGCCAAATCCAATATTGTGCCTAATGCCGCCAGAGAAAGTCATGTCCCCAAACCGATTGGGACACATTACAATAACAAGACCACAACTTCAAAAATAAAAGTATAAACATGAGTGTGAAAGGTTGAACCAGGAACTACACCTTTAACCAGGCAGTAACAAACTAAGGTATGGAAAGCTCAACTATGGGATCAGTTGGGAGGGGAGGTGGAAAATGTGAGGTAAGGGAAAATGGGGGGTAATTAAGGACCCAGGGTTGTTCCCTTCGGCAGGAATCACATCCTCAACCATCGTGCACCAGTGTTCCAGCAGTAATGTTTCTGCGAGCCATATTCTGCGGGCTCTCTTCACTGTCTTATTTGTTTCACAGGTCTATGCACCTGAATTAATATATTTGGCAACACCTGGTTAGCGCTGGTCACACACACACGGTTTCCAACTGGAGATGGTGTGAGGGGGACGATCAAATTCCCCCTCTCTGCTTGATGTCAGTGCGGCCGAAGGCCGCTGAGGCCACTCCAGCACTGAATCCCCTGGGCAAAAACGCGCGCTCAATTTTTAACCATTCAAATTACCCATGATCCTCCAGCTGCAGGGGAGGGGTTTCTTGTTGTTGCATCAGCAAAACATCCTGTGGAGCCGTGTCGTGTCATGCGGCTTCATTAAGCTTTATTATCCAGCTTTATTATCCATGTTAATACCCAGGAGTATTGTCCAGGTTTGTTTCTGCAGCTTGGTTGTGGGTAGCCAGGAGTATAACACCTCCAGTGGATAGGACCACCTTCTGGTAGGTGTGGCTTGTCACCACCCTAAACTGTCTTAGACTTTACGAGGTTATATTGCATCCACAAGCTCACACGGCGATGGAAGCGCCTTTCCTAAAACTATCTCTGTGGTGAAGTTAGCGGGAGCTTCAAATATTGAAGACTTTTGAGAGCAGTTAGACTTCTGAGAACACGGAGGCATCTGAGAGCAAGGAGACTTCCCAGAGCAAAGAGATCTGAGAGCAAGAAGGCTTATGAGAGCAAGGAGGCTTCTGAGAGAAAGGAGATTTCTGAGAGAAAGGGGACTTCTGAGAGCAAGGAGGCTTCTGAGAGAAAGGGGACTTCTGAGAGGAAGGGGACTTCTAAGAGAAAGGAGACTTCTGAGAGAAAGGAGACTTCTGAAAGTCAGGAGATTTCTGAGAGCATGGAGACTTCTGAAAGCAAAGGGACTTCTGAGAACATTGAGACTGCTGAGAGCATTGGGAATTCCGAGAGCACACGAGAGCACTGAGACTTCTGAGAGCAGGGAGTCTTCTTAGAGCAAGGAGACTTATAAGAGCAAGGAGACTTATGAGAGCAAAGAAACGTATGAGAGCAAGGAGCTTATGAGAAGGAGATTTCTGAGAGCAGGAAGACTTATGACAGCAGGGATGAGTAGGTGGCCAGTTTCTTCCTCTTTCTTGACGAAAAGGCATCAAAACCCTCTTTCGACCGCGCTCATGATCTCAACATCGCAGCACGAGATCGTATTTGCGGAAGACCCACCTTTATCCATAAGACTAACACATGCTACTCTCTGTATAGATTAGGTCTCTATCCCCACTACCCTCAGGACAACCAAATTATACTCTGTACAAATTAGGTTGTTATCTCCAATACCCACAGAAAAATCACATGATACTCTCTGTATAGATTAGGTTTCTATCTCCAGTACCCACAGGACAACCACATGATACTATCTGTATAGATTAGGTTTCTGTCTCCGCTACCCAGAGGATAAACAAATTATATTATCTATATAGATTATTTGTCCACCTCCTCTACCCAAAAGTCAACCGTATTATACTCTCTGTATAGATTAGGTTTCTATCTTCACTACCCACAGAACAACCACATTATACACACAAAATCACTAGATCTATTATATTTCTAAACCAACAGATAGTTATGCCATCTATCTGAACCAAACACACAAATGACAAGATCTGTGATGTTTCTGAACCAACGGATAGTTATGTGATCTAGAGATACCTGGCAGGAACCGAGTGAGTTCATGTCAGAGGTGAGTGTGCTCTATACTTTCAAGCCGATTGCACGCAGTGACTGAACGGAAGTGTTGAGAACACTCTTGTAAAGAGCACTCGAGCTGAGACGGTCGTAGGAAATGTCCGGATCAGAAGCCTGGCTAGTCATGGCAAAACACAGTTGCATTGCCACTATGTTAAAGATTATTTTAGAATGTTTAAAAGAAATTTTGTTCTGTATGAGTGTGCAGTGTATTTCTACTCAGACCATGATCGTCTGTTTGTAAAGTCTGACTACACTTTGTATGTAGAACAAATTTGAAAAACAAAAACAAACAAACAAGTACATGATTTCATCCAAAAATGTGCTCCACAGTCCATCATGAAGCAATATGCAGAGACTGGCTGTCGTTTGCTGGAGTAATTCTTTGCACTTCAAACATAATGGTGTTATAAACGGAAGAAAGAATTGTTTTTTGGTTGAACAAGTGTCTCAAGAAACAACAATAGACATGTGGCAGAAAGTATTCGTCAGTATGAAGAGACGTGTACAGACATGTCTTGAAATCCGTGGTAGACATTTCCAACACCTATTATAATGGATAATGGATACTTCATCGGTACTTTCCAGCTTCCCCAAAACAGCGTTAGACCATAGCAGCGACTATTGTAACTAATTTAATAAATTTTTGTAGAATACTTCGTGATGACGACATGCACTTCATGTTTTTTTTTTTTTTTCAGATTTATTCTATATACAATGTATAGTGAGATTTTACAAACACTCGCTATAGTGAGAAACGTTACAGTGTCATGTGAAGTCTTTTAATAGTGTGTTGTTAGTGATTTCACTATGTGGAGGATGTTAAAGGCTAGTGTATGTCGCATCTGGGATAGTACCATACTATTCCACCATAGCAAACAGAATGTTTGCATATCCTTTACAGGGCATCGCTGTCAACGTCAGCATCTTTCAGCTGATTGTTGATTTCGTGGCAAGATTACGCTCAGTAGTTTGCCATTCCTTTCTGAGTGACCGGCTCACATACCCCTAAGTTACCGACGTGGTTAGATCAGCTACCGATTACGAAGAAAGTCTCTAACCCAGTGTTTCCCAACGTGGGGCCCACGCCCCACAGGGGGGGGGGGGCAATTCGATTGTTAAAGGGGGGGGGGGGGGGAGGCAATTCGAAAATGGACTCGTCCATAGTTTAAGTTAAGTCGACTCTCAGTCGCTACTCGAGTTGGGTAAACGTCAAGTATAAGTAATTTCCATCCGCCATGTTAGTAGCCGTGATTTCATTGTTAGACGTTAGAGTAAAACTGCTGGTTATACTCGGCCAGCACTAAGCATTTCGCGCTATTTGTTCTGAATGGCGCGAAATGCTTAGTGCCGGGATCTCAGTTTCTGCAGTGTTTCGCAGTCAAGCTCAGCATTCACCGTTGGTGTTAATTTGAAATAAGCGCCCGTTAAATTGTTGTAAAAGTCTCATTGTTTAAAAAAAAAAAAATATACATTGTATAAATATAAGTGATATATAAATGGTATGTGAATTCAATTGGTAATTGTTATTAATTTCAGTTTTAGAAGCATCATTTTCCAGAAAAAATTGTCAAATGAAAAAGTATGTTGTTTTTTTTCTTTGCGGTGGGGTAAATGTGCCATACATATTTAAATATGCATTTTTAGTCTACTTTTAGTTAGTTAGTCAACAGATCATCCTCATTGCACATAGAACCATTCAGTCCATAAGTGCTTGGATCACCTCCTCAGCATATCCCGCAGCGTGAAGCGGCTAACGACATCAGTTCTGTGTTGGTTTATCAATCTTCTTCGGCTTCCTGCGTAGTGTTCTTTTTGGCCACATCTCTTTTAATTTGCTGTTCTTGCAGTCTGACCATGGTTGTAGATTCACAGTCATCACTTGGTTCTCGCAAAAGTCTTACTTCTCGTGGAGAATTCAGAATGTCAGCCTGGTCCATGGCACGTCCGCCCTCCACAATAGCCTTACCTGCGAGCTTATCAGCCCGATCATTTCCTTGAACTCTCGCATGCCCTGGCACGAAGATGAAACTAATTTTTTCCAGCCGAAACCACTCCAGAGACAGCAACCACTCTCTTCGGATCCTCCCCATCTCTATCTATCTCTATGTCTATATCCAAATGCAACCAAATGTGCAAGAGAACTACTGTTGCCGTTTCCATCTTCATATTTAGCTGAATGCGGATTTAGTGCCATAAATGATTTGCTGCTTAAAAAAAAAAAAAAGAAAGAAATCGGCTGGATATATCAAAACGGGGAGACTTGAGACTGAAGTTAACTAAATTGGAACCTGACATAAAATCTCTTTGCAGCAAACATCAAGAGCAAGGATCTCACTAAATTTAAATAATAAATAATTACCAATAATTAAAATAATATAGAACAATATTTCATTAAAATTATTTTGTGCTTGAATTTCAGTTCTCCATTATATGTTTTGAAAATTTACTTATTGTGTTTGCTCAATAATTTCCTAATGATTTCTTCCTAAAACCTATCATTAAAGTTTCTTTAGTGAACATTTCAATTTTTTAATATTAAAATTATGTATATGTTGGGAGGGGGCATGAGAATTTTAGAAAGGCTTCGGTGGGGCATAGCACAAAAAAGGTTGGGAAACACTGCTCTAACCCCTAGGCCAGGCAGTCCGGCTACAAACAGAATAGTAATACAATAATAACGAGTAATAGAAACGAGTACAACCAGCTATAACAAATAATAGAATCAACCCCTGGACAACATTGTGGTAAGACATGCATGTTTAGGAACTGCGTCCGTATACTCTTCGCCACGGAGCCGGCACAGAGTGTAGTTTCCTCTCTATTAATCTTAAATGCCGTGATCGCCATATTGCTGAATCACCTGTTTAACTTTTACTAAAGGTATCAAAAGAATTAATCGCCTTGCTCCCTTACATTCATACCGATCATTAACTCTCACCCTATAATGTAGATTATGACATCCACACTCCCTAATAATGGTTCTTTCTGATTACAGAAACGTAGATTACATTTTAAGTTTTTATTTCTTTTCTTCTCTGCTATTATTTAATTGTTTAAGTATTACAAATGGTGCTACAAACGTTTTCCTCATATCATTATTATTTATGTCTACATGGCATTTCATCATTATCAGAGTGGTCAAATGTTAAGGCTAGCTGTCGCCACGAAATCTTAACGTGTAGTTCTCTGAATTCAGGAATTAGGTAACACTCATTGTCACGAAACGGCCAGTTCTTTCTTCTCGGTTGGTTTCCCTTGCTAGGGGAAACCCCGTGCTATTTCTAGACGGGGTAATCCTTGAGGAAAACATGCTTCTGGTACGTTCTACTGACTTCTAGATGTTTAACGACCCGGTGTTTCTTTTGCACACGGTTGTAGCTATAATCTATTTGTTCAGTCAATCTCGGTTTTCATGTTTAAAAGTGTAGCGGCACGTAAAAGTGGAAATTTTCGTTCTTCTCGAGGCGAAGAACGAGATATGAAAAATAGTCCACTTGATCGGAGAGGTCAGTTCGCTTCTGGACGTGGTGGCAACAACTCTGTGCTTAAACAGCCTGTCTTTACATGAATTGAAGGTCCTCGACAATTTAAAGATGGCAAGTCACAAGTGTTGTTCTCATTTGGTAAAGTAAATTAATTGTATATTCTTTACTCGAAGTGGTTGACCGATTAATAAAGTTATCGACCAGGTTTCGCGTGTCGGGAAAGGGTCACATTTAGCATACTAATGAGGAGATATCGATTTATTGTTGTGGGCGGGTTGGATAATATCAGTTGCGTTCCGAAAGCAATCAAAACGCTAAACAGCGGTAACTGATATCACGTTAGCTTCTAACGGATGTCTCTATTAACCCCGCCACACGCTCCTCTTTAACATGAATATATACATGAAATATCAACCTGAAGTAGTGGGTTAGATAGGATGTTCCGTGACTTAGGGGTGCTGGCGATTCTTATTCTGTGTTAAATACTTTACGAGAAATAAAGGATATATTCTACCATTACACTTCGAGAGAGTTCGTGAAGAATGTCGACGCAGTTGATGTGGTTTACATTGGTGAATACTGTGTGGGAAAGAGAGCATCATTTCCCGGCACTAGAAAGAGCCAGGAATAATACTTTATCACTAGCGTAGGAGAGGCAATGAGACTAATATACAGCTGTCGCTCCGGAACGAGCATCGGCCGATCCTTGCCTATATTCTTTACTATCGCTAGATAAGGAATATTAAAAGTAGTCGGTTCCACAAAGAACCCAGACTATTCGCCCCTTAAATATGATCTGATGTCTTATAATTTAGTGAACACTAATTATGAGCAACATACGGGTAATTTTCTTCACCAAAATTGTGGAAGAGAGGGGCAAAGGAAAGGGACGCAGAATGCGTTGCAGATCCATAAAGTCCAGCATAACCGTTCACCCGATGATCACGCCGTTAGGAAGGAGTGAAGGAACGTGTGTGTATACTTACCTTCTAACAGGGGGGAGGGAGACTCAGGTACGCACACACCACTCTTACTCTTTATGGGGGAAGGAGATAGGTTCAACAGGATATGTTTTCTCTTCTGTCTGGGACTGAGAACCAGTAGAGAAAAGGTGGGGAACAAAGGGAAAAGGGATCTTCACGGAAGAAGAGTATCCCACTGCGAATGAACCTCTAGTCCTGAGGGATGAGAAGTCTCTAGTCATAACGACTAGAAGACTAGCACATTTAGCCGATGAAAATAATTTAATAGGGTGGTGTAGGGAGTGTGAAGGAATGAGGATTGTATGAATGGGTTCCGGATGTCACTTATGACAAGCTGGGACCAAGTCTTTTCAAGACGAAGCTGGTCACGGGGCTGTATCAGTACCCGTGAGGCTTTGACAGGTAGGGTACACTTTATCTCCCCGCTCTGCCCTGACCACCTCACAAGGATTATCAGTCTACTGGCCCACCCATCAATTCGGGACTCCACCTGTCCTTCCCTTCCAACCTATGAACACCCACCCATAGGGGGCACGGACCAGACAACAGTCGTTCGCTCATACAAAGTCATGGTAACTAAAGCAAAGTTTATTGAACAAGATAATCCAGAGTTGAAAGGCCGAAAAGCCAGGAAGAAAGTAGGCCTATAAACACAGCTTAAAGAACAGAGGCCAGAAGAGCTGGAGATGAACAATAGTTCATGAGGCAGCATGTGAGATCTGTTCCGTGCGTCAGTTCGGTCGCTGCAATGCACTCACCAAGATATCTCCAGGCACAGCGGACTTCGAAGGTGTAGACACTTCCTGCGTTCTCAATGTCCCCAGTGGTTATTAAATCTGAACGGCCATTCTAATGTCCTACACCAGAATGTCACAACGACAATGTTCACTGCCGCCGTCACCCGGTGACGTAACTAACACCACAGGATTCACACAACTGTCTGAAAAGGGCGACCTTAGGGCTCTAGGAATACTCGGATATTCTCAACTGCAGCACAACACTGGAGCTTGGTAGCTCCTCACAGCCAACAATGTCAAAAAGACCCGGCTGGGTCAGACAAATTCTTCGAAGTTCCATCGCCGTTCAGGATTAACAATTGTCAATTTGGCGACACTCAGCATGACTCATGTAACTTCACTTACACAATAAGTCTTCACTCTGGGCAATAGAGTCTGATGTCATCTTGAAGAATCATAGCATCACGAAGACTAGTTTGACGAGCAGTTTGTAGATCCCATCTGGATAATTCAACTTAGACCTCGTCGGACTTTCAACGACTGCATCCGCTTATACGGGCAGCTATATCTCATCAATCTATTCACTGGGTTGCTCTGACAGTCGAATTACTCGTAGGAGTGCTCCCAGTCGGTTTCATTGGAGTGAGTTGTTCCACATTATTCCAGTATAGTCTTATTTCATGAGTACCACCTGAAAGGCCAGTCCTGAAAAGAGTAGGTCGGTGAGAGCATTCGGCTACAACTGTGATATACATGCACATAAACAGTATCATATGCAACCAGAAATGTATTACCCTATCATTAAGTAATACTGGATCTTCTCTCTCACCAACAAGTTCCCGCATGCGGGTGCATCAGTTGTTAGATAGCCAGTCTAATATCTCGTCTGGGAAGCACAGGTCCCGAAAGTACCGGTGTTGTCCGTCTAACCCTTGTCATCGGATCCTGCCTCCTTGAGCTATCCCTTTCCTTTAGCCATCATCAACCTTATTATACACCTAAATCATATTTAAGTGTAGTGGTTTTACATATGGAGGTGTCCGTCTATACAATTCTTCGTCATCATCATATTAAACAATCAATCATCAATCAATTAAACCATTAATCAAACAATTAATCAATCATCCATCAATAGATCAATAATCAAGCAATAGCTTCTCTTCTGTGACCCCCGTCCAAGAGCATAGAGAACCCCTCTTTGTTAACCCCCTCTTCCTGAAAGGCAAAGAGTATGTAGTTCCATCCCATGTAGCTGGTGGAAGTCCACCGCCGTTCCCTTACCCCAGATTAGCTGTGGTCAAAGTATGAACGGTTTCAATGGCTTCTTAGGCCACTCAACTCCCTGTTAGAATAACACATAGCGACGCATCCCCTAATACCTGATGTCTCTCCGCAAGTGTATCAACGCCCTTTTCCTTATCACCTACCCTAGTAGATGTCTCCCCAACTATCAGGATAGGGCTTAGAGAGAGGAGTAGAGTAAATCATTGAACGTCCCGCTCGAATTCTCGTCGCCGTTACACAGACTAATGCACTCGGACGCTACGCGTCATACCACTATACGCTGTTCATTCGGATTTGGCGAGCAACGTCAGCACCACGATCCCACATGAAATAAAGCACTACCACAATCACCGAAAATACACAGCACCACTTCCTTGGAAATACACCATTGCCACGTTCACGTGGAAATCAATTAGCTTCACCTCCCTTTTGAAATATAACAACACCACATTCCCTTGAAATACCACAGCACCATATACACAGAGAATGTAACACACCAATAGCTATTTATTCAATAAACTTATAGGTCACCATACATGTTATGCGTAATCTTGCCCTATTTACAAAAAGGACACTCAAAACTAGCAGTGCTACTTTGACATAAATTCTACTAAAAAGGACACTCAGAACTAGCAGTGCTATTTTCACAAGAATTCTAATGCTTTCGCTAATAAATGTGGATTCTAACACCACATAAATATGATGTCTATCTAGCAACACATTGCCTGTGAAAAAGGACTTGACTATAGTCCTAAATCTACACACAATATTGAAATATTACCGTTAGAATGGAAGAAATCAACACACAGACGTAACCTAGATTTACACCGCGGCGCGATCGATAATGGTACTTAATATTAATGTGGCCAGTTCGGCGAACACAGCGCGATAGCAATATTTACATTCGCGTAATGCGACTCGGTACGAACAGAGACTAAGAAATATTTCATTTATCTTAGAGTGAAAGTCACAGTAGATTTCAGCCATCTCATTGTCGGGCGCGGACAAGCTCCGTGAATACAATAATGGAAAGATTCTGCGTCCGCTCTAGTTCACAGCAATAGTGCGACTAACTCAAACAAGGCCAGCCGGTTGAGTTGCGTAGAACATTCTATACTCGAGAACTCTGCTGTTCACGGAGAAAGTCAATTTCCCCGAGAAACTCCTGTTGAGTAAGGTCCTAGGTTGATGGGTGCATTTCGCCATCCCAATCGATCATTCACACGACTGTTCGAGAAAGCTCTAGACAGGACGGAGCTAGTCGGATTCCCCCGAGTTATAAATAGCCAGTGAGGGAAACAACTCTGCTAAGCCCGGTCTACTGGGAATTCCCTAAGCGCATTGGGCCATCTTACGACAGGGGCTACCTGACAGATGATGGTCCAGTTCACTCAAGTCTCCCTTCCCTGCAGAACATGATCAGGTAGATTATATGTAGTATTTCTCTCAGTTGCTTAGGGCTTATTGGCCCTATCCATTTCATATGTGCACATGGTTTGATGCAGGCCACTTTCACCAGGTTATATGCTTGCAGGATCCCCTTTCAGGTAGTTATCCACTGAGAATCATGACGGGTCTGAGAAGGCGAATCAAGGCATCAAAGAGAAACTTGAGCTAGTGCTATATCCCTGATGTTGGATTGGAGCACTAGGATCCGACCTTGAGAAGTACCCGTCACGGCAATATATCAATCAATCAATCACGTGCCATGCCGGAAAGCGTGGGCAGTTATGACTCACCATTTCACTCGATCACCAGCGTTGTGGATCAGCAAAGTGTTCCTATCTCGTCCATGCCATGTGGCCAAGCCATCCAGGTATTTTCCTCTCGGTCTTCCTCTTGGTCTGTTCCCTTCGATCTTGCCAGTTGTCACTAAGTTCTCCAATCCATTTCTTCTCATAACATGTCAAACAAATTTTGTCTGTCTACGTCTAATTTCTCTAATCAATTTACGATTTTCATTTGTCTCCTGTAGTACTTGGTCATTGGTTTTTCTGTCTGCCCATGGTATTCTTTGCATTTTCCTCAGAAACCACATTTCTGCAGCCATCAGCTGTTTTTCAGTTTGACTGCACATTGTCCAAGTTTCACATCCATACACAAGGAAAGGCTCTATGTATCCCCTCAACACTCTTTTTCTCGTTTCAATTGACATCTTTTTATTGGTCAGAATACTTTTTCATCTTGCTAAAGGCTACTTTCGCCATGGCGATTCTTGTTCTAATCTCTTCAAGGCATCTCCCATCAGATGTTATGACTGTTCCGAGATAATTTTACCGATTCACTTGTTGAAGAATATTTCCATTTACTTGTATATTACATAGTGGTACTTTGTTCTTCCTAGTGACGACCATAACCTGTGACTTCTTACAATTTAATTCCAACCCCAGCTGCCCACTGAGGTACAACATCTGCGTCTACTAATTATCAAATATATCACTGCCAGAGAAAACCCACCATAGCCCATATACCCAAAGTCACCGATCCCAGGTATGACATTGAACGTTCTGCGTGAGATGAACCGCTCAAAGACTGCACTCGCGAGGCTGAGATGAAGCCGAGGGTTCCTCTACTAGTGACTCGAAGTGCTAATGAACTTAAAAGCAACTTTTCTTACTAGTGCTTTTAAAGAGACCGCCTGAACCACTGGGTACTCAGTATTGTGAACAGTTAATTCTATTGACAGCGACCATCCAGTCCTTCCACGGTTCCACCAAACATCAGAACGAAAATCGCAGTAAATCCGGGGAGACAACTGCAACGACCTCACGCACGAACAAGGACGGATTCCGCCCAGTGATGATCTAGCCCATCTGGCTACCCGACTCTTGAACTACTGATATTAATTTGTCTATCTAGGTCTATACCCACTTACTTCACCTACACCTGTCTTCTCTTGCACTATTATGTTACATTACAGTGTTGTCGCTTAGAATTACGTTATCAGAGTTGAGTTGTGTCTTCTGGAGAGTGTCCCTAGAGGAGAAAGTCCCCAGGAAGAGCGAGTGAGCTGATGTAGAGTCCAGGGATCGGGGGGGGGGGGGGGGGGTCCGCAGATCATATACACCCTTGTCTTGGCCAGAACCCATCCTGAGGTATAAGTGCGCCAATATACCAGTCTACACCACGGTTTTCGGTACACTCATGGCTGTTTGTCATATTTATTTTTATATATACATAAATAGATACATATACTTTCATCCGTACATACATCGGTAACATATAGGCATAGGTAGCAATACATATAGTAATTATAATATCTTAATAATATTAAGACTGATTTCGAGATGATATAATTAGCATTCACACATCCACTTGACAACAGGGTCAGCTGAATGTCATTGAGTATGTATTACTGGTACTCTCTAATCATCACAGACTTTTATTCTTCCCATATCTAGGCAAGACCAGCAGCAATCTCTGCCCCCACTGCTTGTCTGCAGGTACTACAAACTAGGAGATGTATTCATGATGTTATACAGGTATCTGTGACATGTCAATGTCTCATGTCCGTCTTCATACGAATAGAGTGAACGCACCATATACAAGGGCAAAATAAGAGAGACAACAGTGTTCTACTGGAAAGACAGACGGCAAGCAGTTTCCTTAAGTTTCCAAAACTTAAACTCCAGGAAGAAAATACAGAGTGATTCAGCGTGAACAAAAGACTTTCGCTGTTCCCCAAACATAATCTAGTACCTGTCACCTGTCAACTGAGACCTATACGGAGAGATAGTATAAAGCGCGTGTTGCGATTTCATTAGCAAACAAATTGCTTAGGTCAGATAGCACGGTTGATGTTTTCATTACAGGTAAAAACTCTGTGCCCGCAACAAAGAAACGAGAAAGATAAACAGGAATTGTTAATGGTACTTTGGACGGTAATTGGATGGATGTTGGGAGAATTAGTCATTGTCACGTCGAGGGAAAGTTTTATGGAGAGGATTGGTGGAGACAAAGATTGTAGTGTGGAAGGAGATATATAAAGTAAAGCGGAAACTTAACGGGCCAGTCTTTTACAATGTGATCTAGAGAGCAGAAGTTTTTCTGATTGTGTGTGTGGATATAATACTTCTCCTGGGGAGTAAGGTAGTTAATAATTAATATGCCTATACTCCTATAAATGAATAACATGTCTTCTATAGAGATCACTTGTTCTTTGTGATAAGGAATATATATATATATATATATATATATATATATATATATATATATATATATATATATATATATATATATATATATATATATATATATATATATATATAACACTCTAGAGACAGGCTCAGAAGATAGAGAAGATTTTCTTGACTTAGAGAAACTATTCTGATGAGTAGATAAATCATCCTTCGGCATGGAGAATTCTTAATGAATCTTTTGATGCATTAGTCATGTATTTGATGAGTGATACACTTTCTCATTCACTAATTCTTAGAGTCTCTAGGGACGATCTATACTTTATAACATAACTACCATGATCCTTTTTCCGAGATAGTCATTATATTCTATGTCTGGAAAATTATGTTCTAAAGTGTATTGCGTGTTCTGAATCTATATGATTTTGTGTTACAATAATTCATATATTTTATTTGTGAATGATATTTTTCTAAAACCTACCCTGTAAGATTTTGATGTGTATTGATGATTATGGGAATATGGGAAAATGATGAAGGGTTAGGCGGGTATTTTCCCAGAAGAAGGAAAGCATGGACAAGGCAGTGGGCTCATGTTGTTCTACGGACAAGAGAAGGACTAGCCTGCAGAAGGCCTGAAGGAAGAGGACATGTCGTGCCAGTAGGTGAGGTGAACACCTCCAACTGAGATTATAGAATAACATCAGGCACACAGGATGGCCAGGCTGGACTACCCTGAGCTAAGAAAAGGATCCCTTCTCCCTTCGCTTATATTTTCCCCCTAACCCAGCTCTTGGGAATGATAGCTATATGGTATTTGGTCCTATTTCTCAAGGGTGGTGGTTAAGTTGAAGACTTAAACTGGGCAGAGACCTGTATGCTGATGATGGTCATTCTGGAGGAACAGCATCATTTTACCTCAGCTGCTTCTCCTATGCCACACCCTGCAGCCCAGGAATTAACAGCTAAGTACCTGTCAGTAGAGTCTGTGTTGTCCGGGATTTTTAGAACCGAGATACCCCCTGTAACATCATTCCCACGTAGGACCTACCCGAGAGTACTTACTTCTTTAAAAGCAAGATTTCAAGAACATCACCTTGGTATAGTTCAAGATGCCTCAGGAACATTTAGCGTAGCCTTAAGGGGACATTCTGAACAATATATATATATATATATATATATATATATATATATATATATATATATATATATATATATATATATGGATGCTATGCAGTGAACTGTGACATACATTTGGTTTAGTGCCATTAATGAATCAACATTAGTTAGAGTTGAAACTTTAATTCCTTAACTGTGCTGATGATTTGTTTACTATCTCATTGATGGTATTGTTCTAATGTGTGTATCTGACATCATATGCCACGCTAACACACACAACACAGGAGCAAACCACTATATTATCTCTTTATAGTGTTTT
Source organism: Cepaea hortensis (assembly GCA_963921405.1). Classification (NCBI taxonomy): domain Eukaryota; kingdom Metazoa; phylum Mollusca; class Gastropoda; order Stylommatophora; family Helicidae; genus Cepaea; species Cepaea hortensis. Next base: position 314,569,210 of record OY992876.1, on the reverse strand, counting down.
GATGATTCACTTGGTGTTTGGTGTTTTACTTGGCGTTGTGTAATATTAATTAGAATATATTAGTTACTACAATAGAGTGGAGCCAAGTGTGGCCGGAAAAATACAAGTATATCAGATTTTCCCGGGGAAAATTTCCCTTATCGGAGTACTGTGAACTTCCGGGGCTCCACTGGCCTTCTGTGAAGAAACTTCAACTATTAATCAAAATTCTCCCCTAGGGATTCTTAACGAGCCATTTTCAAGTTTCTCTAACAGTTGGCTATTAGAATTTGGGGATCCCATCCTCATTTCGTTTTAAATTACCACAGTATCCCCGGGCTAGCTTTCATGTAACCTTTGTGTCATTACATCAAACGATATACCGTTTGTTTGATCTCTATCATCTCAGTACCGGTGTAGGTTTCTGCCACGTTTTGTTTCTATGGCTTACAACTGAATATTGTATGTACTGGTGTAGGTTTCTGCCACGTCTTTGCTCTGTGACTTCCATCCGTCATGTGCCATGCTGGAAAGCGTGGGCAGTCATGACTCGACATTTCACTAGATCACCACAGTCGTGGATCAGCTCAGTGTTCCTGTCTCTACCATGCCACGTGGCCAAGCCATCCAGGTATTTACTTCTCGGTCTTCCCCTTGGTCTGTTCCCTTCGATCTTGCCAGTTGTCACTAAGTTCTCCAATTCATTTCTTTTCATATCATGCCCCAAAAAAATGTGACTGTCTACGTCTAATTTCTCTAATCAATTTACGATTTTCATTTGTTTCTTGTAGTACTTGGTCATTGGTTTTCTGTCTGTCCATGGTATTCTTTGCATTCTCCTCAGAAACCACATTTCCACAGCCATCAGATGTTTTTCAACTTGACTGCTCATTGTCCAAGCCTCACATCCATACAAAAGTAAAGGCTCTATGTGCCTCAGCACTCTTTTCCTCGTTGTGATTGACATCTTGTCAGTATGTTTTTCAACTTGCTAAAGGCTACTTTCGCCATGGCGATTCTTAGTCTAATCTCTTCAAGGCATCCCCCATCATATGTTATGACTGTTCCGAGATAATTGTACCGATTCACTTGTTGAAGAATATTCCCATTTACTTGTATATTACATTGTGGTATTTATTTCTTCCCAGTTACGACCATAATCTGTGTCTTTTTACAATTTAATTCTAACCCTAGTTGTTGACTGTGTGCAACAACCGCATCTACTAATTGTTGCAGATCTTGTTCATTGACTGCAGTTAATACTGTATCATCTGCATATCTAATGTTATAGGTGTTTCGTCCTCCGTGATGATTCCATTTATATCTTTTACATTTCTGAAATGTTCTATGACTTACAGCTGGATATTGTATTTACTGGTGTAAGTTTCTGACACGTCTTTATTCTATGACTTACAATTGAATATTGTATATACTGGTGTAGTTTTCAGCCATGTCTTTGTTCTGTGAATTACAACTGAATATTGTATATACTGGTGAATAATGCATATCCTTATTCTCCGATGTTACGCCTGGGCCCGTCGCTTGTCCAGTGAGGGAATAAATGGCCACCTATTGCACATGTATCGCTCTCAGACCGACACCATGTGATGGCGCTATCACATCACAGACACACAGGCAGGGAACTGCTTCGGGACACACCAGTATTATTCTTGTAGACAGATGACACATATCCTGGCGAGAAACGTCATTCCGGTTTTTGACATTATTCTTCTTATAGTCCACGCCGCGTGGCGCTTGTGATCATGTTTTTCCACTGCTTTCTGTCTCGTGTATTGCCAATCTACTTATAGTCTATGTCGTGTGGCGTTGGTGATCATGTTTGTTCACAGCCTTCTGTCTCGTGTACTGTTAATCTGCTTATAGGCCATACTGTGTGGTGTTGGTGATCATGTCTGTCCACAGCCTTCTTTCTCGTATGATGCCAATCTTCTTATAATCTACGCCATGTGGCGTTGGTGATCATGTCTGACCACAGCATTCAGTCTCGTGTGCTGCGATTCTTCTTATAGTCCATGCCGCGTAGCGCTGGTGATCTTGTCTGTCCAAGCCTTCTGTTTCTTGTGCTGCTAATCATTTCGATACCGACGTTACTCCATGTCATGGTGTCACACTGTCCAGCATCTTCTCTTTTGGTCTCTCCCCGCTTCACCTCCCCTCTGACGTTTCCGTTTTGACGACATACTCTAACTTCCTCCTTTTCATAACATGCCCACAGACTGTGATCTGTCTTCTTCTGAGAGCAATCATTTCTCTTTGTGAGTTAACTTCTTCATTATGCTTTCTATTCCCCCACACCTCAAATGTGTTCAGTGCCAAACAAAGAGTACATTTGGACCAGACATGGTACACAAACAAATGAACACGTATTATCATGTAAATCTCCGCTCACTGTGCATTGAAATTGGGGAAGATATCACGAAACAAAACATATAACACGATGACCCTAGTATGGCGATATATCGTCCTTCTGTCCTAAAAGGCGGGATGGGGAGGGGGTGGGTTCACATTTTGCGATATATTATCCTTTGTCACTGACACAGTTAACTTGATAACAGAATCAAAACGTTATTTGGACATTTTCCATATGCACATTCATTCATAAATTCACACATATCTGTTTTTGCATATTTTGCCAATAATATGCAAGGGGACGGACGGACGGACACACACACACGTACGTACGTTCGCTATTGTTTGTCAGATGGTAATATGAAATTCACAGGCATAATTTTCCAATAGTAGTAACTTAAAGGTAAGTAACACTTTCATGAACTATTACAAATAGAAGATGATGTTAAGCCACACAAAAATTACAATATTCTGCGGCGGTGCATAAACGTAGCATTGTACACAACGTAGTTCACAAATATAGTTCATGTTATTCAGATAATTAATGTATCATGATAATATATTTTAATTAATTATATAATTCATTACATTTTGAAGACGTGGTTTTATGGAAAAATTATGAACATTCTTTAGACAACCAAAATGAGTAGTCTGGACATTTTGAGAAAGGCTAAGGAGGGCTAAGTAGCAAAGACAAACTACCATAAACTTCAGGAAGAGATAGTCATTATTTCAGGCCACATTATGAGAGGACAGAAAATGGAACATGTCGACATGCACTTGATGATGTTGTCAATAATCCATGACCTTGTTTTGTTGTGAAATGGCAAACTTTTAATTATTTTACGAGTGATCTGATTTTTGTGTAAGAAACATGGTAAACTATTTCCATTGACCAATATGTGGTTGAATACAAATGGTAACAGACGATAATTACATGACTGTGTTAGAACAAAGTGTATACGTTTTGTATTCTTCACAGATATAATGTGTGTGTGTGTGTGTGTGTGTGTGTGTGTGTTAGTCTTCCATTGTGTGTATGTGTATGTAAGTCTCCCGGTGTGTCAGTGTTTGTGTGCGTATGTTGTGTGTGTTTGTTTGTGTGAGTGTGTGTATGTGTGTGTGCGCGCGCGCGCGCTGTGATGTGTGTGTGGTTTTCACAGTACGAAAAACAGAAATATTCATACTTACAAAAACATTTGGCAAATTTCCACAATATGCAAGTAACGTTTGAGTAAACATAAGTCATATTTTAATTTTAAGAAAACACATGTTGTAACAAGGTATATGATTCAATGTTGTTGATGTGATTATCATACGTTTTGTGTCCATTTGTTGTGTATGGTATTTACGATTTATTTACTCAATGCTCAACACAGATGAACATCTTCGTGTGTTATAGATTATATGTGCGATTTATCTACTCAGTTCTCAACAAATATTAGTCTGTGGGTTGCTTTTTTTTTTTTTTTTTTTTTTTGCTCTGAATTATTGTTATGGACACGTTATCTACGCATCAGGACTTTGGTTTTCGTCTGTGACAACGTTGCCTTCGTTACCAACATGACTCAACTTGATTTATTTGGGAATTCCGGAGAGTGGGATACAACAATGTATGTAGGGATTTCTAGATTTGAATTCTCCTCTTCGTTTTCTATTGTATTGTCCGTCCTTTCTGTCGTAAATAAGGCGAGCTGCTGAGCACCGTCTGTTTCTTCATGGAAGGCGGCTAAAACATTCTCTAGGAGACAGACTTGGCAAGGATTTCTTCTTACGTATAACAATATCAGTAACCCACCCACTCCCAACTCTCATGTGGTCATCACCCCTGTTATGACGTCACAGCTATAGGGTGTCAGTACGTGGACAGTTAGATCTGACACAGTTCTGATTGTTTTAATAATCTTATCTTCACGGCAAAAATAAAAGTGGGATCTTATCCATGCTGAACTTTCCAGGATGAAAACATTTCTGGTAACCTGGATGCCTCTGACATACAGACATGATCATCAATTAATATGTGTAACATTCTCATACAGACATGATCATCAACTAATGCATGTAACATTCTTACACATGACGCGATCATGTAATAATCTCATAAATACATAATCATCAACTAATACATGTAACAATCTCATACAATATGTAATCATCTACAAAATATGTAACATTCTCATAGAAACATGATCATCAGCTAATATTTTATAATTCTCATATATATATTAGCTATTCATATTAGCTATACAGTACATATAACCAGAACTGAACGAGATCAACCAGCGGCTAAAGCGTTCTACTTGAGAATATCGGCATGCAATTCGAGAGGACGTCCCAGGAAGAGTTGGCTAGATGGAGTAAAAGAGACATTCAAACAATCAAATATAATATTAGAACAAGCAATAAGACAAGCGAAAAACAGAAAATTACATCTACCTTCTCATTGCAACGTATAATGTCAAAAAGCAGCAGGTGAAAGAAGAAGAAGAAAGAAGAATCACAAGATACTAGATATCATTTCCTGTGATTTTAACACAATTCTAATTGCTATGAAAACATCTCTGGTCTGTATTATTCTTACTGTCATATGTATGTGTATCTCACACATTTTTGTCTACACTGCTGCCTAAATATGTTTATGATCCCACCGCGTATTGCGAGGTGTCACGAAGGAATATCCTGTTATGTTCTTTGTTTATTCAGATTGTCTTCGTCTGTCCCCTTGAATTGATAGACATAACTGGTGTGACCTTTTGATCATATGTGTTTAAATTCATTTGCCTTTGATTTTGTGCGCGACTCAGGAATGTTTTCAACGACATCAAGATTATCATATTAAATCTTGAGTCCGTTGAATTTCATTTCTGGTGGCTGTGATTGTTGTCATTATGATCCACGCATAAGACATAACGCAAACAACATCAACTATCAAATATCACATGTCCTAAAACATCTAAATATCACCATGCACATACAAATAAGTCTGTTTGACATGGTATGCATTCCAAGGTTGTCTTTCCAATGCCAGACTTGGACAGTCCTAGAAACACACAATCATAACACCATATCACATGAGAGAGACGCGTAATAAACTCAAAAAAGGTAAGAAGAGATAGAGACAAATTATAAACGAATAAAAAGTGTAGAGATAACACCGATACCTGAATGTATAGAACACCTAAGAATGAAATGGTTCGGACATTTAGTTAGGATGGAACAACATCAACCAGTGGCTAGAGCATTCTATGAGAAAACATCAGAATACAAGGGGAGAGGATGACCCAGGAAGTGTTGGCTAAATGGAGTAAAGGAGACATTCAAGAAATCAAATATAACGTTAGTACAGGCAACAAGACAAGCGAAACACAGAAAATCACATCTGCTTCCTCTCTACGATGCTTCAGGCAACAGCAGTAGAGTAAAAGAAGAATTACTGTAATAAAACTTGTTGGCTCTATTGTATTTTCTAGAACTTCTAAATGTATTAAATGTTCAATTCGGTTCATTCTTCTCATTGAACAAGATATACTTCTGTAGTATTTGTTATTATACATGCTACTGAACAAGTTATTCTCCTGTGTTTGGTGTATAGTTATACTTGTCATTGAACAAATTATACTCCTGTGATTGGTGTGTAGATATGCTTGTCACTGAACAAATCATACTTCTGTGGAAGATGTAGTTATACTTGTTGAACAAATCATACTTCTGTGGAAGATGTAGTTATACTTGTTGAACAAATTATACTTCTGTGGAAGATGTTGTTATACTTGCCACTGAACAAATTATACTTCTGTGGAAGATGTAGTTATACTTGTTGAACAAATTATACTTCTGTGGAAGATGTTGTTATACTTGCCACTGAACAAATTATACTTCTGTGGAAGATGTAGTTATACTTGTTGAACAAATTATACTTCTGTGGAAGATGTTGTTATACTTGCCACTGAACAAATTATACCTCTGTGAGCTTTGAGTAGTTATACTTGTAGTTGAACAAATTACTCTACTGTGATTGGTGTGTAGTTATACTTGTCATTGAACAAATTATACTTCTATGTTATATTTGTCGTCGAGCAAGATATACTTCTGTGTAGGTGTATTTATACTTGCATTGAACTAGTTATACTTTTGTGATAGGTATAGTTATAAGTCATTGAATAAGTTATACCTCTATGGTAGGTGCGGTTATACTTGGTGTTTAACAATATATATTTCAATGGTAGGTGTAGTTATAATGGTCGTTGAAACAAGTTTTAGTTCTGTGCTAGGTGTAGTGATACATGTCATGGAGCAAGGTATAGTACCGTGGAAAATGCATGGTCACGAAATCTTCAGGCACTAGCTTTCTTCGCATTGATGAATACAAGATCATTTTGCAGTAGTGACATTAACAACATCATTTAGAGCATCAATAATTGCAGCTTGACTTAGAGTAACAACTTCAACAATTTAATTTATAGTAACATCTTTAACAGCAACATTTAATGTAAGACTTACAACAACGACATATAGACAAACAACCCTAACTTAATTTAAAGTAACAACTATAAAACCATTTATAATAAGAACTACAATTTCATTTAGAGTAACAACTACAACAACGTCATGTAGACTAACAACAACAACAGTGACATTTAGAGTACCAACTACAACTACGTCATTCAGAGTAATAACTACAATGCCACATAGAGTTATATTGACAGCTTCATTTAGAGTATCAACTGCAACATTTAAGTGTATTGTAACAACTACTACAACTTTATATAGAAAAACTGCAACAACTTCAAAAACAACAAACCTCGAACTATTGGGAATAGCCTGCCATTCTTCAAATAAAGTAGAAGTCTTTTGTTTTCTGTATAGAAAGACACATTCTGTTATTGGCGCAATACACAGGTCAGATGTAAACATTTATTCTACATAATGTGTTCAAAACAGTTTATTTGTAAACATGACACCCAATTTGTGTCTACATTACGGCTAGTTTATATGTACACTACAGTTAGAGGAGCAAGGTAAGGGCCGTACTCCAAGCCTAGGCATGCCTTGGGTATATGGTGGGCAGCTATACACGTTTAGACAGAACAATCGACAGTCATTGGGTGATGCGGTAATTATGACGTCAGCTGGCTTTGCTTTCAAGTACATTCTGTGGTAGCCATTTGTCACGGAATTACCGGAGATGTCGAACCAGCATGATAGATTGTCGGAGACCGCCGTCTCTAAGCGCCGAAAACCTTTGTTGTAGGGAAGTTCCCCAGATCAAACGCCAACCAAACTTCTTTGAAAACAGAAGAAGTATTTCTCGGATCAGAGAGGAATTGGTCGGTATGTTGTTTACCCGAACCCAGCATGAGAGAAAGGGGGGACTATTGACATCTGGATTCCGGCGACTTGAGTGACGTCATTCGGACATAGCTATCGGCAGTCGGGATCGAAAGTCTGCCATCAGTGTGCAAAATGGAATAAAACGAGCTGGAGTGTTAAGCTAATTCTGTTCCAAATTAGAAAAGAATCTATTGTGTCATGTGTCAATTAAAGTTGACGGACATTTGTCTTTAATGGCAATTTGTGGATTCAGTTCCGGACAGGACTAGATTGCATAAGGTATTAACTAGATAGCGTTTAGGTATAAGTAATATTAGGCAGATAATTTCAGGGCAAATTGGTCTCCAAATTAACACCACAAAAACAAAGACTATTGATCTTACCAACAGTTCAGATGACACCAAATTGAACAGCTACGTTCTTGAAAAAGTCAACAGCTTCAATTATCTAGGAAGCAAAATGACATCTACAGGGGACTAAACACCAGAAATATCATCTAGAATCGCACTGGCATCTAGTGCCTTCAATAAACTGTCAAACATCTGGAAGTCAAAGACACTCAGCAAACACAAAAAACTTAAAATCTTCAACTCTTGTGTGATTCCAGTGTTAACGTATGGATGTGAAAGTTGGAAATCAACGGTAGGTTTAGATAAAAAATTAGACAATTTTGAGAACAAATGTCTTAGAAGACTTCTAAACATCCACTGGACAGACTTCAGAACCAATTCGCAAATAAGACAAGAGACTAAGCAAGATACAGTATCCAATTTCATAAGAAGACGCCGTTGGAACTACATCGGCCATGTACTCAGAATGGACACGACAAGACTCCCCTACCAAGCCCTCATATGGTCACCGGTAGGGAAAAGAAAACGGGGAAGACCAAGAGAGACCCTGCGTAGAACCATCATTAGAGAAGGCTCATTCAATGGCCAAGTAAATATCCAAGATCTACAACTGGTAGCAGCGAACCACCAGGCATGGAGAGACAGGACTTCTGCCCTATGCGCCGCCTTAGGCTCAAGAGGAAAGACTAACTAACTAACTAACTAATTGACTATGCACAATTGGGAGATTATGAATCGAGTGTAGTGATGACGCATTGTGTGAACTTATCATAAGAGCGTCGGCAGCAGTAGGCTGCTGCGTTACGTAAACTGGGTCGAGTAGTATATTGTTTGACTCAGCAGGTTAACGCCAATGTCGTGGGATGATATTCAGTGAGATTGAGGGTGGTTGGGGGATAAAGGACATGTCCATGGTAGGACCTTCCGGTAGGGTGTCTACTGGGGTTTTCTTCTATTTCCATTAGTCTTTCCTGTTCTTACAACGTCTCAGGCCAATGTGATGAACTGCTCTGCCTTCTGCCAGAGTTTAGTTCAATGTTAATTAGGATATAAATATATGAGTGTGGCCTTCGGCCTACACTCACATATAGTGGATTCGAATCGGGTTTCCCTCACCGGGTGTTCTCTTTTCGACAGGTTTCACTGTATAGAAGAACTGAAGGACTCTTCAGTGGTGTGGGCAATGGCAGTCACACTGAGTGCAGTTCTAATGTACCCGAAAACCAACAACAACTCTCAGAGGAGGACAATGACAGTAGGTCCGAGAGCGGTTAGCTAAATGGCCTCGGCAATGGGACACCGTTCCACAAATTATTGTCTCGTTTGAGCCACAAGTGTTCAACATGAAAAGGCTCTTTTATCAGGGATTTAGTTCACAAAGCAGCGGAGTTAATTAACTGTAATTATTTCTCTGGACTATAACAGTAATAGGAAGAGAAATTAGGATGAAACGAACGAATCAGTAACAATTTCTCACTGGACAGTAGGAATTTAATAGAACAGATACCATCAGTTTGTGTCGGAAATAGTGTAGCAAATGTGCCAGTATTCTTAGGTAAAAGGATTTTCCGATGAAGTATCAGGTACACCGTGGGTGCCAAACTCAGGGATAGTGTTCTATCACAGTCAACATTAGTATCCAGAACTCCAAGAAGTCGACCACTGACCGGAGAGACGCTTCATTCGGTGAGGCCCATCTGACTTACTGTGTTATGTTGTGGTATGGCCGGACACTATGATGAAAGATCCTGAAATGACTGGCCTCATCTCGCATCGCATACACCATAGACTATACTACAGATGTTCCATACACATACTTTGCATACACCTGACACTTTTCTTTATTAAATCATTTGTTAGTAGCCAGAGTTGTGTGGGTATGTTCTGGAGGAATATGAAGAGGGGAATTGTCTTGTGGTAAGAAGAGAGAGAGAGAGAGAGAGAGAGAGAGAGAGAGAGAGAGAGAGAGAGAGAGAGAGAGAGAGATCCAAAGACTGAAAGGGGGTGTGTAGACAAGGGTCCGGCAGACGCTCAAGCCGATGATAGGAAAGGGAAAAAAAAGTGTGCTTGTTGATTCCACTTCCCCCCAGGGACGACAGGTGACACCATTTTAGGCTAGATCATTGCCGCGAAAAATAAACTTGCTAGTTTCGATCGATGACAAAAGGAGACATTCGTCTGCACAAACAGGCAACCCTTTGATGGGTATAGGCGGAGGAACAAAAATACGTCGCGTCAAACTGTCTGCCTACGGTCGGCATTTCTGTATGATGTGGGTTGTTCGAGGAACAAAATAGGTCGCGTTACAATGTCTACACCGGTCGGCATTTTGTTAACAAATTGTTGCTCGAGACGAACAATGGCGCCATCCGTCTATAAGGCGGTAGTTAGCCTTTGAAGTGTAGACGGAATGTCTGGACAGACGGCGGAGAGGATTCTGTGAAGTGGGGAATTCTCTGGTTCGCAGACAGACAGAACTATTGTTGTACGAGACAAAGAATTTCCCCAGATGAAAGCAAACTTGACGGCGGATTGACTCCAGTTAGTCTAAAACAAGAGGAGAAAACCAGACTCTGGACTGATCAGCGTCTAGACAATTTGGTGACGTCACTCAAGCCCGATATAAAACCCGTTGCGGTAAACAAGTGGAGTTAGTCGACCAAGATTTCTGAAGTTTGAAGGATCGGTGCAGTTTCCGAGTTGTGTTCAATGAAAGAAACTATAATGTCAAATTGTTGATATTTATCGGCGGACATAGATCCAGTCTGTGATTGCATAGTTTCAATCAGTAACCGGAATAGGCATATGGTAGGCTATTAATCATATCTAACTTAGAGTATGATTAGGAATAGAGTACAGTACTGTGCGGCGATATAATGTAGTATAGGTGTGGTGATATAGTGTATTATAGGTGTGGTGATAGAATGTTCTATAAGTGCGGTGCTAGAAAGTATCATAGGAGCGTCGGCACTAGTATCCTATTGTGTGGCTTTAACTAGCTTGTGTGATATATCATTTTACTCAGGGAGTTGAGGACAATGTAGTGGGATAATAAGTAGAGAGATTGAGGATGGTTGGGAGGGAGGAGGGCAATGTGAAATGGTAGGATCTTCCAGTAGGGCATCTGCTGGGTTTCTACCCGTTCCTTTATTCTTTTCTGGTGTTGCCATGTCTCAGACCATGTGATGAGTTGTTTGGCCGTATGACAGAGATCGGATCTCTGTTGTAGATCTGAGTGCTGCTATTGGCCTACACTCACCTAATTCCGGCCAGGATTGAGTTGCTCTCACCATGGTATTCTCTACTCAACAGGTTCCACGTAGGTGTGCTATGATATTCAACAGTGAAGCTAGAACACAGATTAGAAGATGATGGCTCAGGATTTGAAGACAGAAGTTGCTGAAAGGCCTCTACATTGGGCTTATACCCAAGTTGGTCTGCGGGAACCTGGCTTCTGCGGAGCAGGACAGGCTGATGATACTTATGTTTAGCAAGGGATAGTTGTATCACTGAACAGTCAGAACATTATATCTATATACAACACTGATACCAGGAACATTTATATAAAGTTATAGAAATACCTGGAACATTCAGATTGTGGTGTTAATATGGGGAATCTTTACAACCAGTGACACTAGATCAATTAAGATTTCCTAAGTAACAGTGACAATAGTGTTAGAATTCTCTGAGTAACAAACAGTTAATAACAGAGGAAATTCATAGTGTGAATTATATTGAAGACTCTCATTAGACAGTGTTTGCCATGGATGTCCAAACATCTGGATGCCTCGAGAGATAGCAGAGAAACTCTTCACGTGACCGGAGAAGCATCACCTCGGTGAGGTTGTTTGTCTGGAATACATGGTGCTGGTGTGTTCTCAGCACAGTGATGAGAATGATTATACTCCTGAACACTGATCTGAGTCTATATACATTTTAGAATATACGTCACACATTCTACACATTATATATACACACACACTTCTCCTACATATACTCTTTGCTTTAATAAATTTCTTGTTTTTATTTGTTGAAGCTAGAGTTGTCAAGTATGTTATGTTGGGGAAGAATGAGAGGGGGCATGATCCAGGGGTGAGTAAGAGGGAGAAGAATTTGTCTTCAGATTGAGGGAGTGTTGTGGACGGAGTCTGCTGGATATCTCCAGGATAGTGATATTGAATTAAAATAAATGTGGGTGTTGATTCCCCTCACTCCAGGGACGACACTAAAGTAGTAAAGAAGAACAAATAACTACTACGACATTCTTTACTTACGACAATCATCTCGAGTCCTATTCCCCGCCACGATGGAGTTTCGAAGACGACCATCAGGCGGTCATGCAAGTGCTCTAGCCATTGGCTACTGCACCTTCCCTGTCACTTATAATTCTACATGAACCTTCTGGAACCTACTGCCAAGGCTCTGGAGTGTGGGAGTGAAGGTGATGTTGCTGTTTTGGTCAACATGTGAGAGAAGTTTGCACGACAGAAGTGACAGTGCGAGAAGTTGTCGAGTGACGAGGAATCAACGAGTGACTCAAGCTGACTGAGCAAGTGGATGAACTAGTTAAAATGACCCCCAGCCCGGACATCGACCAGGATGGTTCAAACCCGTTGGTCATGAGATAGATGTTTAGCAACCACAAATACAGGTTGTTTGGCCCGTGTGGTCGTTTTATTGAGTGATGCAAGGTTTGCATCAGTTGGTCCAGAAAGACGTGGCTGACGCATGTTCGAAAGAAATACAGTTATAAATTAAGGTTAACTACATCCGTCGTGTGAGTCCGTCGTTGTATATTTGTCTTAAAATGTTAGTTGCATATCCTTTACAGGACATCGAAAGTCAACCCCATCAGGTTTTACCTGTTCGCAATTTCTTTGCCTGTTCAGTAGTTTGCCATTGCATTCTAAATGACCGGCACCCATACCATCGAATTAAAACCAGCGCAAGGCAGTCAAATCACCTGCAGCCGTGTTTCGAAAGCTGTGTATCGTTATCTGCTACATCATAAATAGTATAATAATGCACACAATGCATATATCCAATCACATTAGAGAGTCGGGAAAACAGGTCCAGTGCTGGAGGGCAAACAGTTGGACATTATAAAGTTAGTGAAACCTGGACTGTTTATCAGCGACACGCTAGGAAATTAAACCACTTCCACACAGTATGCCTTAGGAAGTTACTGTAGATTAAATGGCAAGACAAGATCCCAGACACTGAAGTCCTAGAAAAAGCGTCCATGCCCAGTATCCACACTCTACTAATGAAGAATCAGATTCGATGGGCTGGTCACTTGACTCGCATGCCAGATCACAGGCTCCCTAAACACATTTTTACGGCGAGTTGTGTTGTGGTAAACGCCCCCAAGGCAGCCAGAGGAAACGCTTTAAAGACACTCTGAAAATCTCACTGAATGCTTTTGGAATTCATGATGACACTTGGGAAACTGCAGCCAGAGACTGAAATTCGTGGCGTGCATCATTACGCAAGGGTGCAGTCACGTGTGAGGCAAACAGGACTGCAAGAGCTGTGAAGAAAAGACAGAATAGAAAAACCACTGCAGGAAGTTCTCCTCCAGATACGTCAAGCATTCTTTGTCCACATTGTCAAAGAACATTTCGAGCCAAAATATGCCTTATCAACCATCTTAGAACTCACGGCTCCATACTTTCAACCCCACTGGATGAAATGAATGGTCATCATCATTCTTGATGGACAAACAACATAAAGTTAGAAGGAATTCCCCTCTCCTACATCCTAAATATTGTTTTTTTCGCATATCCTTTATAGGACATTGCAGTAAACATCAGCATTTTCAGCTGCTGTTATGTCTTGGCAAGTTTTACGTTCAGTAGTTTACCATTGCTGTCTGAACGACCGGCTGACATACCTCCGTAGGTAACCAACGCAACGTGATCCACTGCCGAATCTCGCGCAGCCGTGTTTCGTATGAGAATAAATAGAATTACGAACAACGGCCATAATCTCTTCGCCACAGAGACCGGCTCCTAAATATTACATTGTCTAAAGCAGCAGAAAGTAGTTCAGGTCTGCCCCAACTCCAGATGTTGTGAAGAATATATCCCTGTACGTCGCCCTGTCGACACCTGAACAATGCCCTGCCTACCTCTGAACAACGCCCTGTTCACCCCTGATCAACGAACTGTTCACCCCTTATCAACGAACTGTTCACCCCTTATCAACGAACTGTTCACCCCTGATCAATGCCCTGTCTACATATGAACAACGAACTGTCTACCTCTGAACAACACTCTATCTACCTCTGAACAATGCCCTGTCTACGTCTGAACAACGCCCCATCTACCTCTGAACAACGCCCCGTCTACCTCTGAACAGCGCCCTGTTCACCCCTGAACAACGCCCTATTCACCCCTGAAAAACGCCATGTCTACCTCTGAATAATGCTGTGTCTACATCTGAATAACGTCCTGTTTACCTCTGAAAAACACCCTGTTCACCTCTGAACAATGTCCCGTCTACCCCTGAAGAATGCTCTGTCTACCTCTGAACAATGCCCTGTCTACCTCTGAACAACGCCCTGTCTACCTCTGAACAACTCCCTGTCTACCCATGAAAAACGCCCTGTCTACCCCTGAACAACACCCTGTTCACCCCTGAACAATACCCTGTTCACCCCTATACAACACCCTGTCTACCCCTGAACAATGCTCCGTCAACCCCTGAACAAACCCCTGACTCATATATGTTGTTTGCAGTTTGATTACCTTAGTCTCAGAAATGGTGTTATGACCAATAGTGTACGATTACGGTTCACAAGTGCCATTGTTTAGCCCCATACTAGACGTGGCTGGAGCTATGGGGTTCGTACATTCGGTAGGTTTCTGTGCTGAAACAGACAGCGCGACTTGGGATCAAACTCGGTGCAATGAAGATGATCCATTGAATTTAAGCTCTTTTAAACCGCTCTAATTGATTCAATGCCGTGCACATCTCCACAGTCTCTAGATTTATTGTCATTGGCTACAAAAACTTCACTTAGGGTAACTGCTGCAACAACATCACTTACAGTAACTACTACAACAACATCTCTTAGAGTTACTACTACAACAACATCACTTACAGTAACTACTACAACAACATCACTTAGAGTAACAACTACAACAATATCAATCACTTAGGGTAACAACTACAGCAACACCATTTAGAGTAACAACTACAACATCACTTAGAGTAACAACTACACCATAACTTAGAGTAACAACTACAACATCACTTAGGGTACCAACTACAGCAGTATCATTTAGAGTAACAACTACAACATCACTTAGGGTAACAACTACAGCAATATCATTTAGAGTAACAACTACAACATCACTTAGGGTAACAACTACAGCAGCATCATTTAGAGTAACAACTACAACATCACTTAGGGTAACAACTACAACAACATGACATGGAGTAACAACTACAACATCACGTAGGGTAACAACTACAACAACATCACTTAGAGTAACAATTACAACAACATCACTTAGAGTAACAACTACAACAACATGACATGGAGTAACAACTACAACAACATGACATGGAGTAACAACTACAACAACATCACTTAGAGTAACAAGTGCAATACCATTATTTAGAATAACAAATACACCATGTAAATTAGAATAATAACTGCAACTAAACTGAGATTACCTCACTCATTTAGAGAAACAACTAAAACACATGTCTTTTAAAGGGAAAACATCAACATCCTTTACAGTAACAGCTACAACAACATCATTTACAGTATCTGTTACAACAATCTCATTTACAATAACTGTTACATGAATTTTTCTTTGATCACGCTATGACCGTATTTTTTTATTTTATTTAAAATTCGCATATCCTTTTACAGGACATCGCTGTCACCATCAGCATCTTTCAGCTGTCTGTTGATTTCTTGGCAAGATTATGCTCAGTAGTTTGCCATTGCTTTCTGAGCGGCCGGCTCATTTATCCTGCAAGTCACCAGCGGGGGACGAACCACTCCCAGTTCTCGCCCGCTACGAGACTCTTGATGACTGATTAACTCACTTGTTTACTGTCATAGAATACCGCGATTCCTTAAGAATGCCTCTCATTCCACAAACACAAAGGAGGAATGAACAGAAGAATAAACAATGTTCTTAACATTTACGAAGCTGATGCAACACTATGCGCCATTGTACAATACCACTCTCTACCCAGCTATGATGTAAGATTGCACGTGAAGAAGGCAAGTATTATAACGACCATTGTCTGGTTTCTCAGTTTGAACAAGCTGACATTTGACGCCAGTACTTTTCACCAGCAGAGTTTATTCATTCAGTAGCATGTTCATTGCAGAACCTCGCTCCCATAACAACCTTACGGAAAACCTCTCGATCAAAAGCAAGATGTTCAGCGTCCGATACACCCATCTTGAGATCATCCGCCACATTCTGCATCCATCTTATCTTTGACCTTCCTCTTCCTCACTTCCAAGGCATATACCCCTCCATTATTGTTCTCTCCAAACTTTCATGACGTTTCAAGTGACCAAAATATTTCAATTTTCTTTGTTTTATTGTCATAAATAACACATATATAGCAATACTGTATCATCAGCATATCGAATCTCTGCTATGTCATAACCACCGATATTTATGACATCATATTGCTCCTTGTTTATATCATCTCTGACATTTCTCATTATATTTTCGACGTACAGGTTAAACAAATAGGGGGACAACACAGAGCCCTGGCGGACTCCTTGCTTGATGTCAACCAGTCTGATGTCTCGCCATCTATTCTAACTGCTGCTTGTTGGTCTAGATAGAGCATTTTAGGGGTTGTATTACATGTAATGCCGGTCTCCCTGGCCTAGTGTTTGCGACTTTCTTCATAATCCCATATACTTTCGTGAGTAACGTGACGACGCGAGAATCGGTAGCGGTTCTAACGGCGTCTGTAACTTCCGCGGTATGTGAGCCGGTCGCTCAGAAAGCAATGGCAAATTACTGAGCATAATCTTGCCAAGAAATCAACAATCGCCTGAAAGATGCTGATGTTGACAGCGATGTCCTGTAAAGGATAAGCGAAAAAAAAAAATACATGTAAAGGAAAGCCCATACTCCTCATGATTTTCCAAAGTGTCTGATGTTGTACACATTCAAATGCCTTTGAATAATCCACAAAACATGAGAATAGGTTTACATTAAATTCTCTGCACGTCTCTATTATTAAACACACGTTAAGTATGTGATCGCTTGTTCCTCTCCCTTGTCTAAATCCAGTTTGAACCTCGTTAATTTCTTGTTCAATTTTCTTACGAAGTCTTCCCATTATCATTTTTAGTAGAATTTTACTTGCAAGACTGATCAGGGCAACAGTTCTACCTGCAGAGTACAGGTGTAAATTCTTGCTTGATAAGAGTCCTGGGTTAAACATATTATCAGACTGACTGTGGCTTCACGCGGATAACATGTGTGGTCACGTAGCAGATCTAGGTGTGAAGTTAAGACTGAACAGAGATGACCAGCGGTCACAGGTGTGAAAAGCCCAGATGCCCAGAAATATTTACGAAGAGCTGGAGAGACTTAACCGTCATAGGTGTGAACGGACAGACACCACAGCCGGTCTAGAGTCGCACATGGCTAAACACCCGCCGCCAGATCAGTAAAATCAAAGTTACATAACAGACAAAAAGATTTGTACACATACTCTGACTAGAACTGCTAAATTCAGAAGTGACTAATTGAAAATCAGTTATGAGCGATTCAAAAGCATATTTTATTTATCGTTAAGTATAGACTCTATGCTGGCTGAAGGTTCTATGAATGTTATGTCTAATAACTATTCTGATATGCCACTACAGATTCGGGCAAACTTTCACTGCGTCTTCCTAATGTATGTTACTTCTGTGAGAACTAGCATGGTCTCCTTTTGGTGTATGTAATTTGTTGTACAGAATATAGTCAAATGACTGTATTTCTTTTAGTTCTTCAACATGGAAGTAGTTAAATAACGAAAGACCAGGCAGACCTAAATTTCGGCTGTCCGTGTTTGTTGCTACTATGAGAACTGTTTATTATCTCATTTCGCTGTACATAATAGTCACAATCTCATTCGTTAACGCAGCGTCATCTATGTCTTCTATATTAGGGGATGGTCATGTCTCTTTCTGAGTATGCAATGGCAATCCTGACTCTCAGCCGTAAGCAGATAGAAAGGATGGAAAAGATACAGAATGAAGCTATGCGCATTATTCTTGAATGTACAAGAGATACAGCATGCAGGGCGACGCGCTACCTTCTTGATTTTCCAACCATTGAAGACAGAATACAAATTTGCAGAGCACTTGCCTACCTCAGAGTTAATGCAAGCACACACAACTCACTGCATAGTGAAGTTATGAAGGTGAAAGTCAGCAGGTTAAAAAGAGGAAGGTCGTGGATGGGTGAATCCGAAGACATTCTTCAGCAGGTGTGTTCACTTGAGGACTTAGAACCAGGCAAGGAGTGGGTACAAGTGCCAACAGATTTATGTACGTCTTTTTCAGTTTGCATCCAACTAGACAGAAAATACAGACAAGAAAATCCGGCTGCTGTGGAGGTGGAAGTACAAGCGTTGATTTTCGAGAATTCGTTAGACGGTGATGCTGTCATTTACACAGATGGCTCGGTCGTCCGACATGTGAGAAGCTCATTGGCCTTTACGGCTCAGGCCGGAGGGAGAATTGTGAAGGAGGATTCAGGCGCTTTCGCTTTGACCACAAGCAGCCTGACTATGGAAGTCATGGCAATAGGTAAAGCAATAACATGGCGCGAGACGCAGACATTCACTGGGGCATGTTTCCTTAGCGACTCAAAGAGCATGCTCAAGAGGATAGAGATGGGGTGGATCCGAAGAGAGTGGTTGCTGTCTCTGGAGCGGTCTCGGCTGGTAAAGATCAGTTTCATCTTCGTGCCAGAGCATGCAGGAGTACAAGGAAATGAGGGGGCTGACGAAGCTCGCAGGTAAGACTGCTGTGGAGGGCGAAGGTCGCAATGGTCCAGGCTGACATTCTGAATGCTCTATGAGAAATAAGAGTTTTGCGAGAACCAAGTGATGACTGTGAATCTACAACCATGGCCAGGCTGCGAGAACAGCAAATTAAAAGAGGTGTAGCCAATCAAGACCACTACGCAGGAAGCCAACGAAGATTGATAAACCAACAGAGAACTGGTGTCATTAGCCGCTACACGTTGCGGGATTTGCTGAGGAGGGGATCCAAGCACTTATGAAGTGAATGGTTTGATGTGCAGTGAGGATGATCTGTCGACTAACTAACTAACTAACGAATTAGCTAACTAATTAATTGACTGACTGACTAACTAACTAACATTTTTAATTCACCATAAACAAACTGCGTAGTTATTTTTAGCACAGACCTATAACATTTATAATGACGTTATGTTGTATAAGATACAAAGACAAACCTGCATTCCCCAAATACGACGTCGGCTTATCCAGAATATCTGTATAGAAAGAAATTCATCAGATTATTGAGAGCACAGTTTACTTGTAAACATATTCTACACTTCATTTTTTACAGAATCGTGTATCTGTCCTAGAGAGAAAATTGATGCAAAATTGGAATGTGTAAAAACTAGCATACAGATGGCAAATACCAACTTATCAGTGAAGGAAAATAGGAAAAGGCAATTGTGGATAACCGATTAAATCTTGAGCAAAATGATTCAAAGAATGAAAGCAAAAAACACTCCACATTATATATTAATAGACAGTTAAATACTTCACATGTGTAGAGTTGTTAAATAAGAGTGGCTACAAAAAATGCATAGAAATTGAGGATCTAGAAGTAACACACAACTCGAAAGAATTGCACGAAAATTAAAAAAAAAAGAAAGATTTACAATGAAGAAATGTGATACAACAGGAAATGGTTGTATCAGAGGTAAAATAGAGAAGTTATAACTGATATTAGAGATATAACAAAAAGACGGATATAATACACCAAAGATTTATTCTGGGGTATCAGGGTCAATAAAATAACATTGTATGATACTCAAGATGAACAACCAATTAGAGAAAGCTATTAAAAAGATGAAAGAATGACAGGCTGCATGTCCTGAAAAGATAACAACAGAGATGATAAAATCTGTATCCAGCGTTGGCATTGATACTATCACATAATTATCCAATGATAAATATAATACTGGGTACATCCCCAAGAATTTGAAAACATCCATTTTCATCACATTACCCAAGAAGCCAAAAACTGCTGATTGTGAGGATTACAGAACTATCAGCTTAATGAGCCATATAACTAAGATACTCATCAAGGTAATACAAGAAAGAATTCAAATTAGCTGAAGAACAATTTGGGTTCCGCAAAAACAGCGGCACCAGAGAAGCAATAATCTGTTTGAGAATGTAAATTGAAAAATATATAGAAGTTCATAAAAATATATACGTATGTTTTACAGACAACAAGAAAATGTTTCAATGAGTACACCATAAACGACTAATTACATGCCTTCAAGATATAGGAGTAAGGCCATCAGACATATTAATAACTTGTACTGGGAACAAGTGGCGTCAATTAAATACGAAAATAATTATTCGTCGCCCATAGGAATAAAAAGAGGAGTACGGCAGGGATGCATGATGATCCAAGCCTCTTCAACTATACACAAAATGAAGAATTTTTTTAAGTAAGTGGAACTGTCTGGACTTAACATCAATCGAAGAATAATAAGAATCGTAATCATCACATCATCTTCATTTGGAGTAACAACTATAAGGTATATATCTACAGTAATATCTATAACAACTTCATTTACAGAAACAGCTACAAAACTTTAGTGTAAATCTACATCTTCATTTAGTGTAGCAACTGCAGGGAATCTATTTAGAGCACACCTTCAACTTCATTTAGAGTTTAGACAGCTAGTTGCATGTCCTGTACAGGACGTCACAATCAATCGCAGCATTTTCGGCTGTTCCTGATGAACTAGGCAAAATTATGTTTAGTAATTTGCCATTGCTTTCTGAATGACCGACACATATACCATCGTTGTGAATGAACACAAGGCTCGCAGCTTCTTATAGAGTCACACACACCTACAATTTCACTATTGCAACAACTATAACTTCATATTAGAGGAACAACAAGATACACTTCAATGAAAGTAACAACTACAAGGCAAAATCATTTAGATTAGCGACAAAAAGTGTCATTTACTATCACAACTACAATTTCATTTGGTGTTTTAAAATAAAATTACAAAAAACTTCTTTTTAAATAACGCCAACAACAACTTCATATAGATTAACAACTAAAACAATTTTACTTTGAGTCACAACCATAATGAACTTTTATTTTCTATCAAATTGAATATCAATACGCCCATACTTTTAAATATAATTAACGTTGATGCATGGAAAGGAACATTCTTTTATTGGCTTTGTACACAACAGTGTATCTGTAATCAGGTCGTCTAGTTGTCTACATAACATTATGTTAAATATAATTCTAGTTCATGTCTGCATAAAATTTTATTTGTAAGCAAGAGTTTATATTGATGTATGACATTGCCATGGAGTAGATTGGGTTTGTATTTTGCCAATGAAACCCCACAGGTCTCTGCCATCGAAAGCGAACCGAACTATCCTTGACTTTGTGTCGGAGGCCCTCCAAGATGTCATGGGTCATCTATGATAACTGCTTGTGGTACAATGAATTAGTTGTGGTACACACCACCTTGAGTGACTGTTTATAAGGTGATATTTCAACTCTGACATTCTTCTTCCATCTATCACTAGCACAATACAAAGTATTCAACAGAACGTCGTGACGTTTTACTATTTGTCTATTAAATCTTTCATCTTAGTCAGATATGACTGAGCTACCGTATGATAGTAGACGGCACTGCCTGCTTTCTGTTAGCGCTGAATGATGGGCGGCGCTTACCAAACACGACACCCCATATTGTGCCAACGGCTTGGGACGGAGAAGCGCAATTCGCAGGGCACAAGCCTTATCCTGGTGTGAGGAAATGCAACCTAAAGACTTAATATCATGACAGTGCAGACGAGGCTCCGACAAGCGGACAGTTAGGGCATTGCTTTGTGGATCCGGCAGCTTCTGCAGCTTGTCTTTTTGTAGATTTACTGGTGTTACCTTTCTTGTGGAGTGAAGTAGGCAGGCCGAGAGAGGGAAAACTGTATAGGCAACACATGATCTCTACGATTCAGCCCAGGCTTTGTGTTATGGAGCGGTATAACTCCATCCTCGTCTTAATCAGTGACATTCACTACCGCGATGGTTTGCAGTTATTATGCCTTTCTGAAGAACAATGTAACAAACTATCATCTATCAAGACGGCAAGGTGCCAATGATTACATCTTTCCACATTACCCAGTTACGACATAATCACATAGTTAAATCACAGTATAATACACATCCACAGGAGTGCTTAAAATTATCACACAAAGAGGCGGCAACTTAAATACTGCCATCGCCTAGGATGCGTCTGAGCGGGTCTAACCTCAACACCGTCTTAGAGCCGACTGTTGCTATCTAGGAGAGAACGGTCGAAAGCTTGTTTTTCGGACGAGGCAATCTGCCATTCGACAGTGAGCTTTAGTCACGCACAATTGGTCCATGATAAGCATGTAGTTCATGTGTTCATTACAATTTGGAAATGTGTCATCTAGTTCAACATTCACACAACAATTTATTTGTAAACTTGTCTTGTAATTCATGAATACCCCATCGTCTATCTATAAACATGCCATCCATTTAATGTGCACCCAACAGTTTATTTGTAAACATATCACGTATTTCTATGTAGAGAATAATGTATTTCTAATCATATCTAGTAATGCCATGCTAAATAATAGCATATTTCTAACGATATAATTAATTTATTTGTTACAGAACAGTCTAGTTGTAATGGTATCATATATTTCTATGTTGAAGAACAGTGTATTTGTAATTATGTTACGTATCATCAGATTTTACATGTATGGTCAGATTATGTGAAAAACCTTTATGATGTTAACAAAGGCGAACAGTTTGATATTCAAAATAATAATTAAGGACCATCAATTTTGAAGATGGAGGTTCAGAATGCTCTTAATTATAAGAAAGCTGACAAGAACCCCGGTTCAGACATCATCACAACATAAATTATTAATGCCTTTGAAGAATATGGAATAGACAAAGTTACCAGACTGCTTAATACAATATATGATACTGGAGACACACCTCATGAAGTATGTAATGCTGTATGTATTACAATCCCAAAGAAATAAGGAACCTTGGAATGTGTTCAACACCAAACATATGAGTCACATAAGAATTATCATCCAAAAAGTTAGGAAGATAAATCAACCCGAAGAAGAAGAAGAACAATGTGGGTTTGTAGAAGGCAAGAGTACAGTAAATGCTGTATATATACTGAGAACAGTAATTGAATGTTCTATATGTCACAAAATAAAACACCGCGTTTGACCAGCTGATTACTATAAGAGGATTTCTGATTAAACGGACTATCTGCAAAGCGACAATTGTTTCAACTAATACAGAGAAAACATTCATGGTTGTGGCTGCACGTGTTCACAAACAGGTCGGGCATAAATAACAGCTGTACTTGTACATCTGGTCAGCAAACATAGGAACATTCGGAAGTGAGATGAATGCATACATCGCTTTGACAGTTTATCAACAGTCCGAGACAACCGGAATTGCCAGCTAGGGACAGGAAACAGTCCGTCTGTCAATTAGAGTTTCCCGACATCAAACAGAAATGGCAGCGGTGATTGTCACCAGTCGACAGAAGATTGACGGCTTGTTATTGGCAACTGTTGTTGGGAGTATACAGGAACTCGCTGGCTTGTTTTGGGAATCTAAACAACTGATGACAACTCTGACATTGATGGAGCCAGGGAAAATAGATTCTTGACAATGGATGATATGCCCAAATAACACCTGCAGGACATCAACCATGTCACGTGACCAATTTTAGGGGTTTGCCAGAAAACCATGATTGGAGAGGACAGCTGAACTCAAACCTTGGATTTTAGCGGACGTGCTTCGGCACTGCGGTTCTATTGGAATAATGTCTACCGTGTGCTTATTAGTGGATTTAATGGTTCACGTGCCTGTCATGGCAATTTGTAGATGTGATTTGTTAGACTGCAGTGTTGCCTAAGGTAGTATACTATGTAATTAGTCCTAATTAATTTAGGCGGTAGCATGGTGAAAACTAGTTAGAGTAGGGAAGTGATATTGGCTCTGCTAGGGTGAATAGAATACTGAGGTTGCCCTCTGTTTATTGGTCTTTCCTTATCATAGCCTGATTCGGACGTAGGTGAGAAGCTATAAGGCTCTCTGACAGAGTAGTTAGCTGTAATATAACAGAGCAGGGTAATAAGCTTACACCCAGCCGGTAGGATCAGTGACTAGTGCTCTCACATGATGTGTTGGTTTTCCCACAGGTTCCCCACCAGTTACTAGGAAACTCAACACTGGTTTTGAAGAAGTGCACTCCAATTGGACGATCACCGGTTGGACTCTAAAATGATTCTTACGGAAAAGGAATAACGTCCGAGAAGAAAGATGGTATATGGTTACGCTGGACTCATACTCAGGGTTCACCATGGCATGGCCCAGAAGAGCCAGCCAATATAACGACTCCTGCGTGGTATGGTTCACATAGGATGGGTGATGATTGTTGATATATCACACATCAGACAAACATTGTTTAAGGAACGAGAACATTAACGGATAAGTCACATCGTGTGCTAGATTCCAGTGTAATATTACATATGACATATACTTGAACCTATATGAACACTAGTTAGGATCAAGTGTAGAAACATTAACAGTAAACCTAAAATACACGACAAAGGATTTGTGCATTCTTTAGGACCGATAGGAACTTACAAAGTTAGTTGGCAGCCAGTCCGTAATCAATCTGTACTTACAAACAGTATCTATTTCGGATGATCATGAAGATGGATTACCAGGTGGCTACCGATGACAGTCAGTATCCGGCAAGAGGGTTTCGACACTGGGTGAGGTGCACTGGTTATGATTTAATGTGCTGTGGTGTGCCATTGCAATGAAGAACTGACTATGCTATTATCTGAAAGTCCGATCATACACACATTATAGAACACATCACACATTTTCTTTGCATACACGCCTTAGTACATTACACATTTTTCTTTTAATAAATTAATCTTTAATCGACAGTGAGAGAGTGATAGGGAAAGGTGTCCATAGGCTGATGGAGTGTGTTGGACGGAAGCTGGTGGATTCTCCAAGATATTGATAAGGGAAAAAAATATTATAATGTGGGTGTTGACTCTCCTCACTCCAGGGACGACACTTTAAAGGAGGACACGACACTATAGACGTAAACAAAGATCTACACCTTCGCTTTATTGACCACACAAAAACTGTCGATAAAGTGAGACATGTCGATATGATAAGGATGCTTGAAGATCTACACTTTGATGGAAAAGACCTTAGACTTGAAAAAATATATATTGGAAACAACAAGCTGCCATAAGAATTGATAATGAAGTAGGTCAATATCAGCCTATAAAGAGAGGTGTGAGACAGTGATGTGTAATGTCTCCAGATCTTTTTTCCCTGCACATTGAACATATCTTCAAAAATATAGAAGATATGGAAGAAATCAACATTGGGGGTCGATACATCAATAACATTAGATATGCAGATGATACAAGGCTGCAGACAATGAACAAGACCTGCTACATACATCAATAACATTAGATATGCAGATGATACATGATTGCAGACAATGAACAAGACCTGCTACATTTAGTAGATGCGGTTGTTGCACACAGTGAACAACTAGGGTTAGAAGTGAATAGTAAGAAGACACATGTTACAGTCGTCACTGTGAAGAAAGAAATACCAGACGTACAGAATGTTTTAAAATAATTGACACCTGGTCGATCTTCAGAGGCTCCACAATGGGATCCTGGAGAGAGCTCAAGCCTAAGTTCATGCTTGGTGAAAATACAAGTATATGGGCATATTCTTAAATAAGTCAATCAGTACAATTATCTCAGAGCAGTCATAACATCTGATGGGAGATGCCTTGAAGAGATTAGAACAAGAATTGCCATTGCGAAGGTAGCCTTTTGCAAGATGAATAACATACTGACCAATTAAAAGATATCAACTGAGACGAGAAAAAGAGTGTTGAAGTGCTACATAGAACCTGTACTTTTGTATGGATGTGAAGCGTGGACTATGAGCAGTCAAGCTGAAAAACATCTGATGGCTGTGGAAATGTGGTTTCTGAGGAAAATGCAAAGAATACCATGGACAGACAAAAGAACCAATGAACAAAGAAACAAATGAAGATGGTAAACTGATTAGAGACATTAGACGCAGACAGTCAAAATTTGTTGGGCATGTTATGAGAAGAAATGAATTGGAGAAATTCGTGACAACTGGCAAGATCGAAGGGAAGAGACCAACGGGGAGACCGAGAAGTAAATACCTGGATGGCTTGGCCACGTGGCATGGTCGAGACTGAAACACAGAGAGCTGATCCACGACTATGCTGATCGAGTGAGATGGCAAAATATGACCGGTCACGCTTATCGACATGGCACATAATGGTTGGATGGATGTTTTGTATTTCTAAGTAGAGAATAGTTTATTAAATACGTATACACGTATACTTCTGATGTTTACATAAACATTTATGTGTTAAGATATCTTGATGATCATAACAGTGTGTGTGTGTGTGTGTTCGCGCGTGCGTGCGTGCGTGTGTGTGTGTGAATTTGTAGACAAAATATACTTACAGAATGTTTTAAAATAATTGACACCTGGTCGATCTTCGGAGGCTCCACAATGGGATCCTGGGAGAGAGCTCAAGCCTAAGTTCATGCTTGGTGAAAATTGGTGTGGCATAACAACTGCAGCGCCACTGGACCCTGGGCATGTAGCTGTAGTGTATTCATAAGCCAGCCCTCCTGTCTTAGAGATAGATAGACCAGTCCAATGACCTATGGTGATGTGTTTCCTACACCCGTGTGGGTGCGACACAATAAACACCAAAGGATGCTTCTCTGTCACATTCAGGCTGCGCTTGTATTGGGTGATCCGAGGTAGTGTTTTAGAGAGTTTACTATGCAGCTTATCTTTTCGTGTGCATGTTTCTTGAAGTCCATGTCCGAGATTAAGATCATGGGTGAAGTGCTTCATGTAATATCGGTCTGTCTCGATGTCACAATATGTAGACTGCATACCTGTCAGTGTGACAACACCACTACAGGTGTCTGGTGTACCTCCACTGTCAAAGAACAGATGGCACGTGGTGTGTTCTGCCTCAAGGTCATCAAAAACAACATGGTTTGCACTGACTATGTAAATAACGGCAAAGTGTGTCTCCGGTGTTGAAGAGTTCCGACAATCCCCACACTTACAAGTTTCTCCCTGATGGTCACGGTAGATGTATACTTTGTCCACCAACCCCGTGCCTACAGTCATCTTCTTCTGACCTTTATTAGCATAACCAGGATACGGTTGGTCACAGCCAGGAAAAGTCTCTGGTCTCCTGTCACTGACATATCTGACTGTCAACCGAACTGTCAGGTCTGACTCCGCTCGGATATAATCTACGATATCCGGGTCATGGTAACCCTCGGGTAGATCATCTATACTGAACTTATCAACAGGTATAAAGTTCTGGTGACCTGGATTCTTGTCACAATTGTCGTAATGCTGGTGAAGGTCAGCCTCTCCTCCATAACTGTACTCAGCCTCCCACGGACCTGGTAGATAGATGCAGGACATCTGGTTATGGATAAAATTACAATCAATGTAAGGAGCTGGTAGATAGATACAGGACACCTTGTGTGAGACAATATTATATCATCAATGTATGGAGCCGGTAGACAGATACAGGACATTTTGTGTCAGACAATATTATATCATCACTGTATGGACTCGTAGGTAGATACAGAACATCTTGTGTGAGACAATATTACAACATCAGTGTATGGAGCTGTGAGTCAGATAAGTACATCTTGTGTGAGACAATATTACATCATCAATGTATGGAGCTGTGAGTCAGATAAGTAC
Organism: Cepaea hortensis; assembly: GCA_963921405.1. Lineage (NCBI taxonomy): Eukaryota > Metazoa > Mollusca > Gastropoda > Stylommatophora > Helicidae > Cepaea > Cepaea hortensis. The sequence goes on along the minus strand of OY992876.1, from coordinate 314,541,046 downwards.
ATCTTGTGTGAGACAGTATTACATCATCAATGTATGGGGCTGGTGGACAGATAAGTAAATCTTGTGTGAGACAGTATTACATCATCAATGTATGGAGCTGTGAGTCAGATAAGTACATCTTGTGTGAGACAGTATTACATCATCAATGTATGGAGTTGTGAGTCAGATAAATACATCTTGTGTGAGACAGTATTACATCATCAATATATGGAGCTGGTAGACAGATAAGTACATCTTGTGAGAGACAGTATTACATCATCAATGTATGGAGCTGAGAGTCAGATACGTACATCTTGTCTGAGACAATATTACATCAACAATCTATGGAGCTTATAGACAGATGCATGACATCTTGTGTGAGACAGTATTACATCATCAATATCATACATTTGGCGTTGAAAATCTAGCTATGGGGCGGTTGAAAAGAAGTAGTTTTATCCACCAGGCCAAACGACTCTGCAGAGAAACCACCGATCTGCACACAGTTGATACCCCCCCCCCCCCCCCCCCCCCTAACAACTATTCGAGAGCGAACTCCATGGAAAGATGAACATAGACTATCAATCTAGCAAAAGTGAGTGGAATATTTTGCAAGGAAGAACAGAAAGTGTGCAGCGCAAAACAGCCACTCTCAGCTTCCTTGATGAAGAATACCCACAAGACCTCTGGACCGGAGTCTACACAGATGGGTTAGCACAACATGCTGTCCGAAATGGAGGAGTGGTAGTGTACATAGAATACCCAAATAATACTAGGGATGCAGCCAGAGTACCGACAGGAAAGTACAGCCACAACTATGATGCTAAATTTGAGGCAATCAAGACAGTAACAGAGAAATTACTAAATACCAGCAATTGTACACAACCTGTGGTGCTATTGACAGATGCAAAATAAGTACTCGAGGCGCTCCTGTCTGGGAAATTGCCAGTACTAAGGATACTACTTTCTGAACTTAGCAGTTAGCATAAGGTCACCATACAGTGGATACCATCCCACTGTGGAATACCCGGAAACGACAGAGCCGATCAATTGGCTAAGGATGGAGCCAAAGAAGAACAGCCTGATGTGCCCGTTAATACCACCAAAAGAAAAGAATGATCAAATCAGTCAGAAAGCCACCAAAACCTGCTCAAGATGACTACCACGTTATTGACAGACCAGAACAAGTCATTATTCTGCGCCTCAGAACAGGACACAATAGATTACGCAACCACATGTATAAAAATTCAAGATTAGTGAAACAGCCATGTGCACATGTGGATTGGAGTCGCAGACATAAGAGCACATACTCCAAGACTGCCCAAAATATAACATATCTAGGCACACCTTCTGGCCTAGAGAGACGACAGTGGATGATAAACTCTATGGACCGCTGTGTGAACTAAAAAGACAGTTAAATTCATACAAGAGACAACATTGCAGTTATAGACATATTTCAAGCGAACGAAAGAAGAAGAACACATCTGGCGTTTAGATATTTCTGACTGTGCCATTTAGAACCTGCCTCGACTTACTCTATGACCCTTAACCATATCCTTGGCTTCATGCAGGGGGTGATCCCTATTTGCAGCAACCCTCAGGAACCATTTAGCTTGAAGGACCCTATGTCTGTCCGCCATTGTTGGTAATATGACTCTTGCATATAATGGGCGTGTCTCTTGTGCACCCCAGGATCACCCGCATGGCCGCATTCTATTTGCGCTCCAGCCCATCAAGCTGTCTTATTGAAACTTCAGCAGCCCCATCCCAGACTCAATGAAAGAAACCATTAACTGCTGAAAGAGCATGTAAAGTATCCTCTGCTCATCTCCAGTTACTCCTCCGAAGTCGGAGAGTGTCTGCCTGTACGGCGAGGAACCACCAGTCTGCACACCAATAAGCCAGACATGGGACAACGGATACTCACGCAAACCTCAAGTCCTGTATGACATCACAATGATGTTGGACAACAGGATGCCTTCATCCGACTTACAGGACTTCGCGTTGGAGCTCAAGCCAACGAACACAAGCAAGCAAGCAAGCATCTCCAGTTACTACCATCGCCCTTAATGTATTAGCCCCTTACCAGCCTTCACCACCAAAGCCCACACATGATCCTTAAAAGACATACACCTGTCAAACGTAATTCTCAAGTACTTTAATTTATTCTCTCTACTAAGAGGACATCCTTTCAATATAATACATGGGACATCTGCCTTCACGATTAGGTTATCCAGAGAGTACCACACAACCGATGCCTTGTCTGGGTTTATAACTGCCTCTGCGTCCCTGAAACCACACTGTCAACCTGTTTACTGCCGTCAGTCAAACGTTCCCTGTCTCTTCCCTGTCTGTACACCAGCACATCATCTGCAAATGTCAAGATTCTACCAATACCTGGTGTCTCAATAACTTTGACTTTGCTGGTGTATACATTAATGAACACGGGGGACATGACAGATCCCAGAGGCAGCCCAGGTATAATAGTACAGGGGTCCGAAGTCCATGAACTCATGCCCAATGCAATTTGACTCTCATAAAAGTCTGTCACAATCCATTGGACAATCCAAGGGCAGACCTCCATGTCAAACAGAGTGTATATCAAACGATCATACCTGCACCTGTTATACGCATCCTCCAGGTCAAGAGCTATCACCACTGTTTCTTGTTTATCCTGGAAGCCCTAATAGACAACACATGCAAAAGCTGCCGCATTGGCCAGATGTCCTTCCCAGGAAGGTAACTTCCGAGCCCCTTGGGATGCAAATCACGACTTTCCAAATGTCGATGGAGCCTGCATGCTGCTATCTTTTCTAGGACATTGCCAAAAGTGTTTTGCAGGGTTATGATTCTGTATCGATTAAGTCTTGAGTGATCCTTACCTGGCTTTGGGAGTGGGACCAGGTAGCTGTGCAACAAGTCCTGGAATATTTATCCCGTTTTCATGCTTAGGTTGAAACAAAGAGCCATTTCCTCCAAGTCCCCATCATTCATGTTCTTCATATACATGTACCTGAACCAATCCGGGTCTGGTGCTGTGACTTTAGCTCTCTTCAGCACACGTCTAATATCCTCTATCTGTATCATGTCCTCATAGTCTTCCTTGCTAGTGACCTGTGACAAGGCTGCTCTGATCATTTCCCTAATAGCCTGTCCTGCTGATCAGTCTCTTTGAGAAATCAAGCAAGAAAAGCCTCCCCTATGTCCTGGTCAGTTGTCATAGGTCGGTTGTCATCACCATAAACTGCACCATGTGTACTGGGAATCGCCTTCCTGTTCATCTGTTGGTGCTGCCCGTTAGAATGTTCCCAATATCACATCCACGCGGACTTCATTTATAAACTGTTCACACTTAATCTTTTTTGCTTCTGCTGCCTGGAATCTAAAATCATGCTCTTTTATTCCATTGAGCCTCCCTCCCCCCACTCACTCATATCCAGTATTGCATGATGTAAACCATCGTTGACCACCAGCACATGGCCATGTCTTCCCTACACAGTTGGATTATTGTAACATGACTAGCCAGAGCACTTAAAAGAGTTTGTTTTTAGTTCTTGTAACATCAGGATATAAACATCGTAGACCAATATTTCCAATAGTGGTCCTCACTGCTTTGCACTATGGCAGTTCCAATACCCATCCCGTACATTGTTGAGTCCCAATCGATTCGTTTTACTCTAACCCCTTCTTGCTCCAACCCTCGTCTTTCTTTTCCTTCTCTCCTCCCTATCTCTTCACCCCCGTTTTATTTTCTCCCCACTGGCTGTTGTAAAAGGTATCGACCACCAAGCATGCACGCCGTTGCTTCGATGATAATTCTTTTTATTGTCCATAGTTGTTTTAATTTGAAGGCAGGAACTAACCAGTCACCGTAGTATGGCCTGCTGCTAGGGAAGAGGCAGGGGATGTCTCTTAGGAGTCCATATGCCTGACGCCGCTCCACCCACATACCAGACTTTCCACGTTCACGACCAGCTCACCCGTTGCCATTCAGTCCTCGGCACGTCAGTCCACCTTAAACTTGGGGATTTATTATCGGAGTATTCCATCTCCTAGATGGGCCGCTGTAATAGCTGACAGGCTCCATCTACTCTGGGACAAGAGGTTCTAGCGTCTCAACCCTCCTGGCGAACACATTAGATGAATGTATACGGGGAACAACAAACAATATCACACAACTATCAAATATCAAATAGTACATAATACAGTACACAGCTAAATCACTGCACAACACTGTTAGTGTGTGGAGAAAGCCCGTCTTCTGTGTCGCTTTTCTTTGCCCTTGACAGCCAAAACTGTTCTTCATCATATTTGAACATGTTGAGAAACTGTCCGGTCTTTTCCCTGTTAGCAAAAGTACATCTCCGCAGATGCTTCATTCCCTTCAATTCTCACCACAGTGCCGTGTCAAAGATTTCCTGAGCAGCAGAAGTTATTGTCTTCTGAGACAAGGTCAGAAAAAGTCTCCTGGAAGTTCCCTGTGACTGTGAGTCACCAGCTGACGCATCACCTTCTACACCTTTATTGTCTTCAGTTCTATTAGCATCTGCATCAACTCGTCCATCGCCGGAAGCTTGCAAATCATAAAAGTGGAGTATGCGATCATACCGCCCATGAGTTAAAGCTTCATGCCAGACCTTTCACAGCATCATGGGAATATAATAGACTTCCAGGTGTGTCCTTGGGTCTGTGTACGTATCCAGAATTGTATCATCAGCACTGAAGGTAGTTTTCATCACTCCTGGAGTCTCTATCCACAGCTATTGGGGAACGACAACACACTGAGTGATATCTGTGCTATAAGCTGCTGTAAGGCTACAGGCTACATAGATACATCCAATGACATGCATGGAGCACACTTCAGCTGCCATAGCTCCTTCAATGGTGAAATTGTTTATATGTATGATGCCACAGTGTTGGCATCCACAAGGAAATCAGTTGTGTTACAACATATGTTTACTGCATTAACCTGTGCTACTATGAAACGCACAAACATACTTAAGTGTTTCAGATGCAGCCTAAACCATATTGTCCTGTCAGGATCTGACAGCCTCAGTGTAAGAGAAGTATTATCAAGTAAATCATCATGACAAGTGGCACCATTCTCATCTGTCAAGAAATCACGACTGCTTTCATCCCCGTCTTTGATCGCCACATTCACAAACTGACACCCAGGACCAAAGCAACTCGGCTCACATGGGACACCAGAAGGGCAGCTTCCATTCTCAGGGTCACAGATGTCATTATAACAATGACATTGTAACATACATCTTTGTCCAAACCATCCGTTGTTACAATCTTGGTGTGTTGCTGTTGGAAACAGAACTATCACAAGTAGATAGTTGAGCACCAAACATAGAAGTGAAGACATCAGTAATCTGGTGTGCGTAACACATTGAGCTGTGTAGTACTGACACAATGACATGACAATGCTTGGGTAATCACACAGCAGATTATGTAGTAGAGTTCCCGCGACAGGAAAAAAACAAAAAAACCTACAAGCTTCGCACGTATTGATCCCATAGTGAAACCCTACCATTTGATCTCCACATGTTGCCCGCTCTTCTGGAGGACGTTACTTGCCTCGAATCGTGTGTTCACCTGTGTCTTGTGTGTCTATACAAACTCAGAACCAGGACATCTTTTTAGTTCTGTCTATAAGTATCTGCTGCAACACTTTGTACTTCAGACTGTCATTGTTCTTGACAGATTTGGCATCTTTACGTCTGGTTATGAACAGAAAGTCTTTTATCGCTTGAATTTGTTTAGGCATTCCCCTGCCGGAGCACAAAACACACAACTTTTGCTCTAACGGATGGAAAGGTTTCCCACCATCTTGCCCCAAGAGAGCTCACTGGTAGATAGATACAGGGCATCTTGCGTGAGACAATATTATACCATGAATGTATGGAGCTGGTAGATAGATACAGGACATCTTGTGTGACACAATGTTACATTATCAATGTATGGAGCTGGTAGATAGATACAGGACGTCTTGTGTGAGACAATATTATACCATGAATGTATGGAGCTGGTAGATAGATACATGACATCTTGTGTGACACAATGTTATATTATCAATGTGTGGAGCTGGTAGATAGATACAGGACGTCTTGTGTGACACAATATTACATTATCAATGTATGGAGCTGGTAGATAGATACAGGACATCTTGTGTGACACAATGTTACATTATCAATGTATGGAGCTGGTAGATAGATACATGACATCTTGTGTGACACAATGTTACATTATCAATGTATGGAGCTGGTAGATAGATACAGGACGTCTTGTGTGACACAATGTTACATTATCAATGTATGGAGCTGGTAGATAGGTACAGGATATCTTGTGTGACACAATGTTACATTATCAATGTATGGAGCTGGTAGATAGGTACAGGATATCTTGTGTGACACAATGTTACATTATCAATGTATGGAGCTGGTAGATAGATACAGGACGTCTTGTGTGACACAATGTTACATTATCAATGTATGGAGCTGGTAGATAGGTACAGGATATCTTGTGTGACACAATGTTACATTATCAATGTATGGAGCTGGTAGATAGATACAGGACGTCTTGTGTGACACAATGTTACATAATCAATGTATGGAGCTGGTAGACAGATACAGGACATCTTGTGTGACACAATGTTACATTATCAATGTATGGAGCTGGTAGATAGGTACAGGACGTCTTGTGTGACACAATGTTACATAATCAATGTATGGAGCTGGTAGACAGATACAGGACATCTTGTGTGAGACAATGTTACATTATCAATGTATGGAGCTGGTAGATAGGTACAGGATATCTTGTGTGACACAATGTTACATTATCAACGTATGGAGCTGGTAGATAGGTACAGGATATCTTGTGTGAGACAGTATTACATTATCAATGTATGGAGCTGGTAGATAGGTACAGGATATCTTGTGTGACACAATGTTACATTATCAATGTATGGATCTGGAGATAGGTACAGGACATCTTGTGTGAGACAGTATTACATTATCAATGTATGGAGCTGGTAGATAGGTACAGGATATCTTGTGTGACACAATGTTACATTATCAACGTATGGAGCTGGTAGATAGGTACAGGATATCTTGTGTGACACAATGTTACATTATCAATGTATGGAGCTGGTAGATAGATACAGGACGTCTTGTGTGACACAATGTTACATTATCAATGTATGGAGCTGGTAGATAGGTACAGGATATCTTGTGTGACACAATGTTACATTATCAATGTATGGAGCTGGTAGATAGATACAGGACGTCTTGTGTGACACAATGTTACATAATCAATGTATGGAGCTGGTAGACAGATACAGGACATCTTGTGTGAGACAATGTTACATTATCAATGTATGGAGCTGGTAGATAGATACAGGACATCCTTTGAGACATATATAGATGTATAGGATGACCACAGATCAATCAAATCTTGTATTGGTATAGTGGTTAGTGAACTTGACAATGTGAGCACGGGTTAGTGAATCAATCCCTAGTTCTATTAGATAAAGTTTCTGTGCGGTCATCTCTGCTCATAAACGTTCAAATTGATATTTGGATTTCATGAATTCATGATGATAAAGGGAGGTGGTCATCTCACCATATTATGCCATAGCCTACTCTATATGAGGCCATTTATTTCACAGTCTGACAGATAGACTACCACACAGACAGGCACACTGAGTAAACAGAAGAAACAAACACCAACCTTGATTTTCCCTGTCCAATCTGGCCAGGGTCAGAGTGTCTAGTATGTCCAGATCTAGGTCAGATAAACATGTATCATTAGTATCATTGTTATCTATCAAGATTTTGCAACAACACCAGCAAGTCACAGTACAATTGTTGAGAGCATGACACAACACCAGCAAGCAAGTCACAGTACAATTGTTGAGAACATAACACAACACCAGCAATCAAGTCACAGTACAATTGTTGTGAATATGACACAATACCAGCAAGCAAGTCACAGTACAATTGTTGAGAACATGACACAACACCAGCAAGTCACAGTACAATTGTTGTGAACATGACACAATACCAGCAAGTCACAGTACAATTGTTGAGAACATGACACAACACCAGCAAGACACAGTACAATTGTTGAGAACATGACACAACACCAGCAAGACACAGTACAATTGTTGAGAACATGACACAACACCAGCAAGTCACAGTACAAATGTTGAGAACATGACACAACACCAGCAAGACACAGTACAATTGTTGAGAACATGACACAACACCAGCAAGACACAGTACAATTGTTGAGAACATGACACAACACCAGCAAGACACAGTACAATTGTTGAGAACATGACACAACACCAGCAAGTCACAGTACAATTGTTGAGAACATGACACAACACCAGCAAGACACAGTACAATTGTTGAGAACATGACACAACACCAGCAAGACACAGTACAATTGTTGAGAACATGACACAACACCAGCAAGTCACAGTACAATTGTTTAGAACATGACACATCAGCAGCAAGACACAGTACAATTGTTGAGAACATACATCTTTCCCACGGCAACATGTTGATGTCAGTCAAGGGGCATTTCACAATCACTGATGCAGAACATTGAGACTTTCAGCTCAAATGTTACATAACATTTCATATAATATCGTGGACCAAGAAGACGACAAATACTGACATGTTACATAGCCTGAACTTCAAAGAAATCTGGATCATAAACAACATCATGTCTGTGAAACTGAGATACTGTGGCCATATCAAACGTCACAGTGGCTTGGGGAGAACAGGGATTGGAGGTGTGGGTGCTGGAGGAAGAGACAGCGGTTGACCAGCACGAAGATGGACACAGGACATTGCAGACACCTTGGGATCAGGGTTTTTGAGGCGGGAGATATGGTCAGAGATAGAGAGGCTTTAAGGCGGGCCCTGATAAAGGACACATTGAATGCCAAACCACCATTGCCCTGTGAAAGTTCCTGTAAAAACAAAGCCTAGGACAACAAATCCAGTCAGAAAATGTGGGCAGTCAGAACCCACAAGTCCAGGAAGGTAATCTGTCTATGGGAGGAGGAATCCAGAAATGAAACTTCATCCGTCGATGTCGGAAGCTGTTGGCATAAGTTGCATAGTACTAGAAAGAGAACATCTAGGCGCTACAATGGAAACTATACACCATCCTGTTTGTGACCCGTGCTGGAATAGATACATGGTAAAGGTTTATCGCAGAGGAGGATGATGGAAGAAGGAAGAAGGGAGGAGAAGATGTAGAAGAGGAAGTGGGAGAAGAGGAAGAGGAAAAGGAGGAAGAGGAAAAGGAGGAAAAGGAAGAAAAAGATGAAGAAAAAAGATGAGGAAGAAGACGAGTAAGAAGAGTAGGAGGAGGACTAGGAAGAGGATGAGGTGGAGGAGGAGATGAAGAAGAAGAGACTATCACTACTTATTGTGTGAAGTATTTACCATCCATATCAAGTGTGGGATTGCGACTGACTGCTTCTGTACTCGCATTCGTGCTCTCTGTGTCAGCAAACAAGTGCTCACTCATTGTATCCACTGATGAACTTTGACCTGGTGTATCTAAACATTGTTTCTTCTTTGCGTCTGCAGAGACGTTCTCCTTGTACTATTTTCCAACATGTTCCCCATGGTTGACGATTGTAGAATGGCTCTTGCAATATCTGCTTCTGAGAAAAACAAGATAAATCAGCATATGTTTTCTGTAGGAATCATCTACAATATATAAATGTGTCTGCATCTGTGTCTATTAAGAGCTATATTGAGCCAATATTGATGTATGGAAGCCAATCATGGAAAGTCATCAGACAAGTGAAACATTATGTGGAAGGTGCCAAATTATGGTTTTATAGAAGAATGATGAGAAGTCCGTGGGCAGATAGAAAGAGTAATGAAGATATCTTGAAAGAAGTCAACTCACAAAGAGAACTGGTTACTCACATCAGAAGGGGACAGTTTACATTCTTTAGACATGTCATGGGAGAATGTCGTCAGCACAGGGAAGCTGGAAGGGAGGGAGGCAGAGGGAAACCAAGAGAGAAGTTGCTGGACAGCTTGACATCATGACATAGAGGAGCATCGGTATCAGAAATTATTGGCAGCATTAGGACAGAAATCAGCGATCACCAACACCACACGGCATGCACGAGGGGAAGTCAATAAGTAAGTCACAAAAGGCTGTAGAAAAATAAATAAATATGATAACAATTTGAAACCAGTTTATGTTTATACATACATTGTCCCTTTATTTCTCAACATAATTTCCACCAACAGTGATGCACGTATCCCATCTTTTTATTAGTACTCCCAAACCGGCTTCATAGAACTGCGTGCTGTGTTTTCTAAACCACGTTTTCACTTCACATTCAACTTCGGCGTCATTCTTGAAATGTCTCCCGCCAAGCTGGGTTTCCAGTGGACCAAAAAGGTGGAAATCGCTAGGGGCTAAGTCGGGGCTCTAAGGTGGACGTTTCAGAACATCCCACCTTTGTTGGTTACTTTTCTCTTGAGTTAATCGAGCCGTATGTTGTCTGGCATTGTCATGAAGAAGCAACACTCCTCTAGTCAGCAGTTCTGGATGTTTTCTTCGAATTACATCACGAAGCATCGATAGAACTTCACAGTACGATTCAGAATTCACATTGTCACCTTTCTTATTGAAATTGGTTAAAAGGACTCCTTGACAATCTCAGAATACTGTCAGCATAACCTTCCCTGCTGATGGTGTAACCTTGACGTTTTGACACAAGGCGAAGAAGGATGTTTCCACTGCATTGAAGCACGCTTTGATTCGGGCTGGTAGTGATGCACCCATGATTCGTCCCCAGTAACAATACTGTTCAGCATGTGTCTCCTTCATCTTCGTATCGACAGGGATGATGCAAGGACAGGCCAAATCGGTTCATTTTGTGTTCCTCCTTCAATTGTCTGGGTACCCACCCTGAGCACACTTCCTTAAATTTCGATCGATCATGCATTATACTGTATGCTGAACCATGTGAGCACCCTATTACAGATGCTACAAAATCTATCGTTACTCGCCTGTCACCTCTAATCATCGCCTCCACCCACTCCACAGATGCTTCTGCTGCAATCTCAACAGGACGACCAGATAGTAGTATAGTAACGAGGTTATCACGCGTATTTTTGAGGTGGAAATGGATTTCCACCTCAAAGGGCGATAACTCCGGTTAATTTCCACCTCAAAGGGCGATAACTCATTTTTTAAAAGTCAAGGGCGATAACTCGTTTTTTTTTAATAGGCGTGTTCCGAGTAGGTGTGGTCTAGTGACGTTAGGTATGTGTACAACATAAAAAATACAAAATAACAAACGAATCAAGTAAGGTATATGTTTTTTTTTTTTTATTAAATCATATATATATAGACAATACAATGCATATTAAATAAGTAAAGGCATAGTCGAGATATTATCACTGTCAACCAACCCCTTAAATTGTAGGTACTATAATAACATAAAAAAATACAACAACAAAGAAAACAAACGAGTCAAGTAAGGTATATGTTTTTAATAAATCATGTATAGACACAGTTATAAATTGTTTTTCTTGGCGGCGTGTGGGAACCGGGTGAACTTTTTTTTTTTTTTTGGCGGCGTGTGGGAACAAAATTTTCGCCTGCCTGGTCTGAAAATCTGTGAAAGTAATTAAGGTAATATTTAGTTGGTTCTGTACTGGAAAGAGAGGGTGTGAAGGGAAAGTTATTTTGGTTACGTAGGGTATATTAGTATGCGTGGTGTAGTGATGTATAAACAAGGGTGTGATGGGTCGTGGTTTCTACTCATGGGTTGGATATATGGTGGTGGCGTAGACATCTCATAATGTGTCTGTTCGTGGTGAGTAATGTATAAACAAGGGTGTGATGGGTCATGGTTTCTACTCATGGGTTGGATATATGGTGGTGGCGTAGACATAATGTATTAGTATGCGTGGTGTAGTAATGTATAAACAAGGGTGTGATGGGTCGTGGTTATACTCGACGAAGTAAGAGAGGGTTACTATCATCTGAACAGTGTGATAGTAGTGAAAGTAAAGGGTGGTATATTCACCGATTACAAAGGAAATCTTATAAAGTTATAATGGGTATGGTGGTAAGGGGTATTAGTGATCAAGTAGGAGTGATATAGGGTTGGTCATAAATGTAATAAGAGGTGTTCGCAGTTACACACTGGTCAACCAGTGGTCAAGCAATGGTCAAGTAGTCAAGTAAGGAAATTTTAGGGAAAAGTGATTGTAATGATATGGTGGTGATTAAAGAGTGGTAAATTAGTGGTCAACCAGTGGTCAAGCAATGGTCAAGTGGTCGAATGAACACTTAAAAGGTAGAGAAAAGTACGTATATTGAAACGGTGATGATCAAGAGGTGGTCAAGTGGTGTTTAAATAGTGGTCAAGCAGTGGTCAAGCGGTCAAATAAGGAAAATTTTAGGGAAATTTTAGGGGACAAGCAGTTGCAATGATATGGTGACGATTAAAGAGTGGTAAATTAGTGGTCAAGCAGTGGTCAACCAGTGGTCAGGTGGTGGTCAAGTGAGAAAATTTTAGGGGAAAAGTAGTTGTAATGATATGGTGATGATTAAAGGATGGTAAATGAGTGGTCAAGCAGTGGTCAAGCACTGGTCAAGTGGTGGTTAAGTGAGGAAAATTTTAGGAAAAATTGGTCGTAGCGACATGGTGATGATTAAAGGGTGGTAAATTAGTGGTCAAGTAGTGGTCAAGTAGTGGTCAAGTGGTCGAGTGACCACTTAAATTGTAGAGGACGATGTCCCTAAGATTATGGTAGTGGTTAAAGTGATCGATGACATGGTCAAGTAGCGGTCAACCAGTGGTCAAGTGGTCGAATGAACACTTAAAAGGTAGAGGACGATGTCCCTAAGATTATGGTAGTGGTTAAAGTGATCGATGACATGGTCAAGTAGCGGTCAACCAGTGGTCAAGTGGTCGAATGAACACTTAAAAGGTAGGGAAAAGTACGTATATTGAAACGGTGATGGTAAAATGGCCGACAACGTGGTCAAGCAGTGGTCAAGTAGTGCTCAACCAGTGGTCAACCGCTCAAGTGAGAAAATTGTAGGGTATGGTACGTGTAGTGAAACAGAGATGGATAAATTAAGTAGTGACGTTGTCAAGTAGTGATCGAGTAGCGGGCAAGTACTGGTCAAATGGTCGAGTGACCACTTAAATTGTAAGGGAAAGTACGTGTAGTGAACCTGTGTTGGTTAAAGTGATCGATGACGTGCTCAAGTAGTGGCCAAGTAGTGGTAAATGGTCGAGTGACTACTTAAATTGTCGGTGAAAGTAGGTATAGTGACATGGTGATGATCAAGAGTTGGTCAAGTGGTGCTCAAATAGTGGTCAAGTAGTCGAATGACCACTTAAATTATAGGGTATGGTACGTGTAGTGAAACGGTGATGGTAAAATAAGTAAGGACATAGTCAAATAGTGGTCAAGTACTGGTGAAGTAGTGATCAAGTGGTCGAAGGATCACTTAAATTGTAGGGTATGGTATGTGTAGTGACATGATGATGGTTAAAGTGATCGATGAAATGATCAAGACGTTATGCCGACTGCTAAGCTCAGAAAGTAATGTCCTTACTATCGGCAATTTCCCTGACAGGAGCGCCTCGAGCACTGATTTTGTATTGATCAATAGCACCTAGTGGTACAGTCGACACACATGGACAATAGTTACAGCCGGACAAAGATGGCGTCGCACCCTATCACACATGGGTAATTGCTACAACCAGACTACGTTTCATTCGCTAAAACTGGTCAAATATGGACTTGCAGTCGATCCCATGTGTAATGGTACAGCCAAGAAAAGGCTCACTGACTAAAACAATCAAAGAATTCCCTGCTTCCGATAACATGTATAATGGTACACCCAGAACACGGGGTTAATGATTCAACCGGTCAAAGATGGCGATGGATTCAGTGACACGCATAACGATACACGTGGAACACGTCGCTAATAACCGAAATGTTCAAAGACGGCGGCGAATCCGGTCACAGAGGTAATGGGACATCTGAGACACGTGGTTAAGAGGGAAACTATAGAAAAAGGGTGTCCTATCGGTTGTCGAGTCAGGGAACCTAACGTATGATGATCACTGTGTATAGGAGTGAATACACTGCATCATCAACATTGCATCCGAAGGCTAAAAGGGTCACCCTTCTCTCTCTCTCTCTTTTTCTATAACCGTGTAGTCCTAGTGTTATCCGGTTACACCAAAGGACACTCGGGCATCAATACAACATAAACTGGTCTCGAAAACCCCATACGCGCATGTAAACAAATCACCACAGTGTCCGACTAAGCCTTTCTCATATTCATAGTACAGAGCTGTGATCACCGAGGCTAGTCGGGGAAATCGTATCTGTACGTAACAACTATCGGCTCATACAGCGACGAGTGGGTAGTGGGTGTTAACAGATGCACACAAACACAACAAACTGCCCCGATTCAACCTTAGGCAATGCACGTAACATGACAGGTCACATGTCTGCCGTCATAATCAGCGACGTTATCACGTATCAAATTAGATAGCCACACTTTCATTTCCTTTCTATGTGTCCATAGTATCTTTACATCTTTCGCCAGAAAACCATTTCCAAGACCACTATATGTTTTTTTGTCAGTGTACCTGCTCAGTGCCATACTTCACAACCAGACAAAAGTACACGTTCTATGTACCACTTCAACCGTCAAGTAAGAAAATATGTTAGACAAAATATTAAAATTATTGGTCAAATACAGAAATATATCACCCAAACTTATAAAAAGTAGGAACATACGTTAATCAAATGGAAAATATCTTGGCCAAATAGGAAAATTTGTTAGCCAAATGGGGAAAATATTGTCCAAGTAACGAAATATCCCCCAACAAACTTAGGAAAAGTACGAAACTTTGTTAAGCAAGTATGAAAAGGTATCGACCAAACAGAGAAATATATCACCCAAACTTATAAAAAGTAGGAACATATGTTAACCAAATGGAAAATATCTTGACCAAATAATAAAATTTGTTAGCCAAATAGAAAAAAAAATATTGTCCAAGTAACGATATATCTTGTCCACACTTATGAAAAGTAGGGAAATTTGTTAGTCAAATGAGAAAAAAAAAAGATTGACCAAGTAACGAAATACCCCCTACCAAACTTATGAAAAGTACGAAACTTTGTTAAGCAAGTATGAAAATGTATCGACCAAACAGAGAAATATATCACCCAAACTTATAAAAAAAGTAGGAACATTTGTCAGCCAAATGGGGAAAAGGTCGGCCAAATACATAAATATCGCAATCAAACTTATAAAAAGAAGGAAAATATTGACCAAGTAACGAAATACCTCGTCGAAACTTATAAAAATGTAGGAAACTTTGTTAACCAAATGTGAAAAAACAAAACATATTTATCAAGTAAAGAAATAACTCCTCCAAATCTATGAAAAGTACGAAACCTTGGTACCCAAATCCGACAAATATAGGTCAAATACTGAAATATTTCATCCAAACTTATGAAAGGTAGAAAATTGTCTTAACCAACTGGGGTAAATATTGCTCAAATTAAGAAACATGTCGACCGAAGTAGGAAATTACGTGAACCAAAGTAATAAAATTGTTGGCCAAATACGAAAAAGTATCGGTCAAACTTATAGATGTCTCGTTTAAACTTATAACATGTATGAACATTTGTTAGGTAAAGGTGAAAGATATTGGCCAAGTAATGAAATATCGCATTAGAACTTATAAACTGTACGAGTTAACCAAAGGCAAAAAGGCCAAAATACGAAATGTCTCGACCAAGCTTATAAAAATCTAGGAAAAAATATTACAACTAAAATATTGATCAAAAATTATAACTTCAAACATTATAAAAATAACCAAATGTGAAAAACATCATCCAAAGACAGAAATATTTCAACTAAACTTATAAATAAGTCACCAAAAGGGAAAAGGGCAAGTACAGAAATAGCTATGGAAAAAGTAAGTCCACAAAACTAAGAAAAAAAAATGCAACTTCTGTAGTCAAATGTGTCTTGAAGTTTTATCTGAAAAGACATTTCACAATACATAATCAGCACCACTTTCCTTGTTTTACGTTACCGAAGGCCTTCACCGTATCTGGTACAGAAACCCTTATACAGCACTCATCTCTCCACACTCTTGGTTTCTTTCTAATACAAAGTGGTCACATCACCAAGAACTTCAAACCTCCATTGTACACGGGCTCCATTGAAACACCCATGACACTTAACAACATGTATGGCCATGTAATCTGTGAGTCCATCGGGATAGTTCATCCGAGTATTCATCACCAAAGATCCATTTCCCATGGCTGACAGCTTCAACTTGGTATATCACATCTTATTCTAACATATACTTTACATGAAATTTCCCAAATTTGGGGATCTATTAAAGAATACGTAATGAGATACACAAAGACACCAAGAACATATCAGACAAAACAACTCACAAACCAGACTTAGAACTAAAACTTAAACCATATCAGATGAACCACCCAACAAGTACTACTAGAACTCAAAACATAACGATATTAAGGAAACGCATACTAGTTTATTTGTTTATAACTGTTTTAATATGGCAGAGAGAAACATGGTAATTAGACTATATCTGCCTTCTTCACTGCTGTCCTTTGTTCGATGACTTTTCTTCTTTGCTTGTCCTTCAGAACTGGATTCAATTTTTTTTTTCAAGTCTTGTACACGCCTTTCAAAATGCTCACGTTCTCTGATTACATGGTGCCAGTTACCATGGCGTTCTTCGGTGCCAACAGTATGGACTGTCAAGAAGTGAGGTTCTGGTGCAAAATTAACCTGTGGAGGGTAAATAAAACACATTGAAACTTACAAGACGGCCACACATACTACTTCACTAAAGAAAAAACAGTAACAAAATTCATGATGAGAAGTGGTAAAAGGCATCAAAAAACAGACTGTCGACATTCTATTGGTCACGTCTTGAGAAAAGGTAAAGGTATAGTCACTGATGGTTTGTAGTATAGAGAGATGTACATAAAAAACATGTATACCAGCTAGGTCTTCTGTATTAGACATGTTTACAAAAATACACATGTGAACTATGATCATTACTACCCATACACACCTTATTCGTCGATAACGAACACCTTCGGACACCGACAGTAGGATAGTTTTCGTTCCACAACACATTAATTTTCTTGAGAGACTCTGGGGCATGACTACTATCCAAAAGGTAAATATCTTCATCTGAAGACGAATCATCACCCCAAGCAAAGGTTGTCTCTGGTACATCTAAAGCTGGCTGGGTGCCACGAGTAGGTTTCTGCCAGAACAATTTTTTTTTTTCGATTGATTATTTTTATAAGTGTGGTTGAGATATTTCTTATTTTGGTCTTTTCATACTTGGTTAACTTCTACTTTTTATACATTTGACTGAAATATTTCTGTATTTGTCATAACTTCTTCTAAGACTTTGTTCATGTCTGGTAATGTAAGCTCTGTTCCATCAAGAAAAAAGACAACGTCATGAACACAACCCACTAAAGAAAATCAACAACAAAAAATCTGGGTTTCAATATTTAATCACCAAAATATGTATGTCATTGATTCTTTCTTACGATATATCACTAAACTGTTTTGATGAATAAATATTGAAACCTAGATTTTTTGTTGTTGATTTTCTTTAGTGGGTTGTGTTCATGACGTTGTCTTTTTTCTTGATGGAACAGAGCTTACATTACCAGACATGAACAAAGTCTTAGAAGAAGTTATGACAAATACAGAAATATTTCAGTCAAATGTATAAAAAGTAGAAGTTAACCAAGTATGAAAAGACCAAAATAAGAAATATCTCAACCACACTTATAAAAATAATCAATCGAAAAAAAAAAAAATTGTTCTGGCAGAAACCTACTCGTGGCACCCAGCCAGCTTTAGATGTACCAGAGACAACCTTTGCTTGGGGTGATGATTCGTCTTCAGATGAAGATATTTACCTTTTGGATAGTAGTCATGCCCCAGAGTCTCTCAAGAAAATTAATGTGTTGTGGAACGAAAACTATCCTACTGTCGGTGTCCGAAGGTGTTCGTTATCGACGAATAAGGTGTGTATGGGTAGTAATGATCATAGTTCACATGTGTATTTTTGTAAACATGTCTAATACAGAAGACCTAGCTGGTATACATGTTTTTTATGTACATCTCTCTATACTACAAACCATCAGTGACTATACCTTTACCTTTTCTCAAGACGTGACCAATAGTATGTCGACAGTCTGTTTTTTGATGCCTTTTACCACTTCTCATCATGAATTTTGTTACTGTTTTTTTCTTTAGTGAAGTAGTATGTGTGGCCGTCTTGTAAGTTTCAATGTGTTTTATTTACCCTCCACAGGTTAATTTTGCACCAAAACCTCACTTCTTGACAGTCCATACTGTTGGCACCGAAGAACGCCATGGTAACTGGCACCATGTAATCAGAGAACGTGAGCATTTTGAAAGGCGTGTACAAGACTTGGAAAAAAAATTGAATCCAGTTCTGAAGGACAAGCAAAGAAGAAAAGTCATCGAACAAAGGACAGCAGTGAAGAAGGCAGATATAGTCTAATTACCATGTTTCTCTCTGCCATATTAAAACAGTTATAAACAAATAAACGAGTATGCGTTTCCTTAATATCGTTATGTTTTGAGTTCTAGTAGTACTTGTTGGGTGGTTCATCTGATATGGTTTAAGTTTTAGTTCTAAGTCTGGTTTGTGAGTTGTTTTGTCTGATATGTTCTTGGTGTCTTTGTGTATCTCATTACGTATTCTTTAATAGATCCCCAAATTTGGGAAATTTCATGTAAAGTATATGTTAGAATAAGATGTGATATACCAAGTTGAAGCTGTCAGCCATGGGAAATGGATCTTTGGTGATGAATACTCGGATGAACTATCCCGATGGACTCACAGATTACATGGCCATACATGTTGTTAAGTGTCATGGGTGTTTCAATGGAGCACGTGTACAATGGAGGTTTGAAGTTCTTGGTGATGTGACCACTTTGTATTAGAAAGAAACCAAGAGTGTGGAGAGATGAGTGCTGTATAAGGGTTTCTGTACCAGATACGGTGAAGGCCTTCGGTAACGTAAAACAAGGAAAGTGGTGCTGATTATGTATTGTGAAATGTCTTTTCAGATAAAACTTCAAGACACATTTGACTACAGAAGTTAAATTTTTTTTTCTTAGTTTTGTGGACTTACTTTTTCCATAGCTATTTCTGTACTTGCCCTTTTCCCTTTTGGTGACTTATTTATAAGTTAAGTTGAAATATTTCTGTCTTTGGATGATGTTTTTCACATTTGGTTATTTTTATAATGTTTGAAGTTATAATTTTTGATCAATATTTTAGTTGTAATATTTTTCCTAGATTTTTATAAGCTTGGTCGAGACATTTCGTATTTTGGCCTTTTTGCCTTTGGTTAACTCGTACAGTTTATAAGTTCGGATGCGATATTTCATTACTTGGCCAATATCTTTCACCTTTACCTAACAAATGTTCATACATGTTATAAGTTTAAACGAGACATCTATAAGTTTGACCGATACTTTTTCGTATTTGGCCAATAATTTTATTACTTTGGTTCACGTAATTTCCTACTTCGGTCGACATGTTTCTTAATTTGAGCAATATTTACCCCAGTTGGTTAAGACAATTTTCTACCTTTCATAAGTTTGGATGAAATATTTCAGTATTTGACCTATATTTGTCGGATTTGGGTACCAAGGTTTCGTACTTTTCATAGATTTGGAGGAGTTATTTCTTTACTTGATAAATATGTTTTGTTTTTTCACATTTGGTTAACAAAGTTTCCTACATTTTTATAAGTTTCGACGAGGTATTTCGTTACTTGGTCAATATTTTCCTTCTTTTTATAAGTTTGATTGCGATATTTATGTATTTGGCCGACCTTTTCCCCATTTGGCTGACAAATGTTCCTACTTTTTTATAAGTTTGAGTGATATATTTCTCTGTTTGGTCGATACATTTTCATACTTGCTTAACAAAGTTTCGTACTTTTCATAAGTTTGGTAGGGGGTATTTCGTTACTTGGTCAATCTTTTTTTTTTTTTCTCATTTGACTAACAAATTTCCCTACTTTTCATAAGTGTGGACAAGATATATCGTTACTTGGACAATATTTTTTTTTCTATTTGGCTAACAAATTTTATTATTTGGTCAAGATATTTTCTATTTGGTTAACATATGTTCCTACTTTTTATAAGTTTGGGTGATATATTTCTCTGTTTGGTCGATACCTTTTCATACTTGCTTAACAAAGTTTCGTACTTTTCCTAAGTTTGTTGGGGGATATATCGTTACTTGGACAATATTTTCCCCATTTGGCTAACAAATTTTCCTATTTGGCCAAGATATTTTCCATTTGATTAACGTATGTTCCTACTTTTTATAAGTTTGGGTGATATATTTCTGTATTTGACCAATAATTTTAATATTTTGTCTAACATATTTTCTTATTTGACGGTTGAAGTGGTACATAGAACGTGTACTTTTGTCTGGTTGTGAAGTGTGGCACTGAGCAGGTACACTGACAAAAAAACATATAGTGGTCTTGGAAATGGTTTTCTGGCGAAAGATGTAAAGATACTATGGACACATAGAAAGGAAATGAAAGTGTGGCTATCTAATTTGATACGTGATAACGTCGCTGATTATGACGGCGGACATGTGACCTGTCATGTTACGTGCATTGCCTAAGGTTGAATCGGGGCAGTTTGTTGTGTTTGTGTGCATCTGTTAACACCCACTACCCACTCGTCGCTGTATGAGCCGATAGTTGTTACGTACAGATACGATTTCCCCGACTAGCCTCGGTGATCACAGCTCTGTACTATGAATATGAGAAAGGCTTAGTCGGACACTGTGGTGATTTGTTTACATGCGCGTATGGGGTTTTCGAGACCAGTTTATGTTGTATTGATGCCCGAGTGTCCTTTGGTGTAACCGGATAACACTAGGACTACACGGTTATAGAAAAAGAGAGAGAGAGAGAAGGGTGACCCTTTTAGCCTTCGGATGCAATGTTGATGATGCAGTGTATTCACTCCTATACACAGTGATCATCATACGTTAGGTTCCCTGACTCGACAACCGATAGGACACCCTTTTTCTATAGTTTCCCTCTTAACCACGTGTCTCAGATGTCCCATTACCCCTGTGACCGGATTCGCCGCCGTCTTTGAACATTTCGGTTATTAGCGACGTGTTCCACGTGTATCTTTATGCGTGTCACTGGATCCATCGCCATCTTTGACCGGTTGAATCATTAACCCCGTGTTCTGGGTGTACCATTATACATGTTATCGGAAGCAGGGAATTCTTTAGTCAGTGAGCCTTTTCTTGGCTGTACCATTACACATGGGATCGACTGCAAGTCCATATTTGACCAGTTTTAGCGAATGAAACGTAGTCTGGTTGTAGCAATTACCCATGTGTGATAGGGTGCGACGCCATCTTTGTCCGGCTGTAACTATTGTCCATGTGTGTCGGCTGTACCACTAGGTGCTATTGATCAATACAAAATCAGTGTTCGAGGCGCTCCTGTCAGGGAAATTGCCGATAGTAAGGACATTACTTTCTGAGCTTAGCAGTCGGCATAACGTCTTGATCATTTCATCGATCACTTTAACCATCATCATGTCACTACACATACCATACCCTACAATTTAAGTGATCCTTCGACCACTTGATCACTACTTCACCAGTACTTGACCACTATTTGACTATGTCCTTACTTATTTTACTATCACCGTTTCACTACACGTACCATACCCTATAATTTAAGTGGTCATTCGACTACTTGACCACTATTTGAGCACCACTTGACCAACTCTTGATCATCACCATGTCACTATACCTACTTTCACCGACAATTTAAGTAGTCACTCGACCATTTACCACTACTTGGCCACTACTTGAGCACGTCATCGATCACTTTAACCAACACAGGTTCACTACACGTACTTTCCCTTACAATTTAAGTGGTCACTCGACCATTTGACCAGTACTTGCCCGCTACTCGATCACTACTTGACAACGTCACTACTTAATTTATCCATCTCTGTTTCACTACACGTACCATACCCTACAATTTTCTCACTTGAGCGGTTGACCACTGGTTGAGCACTACTTGACCACTGCTTGACCACGTTGTCGGCCATTTTACCATCACCGTTTCAATATACGTACTTTTCCCTACCTTTTAAGTGTTCATTAGACCACTTGACCACTGGTTGACCGCTACTTGACCATGTCATCGATCACTTTAACCACTACCATAATCTTAGGGACATCGTCCTCTACAATTTAAGTGGTCACTCGACCACTTGACCACTACTTGACCACTACTTGACCACTACTTGACCACTAATTTACCACCCTTTAATCATCACCATGTCGCTACGACCAATTTTTCCTAAAATTTTCCTCACTTAACCACCACTTGACCAGTGCTTGACCACTGCTTGACCACTAATTTACCATCCTTTAATCATCACCATATCATTACAACTACTTTTCCCCTAAAATTTTCTCACTTGACCACCACCTGACCACTGGTTGACCACTGCTTGACCACTAATTTACCACTCTTTAATCGTCACCATATCATTACAACTACTTGTCCCCTAAAATTTATCTAAAATTTTCCTTATTTGACCGCTTGACCACTGCTTGACCACTATTTAAACACCACTTGACCACCTCTTGATCATCACCGTTTCAATATACGTACTTTTCTCTACCTTTTAAGTGTTCATTCGACCACTTGACCATTGCTTGACCACTGGTTGACCACTAATTTACCACTCTTTAATCACCACCATATCATTACAATCACTTTTCCCTAAAATTTCCTTACTTGACTACTTGACCATTGCTTGACCACTGGTTGACCAGTGTGTAACTGCGAACACCTCTTATTACATTTATGACCAACCCTATATCACTCCTACTTGATCACTAATACCCCTTACCACCATACCCATTATAACTTTATAAGATTTCCTTTGTAATCGGTGAATATACCACCCTGTACTTTCACTACTATCACACTGTTCAGATGATAGTAACCCTCTCTTACTTCGTCGAGTATAACCACGACCCATCACACCCTTGTTTATACATTACTACACCACGCATACTAATACATTATGTCTACGCCACCACCATATATCCAACCCATGAGTAGAAACCACGACCCATCACACCCTTGTTTATACATTACTCACCACGAACAGACACATTATGAGATGTCTACGCCACCACCATATATCCAACCCATGAGTAGAAACCACGACCCATCACACCCTTGTTTATACATCACTACACCACGCATACTAATATACCCTACGTAACCAAAATAACTTTCCCTTCACACCCTCTCTTTCCAGTACAGAACCAACTAAATATTACCTTAATTACTTTCACAGATTTTCAGACCAGGCAGGCGAAAATTTTGTTCCCACACGCCGCCAAAAAAAACAATTTATAACTGTGTCTATACATGATTTATTAAAAACATATACCTTACTTGACTCGTTTGTTTTCTTTGTTGTTGTATTTTTTTATGTTATTATAGTACCTACAATTTAAGGGGTTGGTTGACAGTGATAATATCTCGACTATGCCTTTACTTATTTAATATGCATTGTATTGTCTATATATATATGATTTAATAAAAAAAAAAACATATACCTTACTTGATTCGTTTGTTATTTTGTATTTTTTATGTTGTACACATACCTAACGTCACTAGACCACACCTACTCGGAACACGCCTATTTTAAAAAAAAACGAGTTATCGCCCTTGACTTTAAAAAAAATGAGTTATCGCCCTTTGAGGTGGAAATTAACCGGAGTTATCGCCCTTTGAGGTGGAAATCGATTTCCACCTCAAAAATACGCGTGATAACCTCGTTACTATACTACTCCAGATCGGATTTCATCAACAATTTTAGAGCGTCCTTTTTGGGGGGGGGGGGGGGGGTCTAAACCAGAAAATTTGTCTACCCAGCTATGCACCGCTTTACGGGACAAACATTTGTCAGCATAAACAGGAAGCATGTCCTTATGAATGTCCTTTGCATGCAGTCCTTTTGCCTATAAAAAAACGCACAACAGCATGTTGCTCTTTGGTTGTACACTCCGTAAGTACAGTCACCATTTTGTTTATGCGCTGCGCATGCGCATGGGACACCTAGCGCCACCTGACGAACGGGAATATTTGGTTCGATGTTGCTGTCACCTAATGACACCTGTAGAAAACACCAACAACATTTACCTGCCATCCCACAGAACTGAGTGACTTACTTATTGACTTGCCTTCGTAATATGAGAATTGTGTATGAATGTCAGACTGGAGAGTTGTAGGGGTGGGTGAGTAATGAGATCAAGTGTAACACTGACTGATAGTTATTTTCATAAATCATGGTGAAACAACTATCCACATCACAGTTGGTATATTTTTTTCCGCATATCCTTTACAGGACATTGCAGTCAACACCAGCATTTTCAGCTGCTATTGATATCTTGCCGGCTTCCTGGTCTAGAGGTTAGCGACCTTTCTCCGTAATCTCGTATACTCTCATAAGTAACGTGATGACGGTGAGAATCAGCAGTGGTTCGAATCGCATCGGTAACTTACGGGGTATGTGAACCGGCCGCTCAGAAAGCAATGGCAAACTACTGAGCGTAATCTTGCCAAGAAATCAACATACAGCTGAAAGATGCTGGTATTGACAGCGATGTAAAGGATATGCAAAACATTTTTTATTGATGTCTTGGAAAGATTACGCTCAATAGTTTGCCATTGCTTTCTGAGCGACTGGCTCACTTACCCTCATAAGTAACCAACGCGATGCAATCTGCTACCGAATATTGCGTAGCTGCATCACCCATGTGAATATACCGGATTACGGAGAAAGTCCTTAACCGCTAGGCCAGGGAGACCGGCCCAGAATGGTATCAATCAATCATATGCCATGCTGGAAAGCGTGGGCGGTCATCACTCGCCGTTTCACTCGATCACCAGAGTTGTGGATCAGCTAAGTGTTCCTGTCTCGACAATGCCATGTGCCAAGTCATCCAGGTATTTACTTCTTGGTCTTCCCCTTGGTCTGTTCACTTCTATTTTGCCAGTTGTCACCAAGTTCTCCAATTCATTTCTTCTCATAACATGTCCAAGAAATGTTGACTGCCTACGTCTAATTTCTCTAATCAATTAACGATTTTCATTTGTCGCCTGTAGGACTGGGTCATTGGTTTTTCTGTCTGTCCATGGTATTCTTTGCATTCTTCTCAGAAACCACATTTCCAAATCCATCAGATGTTTTTCATCTTGACTGCTCATTGTCCACGCTTCACATCCTTACAAAAGTACACACTCTTTTTCTCGTAGTAATTGACATCATTTTATTGGTCAGTATGTTTTTCATCTTGGAAAAGGCTGCCTATGCTGATTGGTGATTCTTGGTGATTCTTGTTCTAATTGCTTCAAAGCATCACCCATCAGATGTTATGACTGTTCCGAGATAATTGTACGGATTCACTTGCTAAAGAATATGCCCATTTACTTGTATATTACATTGTGGTATTTCCTTCTTCTTAGTGACGACCATAATCTGTGTCTTCTTACAATTTAATTCTAACCCAAGTTGTTCACTGTGCGCAACAATCGCATATACTAAATGTTGCAGATCCTACTCATTGTCTGCAATCAATACTGTATCATCCGCATGTCTAATGTTATTGATGTTATGTCCCCGAATGATGATTCCTTTCATATCATCAACATTTATGAAAATACTTTCACTGTACACGGAAACCAGATCTGGAGACATTACACATCCCTGTCTCACACCTCTCTTATAATAGGCTGATATTGACCTACTTCATTATCAATCATGATGGCAGCTTGTTGTTTCCAATGTATGTTTTTTTATGAGTCTAAGATCTTCCCCATCAATTTGCAGATCTGCAAGTATCTCCCCCATGTTGACATATCTTACTTTATCGAAAGCCTTTGTGAAGTCAATAACTCAAAGATGTAAGTCTTTGTTTACTTCTGTAGAACGTTCGATTAGTGTTCTCAGTATATACACAGAATTTACTGTACCCTTGTCTTCTACAAACCCACATTGTACTTCTCCTATTTCGGGTTGTACTTTCTTCCTAACTCTTTGCATGATAATTTTTAGCAAAATCTTTGTGATGTGGCTCATTATACTAATTGTTCAATGTTAATCACATTCCAAGGCTCATGATTTTTTCAGGCTTGCAATAGATATAGAATTACATAATGTAGGAGGTATATCTCCAGTATCATATATTGTATTCAGCAGTCTGGTGACTTGATCTATTCCATATTTTTCAAGGGCAGTGATAATTTCTGTTGAGTTGTTGTCTGGACCGGGGTCTTGCCGGATTTCATATAATTAAGAGCATTCTGAATTTCTATCTGCAGAATTGATGGCCCTTCATTATTACTTCGAATATCATAATGTTCTTCTCTTGTATCATCATGTGACCATGTATGTAAACTCTGATGTTTTTCTATTATGATTTTTCCATTTTTTTGTTTTCAGGAAGCCAGTTGATGTAGGTGTTCTGTCAGTTCTTTTATTAGTAAGCTCCTGAATTCTTTTGTGCATTAATTTTGTATTACTATTGTTGTGTTGTTTTTCAATTTCTATTCAATTATTTTCAAGCCATGCTTCTTTTCCTTCTTTACATAATTTTCTGACTTTCCCGTGAATCTGTTCATATTTGTCAGGATTATGTTTTGTTGTGACTTCTTGTTTCCATTAGTCTTAAAATTTCTTCAGTCATCCATTTCTTACGACCTACTTTTTAAATATTGGAATAGTTGTTTCTGCAGCCAAATTTATTGAATTCTTCAACATTTCCCATTGATCATCTACATCTTGAAATAAGATCTCTAGGACAGACAATACATCAAATATGTTCTTTACTTCTATATTATGTCTTGTATTTCCTTGTCTTTTTCTAGTTAGTTCGTTAGTTAAACTAACTAACTAACTAACTAACTAACTTGACTTTCATTAACATTACCTTCAATCTGCCTATAATGAATCTGTGATCACTGTAACAGTCTGCATTTGGAACTGTTTTTGCGACTGTTAACGCATTTCAAAACCTTCTATTATCGGTTATCAGTTGGGGTATCTTCATTGCACTCCGGACAGGTCCATAGGTGCTCAGATCCTCCCCCCAGCATATGCATCAGCGATCGGTGGCTAATAGTGTCAATTCTGTGCTGGTTGACGAGGCACCTTGTTTTCCCGATGTACCTCTCGTGTCTGCCCATGCCAATTAGTTAGTTAGTTAGTTAGTCGACAGATCATCCTCGTTGCACATCGAACCATTCAGTCCATAAGTGCTCGGATCCCCTCCTCAGCAAATACCGCAGCGTGTAGCGGCTAACGACGCCAGTTCTCTGTTGGTTTATCAATCTTCTTTGGCTTCCTGCGTAGTGTTCTTGTTTGGCCACCCCTCTTTTAATTTGCTGTTCTAGCAGTCTGGCCATTGTTGTAGATTCACAGTCATCACTTTGACCACTTTGGCCATGGTCACAGACCACATCACCTTATCTGTTTAACCTGTATACTGACATCATCATGAAGATTGCAGCTGGAACCATTAGTGTTGGTACTTTGTGCTGGTTGTTGAAGATGAGGATCTAGGGACCATGGGAATGCCCTGAGTTCTCTGATACCGGTTCTTGACTCAACTCATCAGGTAACCGACCAGTGCCAAGAATAAAGCAATGACCTTTTCTTATTATGTTTAGAAATAATAGTAGTCAAAGAAAATATAAATCCTAAAGGAACACATGAATACATGATTAGAATTTTTGGAAATATTAGACATTGATGGTAAAGATTTCAGAATGTTAAAAAACATATATTGGCAACAACAGCAGCCATAATAAATTGCAACCATTTGGGAACTTTCAACACATCCAACAAGGTATTTGACATGGTTGTGTACTGTCACTCAATCTATTTAATGTGTGCAGAGAAATAATAGTGAGATCCACACAAGACATGCCAGGAATATCAGTTGATGTAAATTACCTGCGTTATGACGATGACATGCTTTTGGTAGCTGAAAATTAATATAAAAAATATTCCACATTGATTGAATTCATGGTCACAGAGCTTCCGGTTTCAAGATGGCGACGGAAGGCCCATGCCAATTCTTACTCCCAAGTCTTTCATTCTGAACAGCAATGTGGATTCAGTGGATTCATTGACGTCAAAGCCCTCTGATCTCAACATATCTTTAAGGACGTTAATAACATCGGCACGATCCATGGGCTGGCCATCTGCAGGGGGTGCAGAGCCAGCCAGTTTATCAGCTCGTTCATTTCCTTCGACTCCCGCATGTCCCAGGACGAAGATGAAGGTGACTTTACGGACAACAGACTTCCGCAGCGACTCAGTCCACTGTCTACGTACAGATCCAGCTTCGACATTCCGAATCATGCTCATTGAATGACTTAGTACACACACGTTGGTATAATGCTGTGATTTCAGCCATATGAAAGCCTGTGTTACTTCTTCTGTTAACCTTCTGTTAATCAGGATGTAGTCGATCTCTTTTCTAATCCTGCTGTCAGGACTTCTCCATGTCCATAATCTTCTGTGATGTTTCTTAAACTAGGTGTTTCTGACAATCTGTTCATGTTCTTTTACCCATTCTACAAGCCTGTATCCTCTCTCGTTTCGTTCTCCCAAACCATGTTTACCTACTGTGCATACATCACCTTGATTTCCTACATTTACACTGAAGTCAGAGGGTTCAAATTTCTCCATTTTTACATTTCTTCAAAACATTCTCCATGTCTTTATAAAATTCCGCTACACTATCTTTACTGTTTACTTCCACTGGGGCACATATTTGAATGACGTTTATGTTAAAAGGTCTGCCGCATAATTTTATCCTGTCTGACATTGCCCAATATCCTGTAACAGATGTTGATGTTTTCAGGTCCAAGATAATTGCAATATCTCTTTGTCTTTCCTCTCCTCCAGAATGTATAATCTTAAAATCCTCCCCAGTCTTAATCCCTATTCCTCTCCATCTCGTCTCACACAATCATAATATGTTAATATTCTCTATTCCCATTTCATGTTTGATGTTATCCAGTTGTCCATCTGCACTCATTGTTGTAACATTCCAAGTTCCTACTTTCAGTGATACTTTTGCACACAGTAGCCTGCTGACGATCTAGAGTCACTTGGTGCACACGACTATCCCTACCGGGCGAAGCTGCTCCTATGGAGCACCCATTTACACCATTTTTCTTATTTTCGATGATATTGCAAAACACAATTTTCTTGGCATCTGTAAAGAAGGTAGTTTGCCATTGCTTTCCTTCTTAGCAGTGACCATACTGGTCAATGACCGTAGCCATTGACTCCCCCCCCCCCCCAAAAAAAAAAAGATATTCTCCGCCTACCGTCGTGAAGCTGGAGAACATAACCTACAACTATCTGCTGGCTACTCTTCAACCTCATCCACCATCTGCACCCATGTCTTCACGTAACCCTGATCGGGGGGCTAAACGGGTACTCCACCTTGCCCAAGGGTGTCCCGTAGGCTAGCGGAGGGAAGGAGGCGCCTTACTTCTCCTTTGATAGGGGATACCCCTACCCCGCTACCCTTGGATATAGAAAAGAACAAATTAATTCATACGAGAAGATCTGAATATTGAAGAAGAAGGTTGGCATAACAAAGACAAATGAAATATTTTGGTCACTTAAGACGTCATAAATGTTTTTACAGAACAATAATGGAGGGGTATATGCCTGGGAAGAGAGGAATAGGAATGCCAAAGAGAAGATGTGTGCAGGATGTGGCAGATGATCTCCAGATGGGTGTATATGATGCAGGACATCTTGCTTATGACCGAGAAGTTTTCCAGAAGGTTGTTATGAGGGTGGTGGGGGGGGGGGGGGTCTGCAAAGGACATGCTACTGAATGAATGAATGAGTGTAAAACAGCAACATCTGGATAAGAGGAAATGGTGACTCTCCCCATTGTCTGCTAATTGTCCACGAATCGTCTTGGTACACCAGGATAGGCTAAATATAGCTCTAGGAACTCTTGTTCTCAACTCGACTGACGAAGATAAATTGTAGAAAATATTCTCCATCTTGGGAAATGTTGCTGTTTGCTTCGCCTATTCTACATTTAATTAAACATTTGTTTTAAAATCTTCCATCTGCTGGTATTAAAGTACCCAAACACTTGGATACATTGACTTGTTTCGGGTTGGTTCTATTCACTTGGATGTTGCCCCTTGGAAGACATTGTTTCTTTGTCAGTAGCATTGCCTCTGTGTTTCTGTTATCAAACAAAGTCCTTTGTTTTAACTTTCTGTTGTAATCTATGGTTTCTTGAACCCGCGCATTTCATTTTCAGCGACCAAAAGCATGTCATCGTCATAACGCAGGAAGTTTACATCAACTGATATTCCTGGCATGTCTTGTGTGGATCTAACTATTATTTCTCTGCACACATTAAATAGATTGAGTGACAGTACACAACCATGTCAAATACCTTGTTGGATGTGTTGAAAAGTTCCCAAATGGTTGTAATTTATTATGGCTGTTGTTGTTGCCAATATATGTTTTTTAACATTCTGAAATCTTTACCATCAATGTCTAACATTTCCAAAAATTCTAATCATGTATTCATGTGTTCCTTTAGGATTGATATTTTCTTTGACTACTATTATTTCTAAACATAATTAGAGAAGGTCATTGCTTTATTCTTGGCACTGGTCGGTTACCTGATGAGTTGAGTCAAGAAACGGTATCAGAGAACTCAGGGCATTCCCATGTGCGCTAGATCCTTATCTTCAACAACCAGCACAGAGTACCAACACTAATGGTTCCAGCTGCAATCTTCATGATGATGTCAGTATACAGGTTAAACAGATAAGGTGATGTGGTCTGTGACCTTGGCCAACAAACAACTACCTGTGGGCAGCTTTCATGCTCAACCCGTAGGCTAGCGAAGGGAAGGAGGTGCCTTACAACTCCTTTGATAGAGGACATCCCTACATGGCTACCAGTAGCTGAGTGTAGCTACTTCACATTACATATATTGCTAACATGAACACAACCATCAGATGCCTACACGCCACGGGTAGAAGATGAAAGACTAAACCAGTTAATATTGTACCCCTACACGTCACGGTCGAGACAGGAACACGGAGCTAATCCACAACTCTGGTGATCAAGTGAGATGGCAAAACATGACTGCCCACGCTTATTGGCATGGCACATGACGAATGGATGGATGTTTTTTTTAACATTAATTTTTATGTGTTTATCAAAACACAATCTCAGGTTGGGCAATAATTGCTTTGTTATATAACAACGAGATGGTAATACTGTTTGATGATTGATTAATAATAATAAACCTTGTGTTAAAGATATGATGCCATATTGTGTAGTTCAACGTATTTTAATACTAGTATTTGATGTCATTGCGAAATAAAAACGAAAATTAAGAAAGCAAACAGAATCAACTATCAAATAGCATATATCCTAAAATATCCAAATATCAATATGCATAAGAAAATAGAAGCTGAGAGATGCTTTATTCATCCCATCGTTGTGTTACCAATGTGAGACATGGACAGTTTTAGAAATAAACAGGCGGAAAATCACGCCATGAAAGATGATATGAGTAAGAAATGTAGCTGGAAAAACAAGAAGAAGGAGAAAGAAAAATGACAAACTAAGAACAAGTGTATGGACAACCCCTAATACTGAATTTAAAGAACATCACAGAATTCAATGGTTCAGACATTTAGTTAGAACTGAGCCATGTGGCTAGAGCGTTCTACGTGACAACATCGGGATACAAGGTGGGAGAACGATCCAGAAAGAGATGGCTAGATGAAGTAAAAGAGATATTGAAGAAATTAAATATGATGACAGTACAAGCAACAAGGCAAGCAGAAACACAGAAATTGCATCCGCCTCCTCTCGGTGAAGCTTCACGCCAGTAGGACAAAAGAAGAATAAGAAGAAGTTATTTTAATACTAGTATTTGATGTGGTTGTAGGGCTAGCAGATTGTATCAGTGAGATATCAGGACATTCTTCACCATAAGAAGAATCAGATATGTTACAAACATTAATACCGTCACTTAAACTCAGAGGTTTATAAGCAAGAGGATCGACTTCATTGCACTGGATTACTTCCCATATGGTCTCTTTCCGCAGAGCGTCCTGTACTTACAGTTTAGCTGGAAACTAATTCTGCACAAGTCACAACAGACGGAAAC
Source organism: Cepaea hortensis (assembly GCA_963921405.1). Lineage (NCBI taxonomy): Eukaryota > Metazoa > Mollusca > Gastropoda > Stylommatophora > Helicidae > Cepaea > Cepaea hortensis. The sequence goes on along the minus strand of OY992876.1, from coordinate 314,508,639 downwards.
TGGCTGACTGCACTGATTACTGATAGTGAACACGAAACTACTGAGGCAGCGCACGCGGACATTTGATGTTTCCAAGTCGACAAGAAAGGATGAAGTTGATAGGATGAGGGCGCTCGCTCTTAATCTTCTGGTATGCTGATGGCGAGGACAATGGTTCAATCTCTACACTGGCATTAAGTTGGATTTAAATGCTGACTTTTCGTTAGAAAAAGAAATAGCAAACTATTGAGCATAAAATTGCCTACAATATCAATCTGGGACTGAGCGTTACAACACGTACAGGACAGACAGCATTTTTTTTTTACCAAATGAAAATCGGGAAAGTTTTGGACTTAATTAAATCTTTCATTTGGCAGGAAAAGAAAACAGATAAAATATTTTTTGATAAGTGTATAATTTCATACACAATCGGAACTGTCCCATAAAATCCGGCCGTCGAACATATCTATGCCATTGTGATGGAGTGTATAAAGCTGCTGAGTATTGTTTATTTGACAAGTTCATCCCTGCTCATGCTGGCCGTGGAAGTCAGCAGCCGCGCCAAGATATTGCACATTGAAGATACCTGCTCCACCCAGGGATGGACATACATCATAGCCACAGAACCGGCCAAATCATGTGTCTGCCCACACCAGCGTGTGATGACACAAACACAAATGTTATATGTTATCAGTTGGGGTATCATCCTTGCACTCCGGACATTTCCACAGGTGCTCAGATTCCCCCCTCCCCACATATTAATCAGCGTCCGGTGGCTAATAATGCCAGTTCTGTGTTGGTTGACGAGGCCCCTCACTCTCCAAATGTACCTCTCGTATCCGGCCGTGCCAACTCTTACTCTTAAGTCTCTCATTCTGGACAACGATGTGGATTTACTGCCATCAAGGTCCTCATCTCTCAACATCTCTCTAAGGGTGATAATAATATCAGCATGATTCATAGGCTCCTCATCTCTCAGCATCTCTCTAATGGTGATAATAATATCAGCATGATCCATAGGCTCCTCATCTCTCAACATCTCTCTAAGGGTGATAATAATATCAGCATGATCCATAGGCTCCTCATCTCTCAACATCTCTCTAAGGGTGATAATAATATCAGCACGATCCATAGGCTCCTCATCTCTCAACATCTCTCTAAGGGTGATAATAATATCAGCACGATCCATAGGCTCCTCATCTCTCAGCATCTCTCTAAGGGTGATAATAATATCAGCACGATCCATAGGTTCCTCATCTCTCAACATCTCTCTAAGGGTGATAATAATATCAGCACGATCCATAGGCTCCTCATCTCTCAACATCTCTCTAAGGGTGATAATAATATCAGCACGATCCATAGGCTCCTCATCTCTCAACATCTCTCTAAGGGTGATAATAATATCAGCACGATCCATAGGCTCCTCATCTCTCAACATCTCTCTAAGGGTGATAATAATATCAGCACGATCCATAGGCTCCTCATCTCTCAACATCTCTCTAAGGGTGATAATAATATCAGCACGATCCATAGGCTCCTCATCTCTCAACATCTCTCTAAGGGTGATAATAATATCAGCACGATCCATAGGCTCCTCATCTCTCAACATCTCTCTAAGGGTGATAATAATATCAGCACGATCCATAGGCTCCTCATCTCTCAACATCTCTCTAAGGGTGATAATAATATCAGCACGATCCATCGGCTCCTCATCTCTCAACATCTCTCTAAGGGTGATAATAATATCAGCACGATCCATAGGCTCCTCATCTCTCAACATCTCTCTAAGGGTGATAATAATATCAGCACGATCCATAGGCTCCTCATCTCTCAACATCTCTCTAAGGGTGATAATAATATCAGCACGATCCATAGGCTCCTCATCTCTCAACATCTCTCTAAGGGTGATAATAATATCAGCACGATCCATAGGCTCCTCATCTCTCAACATCTCTCTAAGGGTGATAATAATATCAGCACGATCCATAGGCTCCTCATCTCTCAACATCTCTCTAAGGGTGATAATAATGTCAGCATGATCCATAGGCTGGCCATCTACACTGTATACAGAGCGTATGTTTATCAGCTCGTTTATTTCCCTCAACCCTCACATGTCCCGGAATGAAGATCAAGGTGACTGTATGATCAACAGACCTCTGCATAGACTCAGTCCACTGTCTGCGTACAGAAGCCGACTCGACCTTTCGGATCATGCTCATGAAATCACACAAACGTGGGTGTACATGAAAATAGAATGCAATGTCCCATGGGAGTGCGTCAACTTAATTATGTACCTCTAAGGTCAGTGTATCCGATTTTGGCATGCGTTAGTGTCAGGTTTGCTTCCTTTAGACAGATTCCAACCAAAGTAATGGGCATTATCCACCCGTGGATAGTTTTTACTTCCTAACAATTTTGCTAGAGCAGCAACCTGATGACCTGCTCTTTGCGATTTCCAACCACCGTGGGATTTTTAAACAGCGCAATTTGCTTAAGAGCCTCCTTATTTCGACCTTACAGGACTAAGTGTCTGATCTCACTACTAAAAGAGATGAGAGGTCCATGCAATATCATTATATACATTTGATCTGTGGGGAAACAGTCTTTTAACTCTGATCTGGGGACGAGCCTTATATGAGCCAATGATGTCTGCCTCGGCTCCCCACTAATAGTTCTCTTATTAATGCTGCATCAACTCTAATAGTCCAATAGCTCTCTTCTAAATACTGCATCAATTCTTAATGGTCAAATAGTTCTCTTCTAAATACTGCATCAACTCTAATAGTCCAATAGTTATCCTAGCAATACAGATTCAACACTAATAGTAATAGTCCAGTAGTTCTCGTAGCAATATAGATTCAGCACTAATTGTCCAATAGTTCTCTTCTTAATGCTGCATCAACTCTAATAGTCCAATAGTTATCCTAACAATACACGTGGGCTATTCCAAAATCAACTGCCGATTGGCTGGTAAAAATAAATTGGTTGCCATGGCGATACCGTTCATTGTTTGCATTATTCAGTAGCCTTTTAGCTCACTAACACACCAACATACAGTCGTAATTGTTGAGTGGTTTACGAATCGCAAATTAATTAGCATGGACACTGTCTTTGCCTGTCCCGCCAGCTGTGTAATTCGTAGTATGATTCGTTTTCTTCAAGCAGAAGGTCAAAATGCGGCCGATATTATTCATCAATTGTGTTGTGTCTCATCTCATCTCATCAATTCATCATGTTCCTCTTGTACCTTGCGGTGTCGAAGTGAAGTATAAACATCGTGAGAGTGCCCGATTACGGGCTTCATATATCGATATTCCCATGGACTCTGCTATTCCCTCCGTCCAACGTTTACGTGGTCGGCCTCTTGCTCTGTTTCCTTCTAGTCTGTACATCATTACTTGTTGTGGTATGCTGTCGACTGGTAACCAACTTGCATGGCCAAACCATTTGACTTGCTGCTTTCTAATACAATCTAGTGCTGCTTTAACTCCCACTTTAGTCCTGATTTATTCATTTCTGATCTTATCTCTTCTTGATACGTTGAGTATTCTTCTCATGAATCTCATTTCTGTTGTTGTGATTTTTCTTTTCTCTTTTTCTGTTATTGTCCAGGTTTGGCATTGGTAGCATAGAGTTGGTAGGAAGATTGTGTTGTAAAGTGCTTTCTTAGTAGTTATTGATACATGTTTGTTCTTTAGTATTGGTGCCATTTGTCCAATGAGTTGGTTTGCCTTATCGCACCTATTTTCGGCACCTATTTTCGATCTCGTCTTCTGATCTGCCATTTGATGATATTATACTTCCTAGATATTTGAAAGCCGGCTTCGTGGCTTAGAGGGTGTAACTTTTCTCCGTAATCTCGTATACTCTCGTGGGTAACGTGATGATGGTGAGATTCAGCAGTGGTTCGAATCGCATCGGTAACTTACGGGGTATGTGAGCCAGCCGCTCAGAAAGCAATGGCAAACTATTGAGCGTAATCTTGCCAAGAAATCAACATACAGCTGAAAGATGCTGGTGTTGACAGCGATGTCCTGTATAGGATATGCAAAAAAAAAAGAGGCACTTGAAACTCTTTACTTGTTTCAAGGGATGATCCTTTAGGTGAATTGTTGTTGTTTGTTCTTCTTTAGTTATATGCTCATTACCTCCTTTTTGCTTGTGCTAATTTTCATGTTATGTTCCCTACACATTTCGTTTAGACTATTCATGTGGTCTTGTAATTCAGCTTCCGATTTTGCTATTAGTACTTGATCGTCCGCAGACAGGAGTTCTCTAATGGTTAGATTTGCAGATGCATCTTCTTCTGTGTTCTCGTCATGCATTATTCTTGCTGTCTCTGCTTGGCTGGTTTCTTTACATATGTTGTCTATATATGTTATGAACAAGAGAGGGGACAGGATACAACCTTGTCGTACTTCAGATCTTTTGGTGAAGGGTTCTGAGTGTCCACCAGTTGCTCTCACTATGCATTCACTGTTGTATAAACTTCTACATAAGTTTGTTAGATGTGCACTCACTCCATACTGTTTAAGGATTTCCCACAGCTTGTTTCTATCTACTTTATCGAATGCCTTTTCTTGGTCGACAAAGGCTAAGCAGAGTGTTTCATTGAATTCAATTGATTTTTCTATAAGTCTAAGCGCAAAAATGGCAGATAATAAATATCATATTCACACCAACCCTATGCTACCAATGTCAACCTTGGACATTTTCCAAATCACATTTATGCAAAATCAACACAGAGATGAGATGCTTGAGGAGAGCTGCCAACTTAATTATCCAAGACCGAATAAGAAATTATGTTGCCAGAAGACAGTGGTATCAACACCTTCTACCACATAAATTAAAAGAAGATCAAATGGTTTGGCCATCGTGTTAGAATGCAACAACATCAACTACCAGCACTGGCCCTACATCAAAGAATTTGGCTACGAGAGCAGAGGACGGCAGAGAAGAACAAGGTTTAACGACATCAAAAACAATTCACAGTCACACGAAATGACACTATCCAGTTCCACTCATCGGACTCTGGAGCGCCAATTATTCCTTCCAACAACGCTTGGCGGCAAAAGTGGACGATGATGATGCTCACTAACATTAATAGTCCAACAGTTCTTCCAGCAATATATCACTACTAGTCCAACAGTTTTATCAATATAGATTCAGCACTAATAGTAATAGTCTAACAGTTATAGCAATATAGATTCAGCACTAATAGTAATAGTCTAACAGTTATAGCAATATAGATTCAGCACTAATAGTAATAGTCTAACAGTTATCTTAGCAATATAGATTCAGCACTAATAGTCTAACATTTCTCCTAGCAATATAGATTCAGCACTAATAGTCCAACAGTTTTCCTAGCAATAACAGGATTCATGACACAGTACAACCAATATATCTCTTAGTAATACACCGTCAACACTAGTTTAGTAGTTAGTAGTCCAATAGTTCTCTATGTAATACATCATCTTTTCTATCTGATTCCTCTTTTGTGTACATGTGTGTATTAAATAACATATAATGTAACTGTTAAATGAGATATGGATGCCAACAAACACACTTTTTAGAAATAATAATAGTTACTTTCATACTGAACAACTGCACTCAACGTCGTCATCATCATCTTCCACTTCTGCTGTCAAGCGGCGTGGGGAGGAATAATTTGCGTTCCAGCGCCCGGTGGGCTGCACTGTATAGTGTCATTCCGTGTGGCTGTACATTGTACATTCAATGTCTTTGATGTCGTCAATCTATTTTCTTCTTGGACGTCCTCTTGGTCTCGTCACAGATGATCTTTGATGTAAGGCCAGTGATGGTAGTATTGGTAATTGCTGGTGCTGCATTCTAACGACATGGCCACACCACTTGAGCTTCTGTCTTTCAATAAATGTGCCACAAGGTGTTGATCCCACTGTCTGTCTGATAATAATATCATTTCTTACTCTGTCTCGGATTGTGAAGTTGGCAGCTCTCCTCGGGCATCTCATTTCGCAGGTGTTGATTTTGCGAAGGTGTAATTTGGATAAAGTCCAGGTTTGAGATTGGTAGCATAGGGTTGGTGTGAATATGCTGTTTATTATCTGTCGTTTTGTAGACATGGATTATTGGGATGTTTCAGTAAGGGTGAACAACTGCACTAAACACTCCATTTGTTCAAACCAGGCCTACCTTCCAGTCATATAACTGGTAATTCCCGCACGGTGAGAATTTACAAACTGAGTCAGGCCAGGCAATGAATGAATGTACATACGTGTCGTAGTTATCAGCTAATATGATAAAATGAGGAGACGAGTGTGTAAACACACCAACAGTCAGAAATATCTCTTACCTTGGGATTTAACAACCGCGCGATTCCACAAACATGAACTAGTAGTAGTTCAACTACTACTAAACAACCAGTCCAACATCTCCCATCGGCCAGCTACAGGCCACGTCATCTAACGGGAATTCCCACAATGTTTTGAAATAGAATAGAACGCTCAGTCAAACCAGGTCGCAAATAAACACTCATAGTAATAGTAATAGTAATAGTATTGTTTTGACGCTCATAGAAGGAGTAGAAGGAAGTAGAGATTAGAGGACGTAGTTGTTGTTGTTTTTTTGTGTGCATATCCTTTACAGGACATCGCTGTCAACAGCAGCGTCTTTCAGCTGTATGTTGATTTCTTGGCAAGATTACGCTCAGTAGTTTGCCATTGTTTCTGAGCGGCCGGTCCACATACCCTGTAAGTTACCGATGGGATTCGAACCACTGCTGATTCTCACCGTCATCACGTTACCTACGAGAGTATACGAGATTACGGAGAAAAGTCGCCTACCTCTTAGCCAGGAAGCCGGCAGAGGACGGAGTAGACAACATAAAATTTGAAAGCTATAGTTGACCTGAATTCGAACCTGTCGCCTCCAAATGACGACGGTGCCTCGCTGCAGGAGCAAGTGTGCTTCGACGCATGACCAAGTAGATACTCCTGAGAGTCCAAGCCTTCGGTTAGAAATACATTTTCCGACTTTAAACATCATCATCATCATCATCATCATCATCATCATCATCATCATCATCATCATCATCATCATCATCATCATCATCATCATCATAACGTGTTCCGTCAGCTGGCGTAGGTGTCCATGTCTCTTCACAGATCTCTGTCTTTGGTGTTCTGGATCAACTCTCTTGATAATATTAACCCATTCCACCTTCTCAGTCCACCCAGCATAATTTCACTTAGTCTATACTCTGCCTCTTTTCCAATTGATCTTACCAGTTGTCACCAAGTTCTCCAGATCATTTCTTCTCATAACATGCCCAAAACATGTTGACTGTCTACGTCTAATGTCTCTAATCAGTTTACGATCTTTATTTGTTTCTTGAAGAACTTGTTCATTGGTCTTTCTGGCTGTCCGTGGTATTCTCTGCATTTTCCTCAGAAACCACATTTCTACAGCCATCAGATGTTTGTCAGCCTGGCTGCTCATTGTCCAAGCTTCACATCCATATAAAAGTACAGGTTCTATGTAGCATCTCAACACCCTTTTTCTCCTTTCAATTGACATCTTTTTATTGGTCAGTATGTTTTTCATCTTGCTAAAGGCTACTTTTACCATGGCGATTCTTGTTCTAATCTCTTCAAGGCATCTCCCATCAGATGTTATGTCTGCTCCGAGATAATTGTACCTATTCACTTGTTGAAGAATATTCCCATTTACTTGTATATTACATTGTGGTATTTCGTTCTTCCTAGTGACGACCATAGTCGTCATCTCTTATTACATGACCCACAAAACATGTTGGTCTCTTTCATAATGTATATAATGTTCTAATTTCACCAGCCTCATTCCGGCAATCGTTTTTAGTTACTCGGGCAGTCCAAGGAATTCGAAACTACAATGTCCAACAATTGTTGCAGATCTTTTGCATTCTATTGTATACAGCAAGCTAGATATGAACATGAATACATCACAGTAGATGTGCAAGCCCAACCTCGTCCTGGATATCCCCGAACTTGAGCAACTGTAACACTGTCGTGCTGGCCCTGTCTCGTTCTTGTCTCTTCCATCTCCCAGTGGAGCATAGACGCCCAGTCAACTCAGAAAAAAACCTGTCTAGGCGTTTCCACCATAGACTCCCAGCCAGCTCAGCCCAAAGCCTGTCTAGACATGTCCACCATAGACATCCAGCCACCTCAGCCCAAAGCCTGTCTAGACATATCCACCACAGATCCCCAGAGTCTGTATAGATATGTCCACCATAGACCCGCAGCCAACCCAGCACAAAACCTGTCTAGACATGTCCACCATAGACATCCAGCCACCTCAGCCCAAAGCCTGTCTAGACATATCCACCACAGATCCCCAGAGTCTGTATAGATATGTCCACCATAGACCCCCAGCCAACCCAGCACAAAACCTGTCTAGACATGTCCACCATAGACATTCAGTCACCTCAGCCCAAAGCCTGTCTAGACATGTCCACCATAGACATCCAGCCACCTCAGCCCAAAGCCTGTCTAGACATATCCACCACAGATCCCCAGAGTCTATATAGACATGTCCACCATAGACCCCCAGCCAACCCAGCACAAAACCTGTCTAGACATGCGCATCATAGACCCCCAGCTAGCCCAGTTTAAAACCTGTCTAGACATGTCCACCATAGACCCCCAGCCAGCCCAGCCAAAAGCCTGTCTAGATATTTCTACCATTGACATCCCCTCCACCCCCCTCCCCCCAGACAGCCTAAACCAAAGCCTGTCAAGACATGTCCACCATAGATCCCCAGAGCCTGTCTAGACATGTCCACCATAGACCCCCCAGCCAGCCCAGCCCAAATCCTGTCTAGACATGTCAACCATAGCCCCCCCCCCCCCCAATCAGTTCAGCCCAAAGCCTGTCTAGACATGTCCACCATCATCTGGATTCTGTAGCTACAGTTTTCTGTGCAACAAAACAGCCAGCATTACGCCAACCCTCCTTAGTTCGCGCAAACTCTCCTTAGTTCACGCCAATCCTACTTAGTTAGTTAGTTAGTTGGTTGGTTGGTTGGTTGGTTGGTTGGTTGGTTGGTTAGTTAGTTAGTCGACAGATCATCCTCATTGCACATCGAACCACTCAGCCCATAAGTACTCGGATCCCCTCCTCAGCAAATCCCGCAACGTGTAGCGGCTAACGACGCCAGTTCTGTGTTGGTTTATCAATATTCTTTGGCTTCCTGCATAGTGTTCTTGTTTGGCCACACCTCTTTTAATTTGCTGTTCTCGCAGTCTGACCATGGTTGTAGATTCGCAGTCATCACTTGGTTCTCGCAAAAATCTTACTTCTCGTAGAGCATTCAGAATGTCAGCCTGGTCCATGGCGCATCCGCCCTTCACAGTTGCCTTATACCTGCGAGCTTGTCAGCCCGCTCATTTCCTTGTACTCACGCATGCCCTGGCACGAAGATGAAACTAATTTTTGCCAGCCGAGACCGCTCCAGAGACAGTAACCACTCTCTTCGGATCCACCCCATCTCTATCCTCTTGAGCATGCTTATTGAGTCGCTAAGGAAACAAGCCCTAGTGAATGTCTGTGTCTCGAGCCACGTTATTGCTTTACTTACTGCCATGACTTCCATAGTCAGGCTACTTGTGGTCTCAACAAAAGCACCAGAGTCCTCCTTCACACTTCTCCCTCTGGCCTGAGCCGTAAAGACCGATGAGCTTCTACATGTTGGACGACCGATCCATCTGTGTAAATGACAGCGTCACCGTCTAAAGAATTCTTGAAAATCAACGCTTTTACTTCCGCCTACACAGCAACCGGGTATGCAAACAGAAACAGACACACATAAATCAGCTGGCACTTGTACCCACTCCTCGCCAGGTTCTGCGTCCTCAAGTGAACACACCTGTTGAAGAATGTCTTCGGCTTAACTCATCCACGACCTTCCTCTTTTTAACTTGCTGCCCTTCACCTTCATAATTTCACTATGCGGTGGATAAAAAGTAAGTGGAAAAATATAACGATGATTAATGTACATGCATCTACTGAAGACAAAGAAGATGACGTTAAAGAAGACTTTTATAATGATTTGGAAGTTGTCATAGAAGAAACCCCCCAAACAGGACATCCTGATTGTGCTGGGAGACTTCAATGCAAACATAGGTAGAGAGCAAACTCATAAAAAAGTGGCCGGTATGTAAAGCCTACATACAACTTCAAATGATAATGGATGGAGAGTCATCAACCTGGAAGAAGCCAAAGGACTGCAGATTAGCAGTACCAAACTACAAAGAAAGGATATACACAAACAAACTTGGAAATCATATGACAATAGAACCTATAATCAAATATATCAAATTTTAATTAACAACAGAAATGCATCAAACATACAACAAGTTAGAAGTTATAGAGGAGCTGAGTGCCACAGCGACCACTTCCTCGTTGGAGCAAAATTTAAATTAAAACTTAAGAGAGCTTTTTATACTAAATTACAAAGATTACACCCAACATATAACAGAGAAAAACTACAAGAAATTACAGTCAAAGAGAAATTTACAGATGAAATAAAATGTAAACTTGAAATTCTACAAAAGCCGTTGGAAGAAAGCGTTGACCAAACTTGGTTGAACATCAAGAATACAATTCAATCTACCTCAGAAGAATGTCTCGGTGTGTTAACCACGCATAGAAAGAACAGATGGTTTATAACAGTGTAACCTGTTATACGGGCTTTAAGTAGATTGGCACGCATGCTGTGCAAGGGGAAAGAGAATGAGCACGAATGAGCACTGTAGTTAGGGACGCTCACGTGCTGACGTAGGGGGTAAACAAGGTTTCAGTTGTGACTCAGCGGCCGAACCAACAACATACTTTGATACTTGCTGTCTATATTTTTATACCAGAGAAACTTCGTCAATTAAACTGACATTTATAGACATCGCTGGGTTGTCTTGATATCTTCAGTTGCAGTTGCATTTAGACTGTCGCTTTGTTATACAGTCTAAAATGGTGCCGTGACCGTGAGTTGCTGAGGCTTTCAGCGAGATTAATAGGAAAGCTGATATGAAGTATTCCTGAGTTGCTGGAGTAATGTATGTAAGGGTCAGAGATTTGGTTATGTAGGTGATGTTTATAATGTTGGAGGAGGTTTTAAGTGGTAGGGCCCATAATGGACCTTTTGATGTGTGTACTGTCTGTAATAAATAGACATTTAGGGGTAGATAATATTTTTGGTGTTTGATGCTGTGGATATCAGCGCAAACAGTTTTAGTCAGAGATTATATAATATACATAAATTAGATGAGATTCGGAGATATGATATGAAATTGCCATAATAAGTGGTATAAGTCAATTGTGAGATATATGTAATTGTTTTTTTTAGACTTTACTGCATAAAGTCTCAGGGTGACATGGGGGAGGGGGGGTATATGTGAGTATGGTTTTGTGAGGAAGAGTTCTTGTTCTTTGCTTTCCGGTGGCCACCGATTCTTTATCTTCCTATCGTGTGATTGGTACGAGTGGCTTCAAGTTGGTTGAATGGGGAATTAGTAATGCTGACGTACTGAATTGTTGGCATAGACTTGTGGATGATGATGGTAGGGAGAATGAAGTATTTCAGAAGAGTATGCGTTTTGAATTTTTATGGTCAAGATCAGATATTGTTATGTATGAGAAGTAAAATTAAAAAGGGGTTTGAGCGAATAGCTTGTGACTCTGCAATTGAGAAGAAGAAGTAGCATTGATGGTGAACGAAGGAGAAGTATAGAGTAGGGCAGTGGCGGATAGCTATAAGATGAATTGTGGGGATAGAGAGAGATGTGTAATGAATAAGGGTTCCAGGTTAGGGTTAGAGGTAGGTTCAAATTAGTAGTACGGGATAGGTAAGCGGATTGCTTATGATTTATAGAAACGAAGAAGAAGTAATTTTTGTGGGATTATTGGGTTAAGTGTTTTTGGTCATAGATTTGGGGTTGATTGAGTTGTGTAATTAAGACTTTTCAGGGAAAAGTCTTGTTGGGGTAGGAAGGTAATATAACAGTGTAACCTGTTATACGGGCTTTAAGTAGATTGGCACGCATGCTGTGCAAGGGGAAAGAGAATGAGCACGAATGAGCACTGTAGTTAGGGACGCTCACGTGCTGACGTAGGGGGTAAACAAGGTTTCAGTTGTGACTCAGCGGCCGAATCAACAACATACTTTGATACTTGCTGTCTATATTTTTATACCAGAGAAACTTCGTCAATTAAACTGACATTTATAGACATCGCTGGGTTGTCTTGATATCTTCAGTTGCAGTTGCATTTAGACTGTCGCTTTGTTATAGGTTCAATCCAAAATGTGAAGAAGCAGTCATTAGGAAAAAGAATGCCAGACATTTATGGTTAAATGATATCAACAACATCCAACATGAAGAGCAATATAGAAATGAATGTAAAGAGGCAACAAAAATAGTTCGACAGCAGAAACGAGAATGTATGAGTAATATAATCAAAGATATGAAAACTAATCACCAGAAAAATGAATCCAGAAAGTTTTTTAAAGAACTGAAGTCAATGAAACGAGGGCACCAACACAACACATATGGTTTAAAAGACAAAGATGGGAATATGATAAATACCAATGAAGAAATGTGCAACACATGGACAGAATATTTTGTTGAATTACTAAATTGTGAAGCTCCAAGTAACACTTTACCACAGGAAGAGGTTCTAACGTGTGAACCACAAATTGAAGAACCTGCATTTGATGAAATCCTATATGTAATCACACGACTTAAAAACAATAAGGCAACTGGGGCTGATGGAATTGCTGCTGAATTTATAAAGGCAGGTGGCCATGCATTACATCTAAAGCTATACGACCTAATAATAAAAATTTGGAGGACTGAAGAATTACCCCATGATTGGAAAGAGTCATTATTGATACCTATCTTTAAGAAAGGAGACAAGTTCCAATGTGAAAGTTATAGAGGAATATCATTACTGTCCACAAGCTATAAGATACTATCCGCAGTTTAACTAAATAGACTAAAACCATATTCAGAAGACATATTAGGTGACTACCAGGCGCGTTTTAGACAAAACAGATCAATAAAAGATCAGATATTTATCTTACGACAAATAGCCGAGAAAAATTGGGAATATAAAGAGATCTCCATAACATTTTTGTGGATTTTAAAACAGGCTTATGATAGTGTCCATAGGACTAGTCTGTGGAATGCTATGCAGGAATTTGGAATACCAAGGAAGTTAATCAACATGACCAGACTATGCGTGGAAGATACTTATAATATAGTAGCATATAAAGGCAGGAAATCAGACCCTTTCCAAATAATATCTGGCTTGAAACAGGGTGATGCACTATCGCCGCTACTCTTCAATCTGGCTGTAGAGAACGTTGTAAGGAAGGTAAAGGAGGAATGTGATATTGGAGGAACATCCAGGCTGCTTGGTTATGCAGATGATATAGACATTATAAGGGAAAATGAACAAAAGACATTGGAAATATTGACTCACTTAAAGGAAAAAGCCCAACAGATGGGGCTGGTTATCAACCAAGATAAGACAGAATATATGGTAATTTCAAGGGAAGGTATGGCTACAAACTCTGGCCACATACAAATAGATAATATGACCATTAAAAGAACGGAAACATATAAATATCTGGGTATAATCTTCAACTGCTCCAACATCATAAGGGAAGAAATACAAACTAGAATCAATTCTGGAAATAAGATATACTATGCACTACAACATCTACTAAAATCAAATGCGCTATCTCGTAACACCAAAATCACAAATACAAAATACTGATCAGACCAGTTGTACTGTATGGCTCTGAAACCTGGAGTACAACGAAAGGAAACGAAGCCTTGTTACAAACCTTTGAGAACAAAGTTTTAAGACGCATCTTTGGAACCATTTGGGATACACCAAGTGTAGAGTGGAAAAGAAAAAGTAACAAAGACATTTATGATCTGTTTAAGTCCCTGCTAATCACTGCTATCATGAAGGCTAATAGACTACAATGGCTGGGGCATATAGCAAGAATGGAAGATAATAGGGTAACAAATCTCGCTTACACTCAGAACATAAATGACCGTAGACCCCGAGGTAGACCAAGAAGACGGTGGAGAGATAATATACAAACAGACCTACAAGCGCTTGGAATCAACGACTGGCAAGAAAAGGTCAACCAGAGAGACGAATGGAGACGGATTGTATCTGCAGCAAAGAACCTCAATGGCTCGGAACGCTGAAGAAGAAGAAGAAGAAGAAGAAGAAGAAGAAGAAGAAGAAGAAGAAGAAGAAGAAGAAGAAGAAGAAGAAGAAGAAGAAGAAGAAGAAGAAGAAGAAGAAGAAGAAGAAGAAGAAGAAGAAGAAGAAGAAGAAGAAGAAGAAGAAGAAGAAGAAGAAGAAGAAGAAGAAGAAGAAGAAGAAGAAGAAGAAGAAGAAGAAGAAGAAGTGGATGTTGTGTGTTTGCGTTAACTCTGAGGTAGGCATGTGTATTCTGTCTTCAATGGTTGGAAAATCAAGAAGGTAGCCCATCGCCCTGCATGCTGTATCTCTTGTACATCCAAGAATAATGCGCATAGCTTCTTTCTTTATCCTTTCCATCCTTTCTATCTGTTTACGAATGAGAGTCGGGATCACCATCGCATACTCAAAAACAGACATGACCAGCCCCTCGTATAGAAGACATATATGGCTCTGCTCACAGTTTGCTGCCGCCATCACCCGCATCGCAGCCAAACCCAGCTTGGTCTTTGTTATCATGTGGTTTATGTACTCATGATAAGCAAGGCTTCGATTAAACCGTATCCCCAGGTAATTCATTGCCTGCGTTCTTTCCACAGTCTCTGAACACAGCTTTAAGTTGGTGTAGGAGTGTTGACAATATGATTATTCAATGAGAACCATGTCACTGTTGCCTTTGTAGGGTTGACCATTGCCCCAGCTTCAACGCACCAAGTACTTATGCGATGGAGTTCGGGTTGTAATTCCACAGCAACCTGATCTCTATCCTTACTCTGACAGTACACTATAACAGTGTCGGCATATGACATTGTCCTACCAGGTCCACTGATCTGCTCACTGGTGATTCTCACAGTGTAGGCGTTGAACACGCACCAGAGATAATGGTGATCCCTGTGGTAGGCAAGGATATATTGTTGTTGGTTCCGAAGTCCAACTGCCACATCTAAGAACTACTTTCCGTTGGAAGAGGCTTGCAGCGATCCAATGGTACTCTGATGTACGCGTCCTCCAGATCAATCGCTGCAGCAAAGGTTTCAATGCCAGAGTGGAAACCTTCATAGACGTCATGGGAAACAAAACTGCTGCATTGGTCCAGGTTTATATTTTTGGACGGTACTCTCCTAGGGTAGGTGGGAAAACACATTGCTTCTCTAGCTGGCTTGATATTTTTCTGGCAATTAACTTCCCCAGCAGCTTGCCTGTTGTATTCTGCATGGTTATTACTCGATATCCCTGAATTTTTGTGTGGTTTTTGCCATGCTTCGGCGAGGGAATCTTGTAGCTGTGTAACCACTTCTCCTTGATGCTAGCATTCCCTATTCTGTTGTTGTACATGTCTGCTAGTTTCTGTAGCTCTTTGGCGGTACACCTGTTGATGCCGTCATATCGTATTCCATCTGGCCCTGTAGCGCTGTTTTTTGATCGTGGAAGCAGTCTTGATTTCTTTTACTATCACTGTGTCTTCATCCGAAATCTTCTGGGCCTTACACTTTGCCCTTGTTCTCGTCAGTCCTCTGCCAGATGAGGTCAGCACCTTGGAAGTCAGAAGTTATCTTATTCTTGACTACCCCACTCATGCTTTTATGTAGTCGCCAGAACAATTTCAGTGACTTGTCTGTGCTTACTCTTTGACATACCTCTACCCATTTTTCACTTTTAACCACAGTAACCAGTTTTGTGAAATAGCTTACTTTTGTGTGCATCTCTCTTTCTAAGTGCATGCAGGGTTTAGGATGGGCAACTCTGTTCTTCTTGGTGTTTTGTCTTTTCCTTACACCACTACGCTTATCCATCCAGGCATTCTCCACCTCAAAATTCCACCAGGGTGGCTGCTCGCAGCTTTTTTCCCTGCCCTGAAACTTTCTGCGCTTGTCGAGCCTTATTTTACTCACCACATCTTGCCCTGTACTGTTATACTGGAAAGTCTTGACCGCTGACTTGTGCTGCCTGGTTCTGCCTTTCTCCACCAATATGCTGCAAGGGTGGTGGTCGCTACCGTGGTACCCTAGGACACCCCATCTACACACTGCAGTGAGTGCAGGAGAAACCAGCGCCAGATGAATAGTACTATCCTCATCACCTGGCCGGCTTGCTGTCCTGGTGACACAGCCATTGTTTATATAAACCAGGTCAATGGTTTCAAGTGCAGTCTCGAGCTCCTCCCCCTGTGTGTTGGAGGAAATGTTTCCCCATGATCTGCCTTTAGCGTTGAAAGCGCCACAGAAAATGACATTTTTTCCGTGACCCAATATGTCACTTAAGCACTGCGACTTCTTGGAATCCACACTCGGGTTACGGGCATAAACATTAACCAATAGACCGGATTGAATTCTAACCGCCTGTATGTGTATGTCTTCATTGTCCCACCTGAACATGTCTAACTCTGAAGCCACCATACTGTCGCGAATGAGGATCGCCATTCCCAGATGTCGCCAATTATAGAAACATTTGAAACCGGCCAAGTCACACAGTTCTGTGGGATGTCAGGTAAATGTAGTTGGTG
The DNA here is from genome assembly GCA_963921405.1 of Cepaea hortensis. Classification (NCBI taxonomy): domain Eukaryota; kingdom Metazoa; phylum Mollusca; class Gastropoda; order Stylommatophora; family Helicidae; genus Cepaea; species Cepaea hortensis. The sequence continues at coordinate 314,491,919 of OY992876.1, read as the reverse complement.
TATTCTATAGATGTCATTATGTGACAGCAACATCGAACTTTATATTCCCGTTCATCAGGTGGCGCTAGGTGTTTCATGCACATGCGCAGCGCATTAAAAAAATGGCGACTGTACTTACGGAGTGTACAACCAAAGAGCAACTTGCTGTTGTGCGGGTTTTTTTTTTGGGGGGGGGGGGGGGCAAAAGGACTGCCTGCAACAGGACATTCATAAGGAAATGCTTCCTGTTTATGCTGACAAATATTTGTCCCGTAAAGCTGTGAATAGCTGGGTAGAAAAATTTTCTCATGGACGCTCTAAAATTGTTGATTAAATCCTATCTGGGAAGGATATGCTGACAGTATTCTAGGATTGTCAAGGAATTTAAAGAAGAAAGGTGACAATGTGAACTCCGAATCGTACTGTGAAGTTCTGTCGATATTTCATGATGCAATTCGAAGAAAACGTCCATGATTGCTGACTAGAGGAGTGTTGCTTCTTCATGACAATGCCAGACCACATACGGCTCGATTAACTCAGGAGAAAATTAACCAACTAAGGAGGGAAGTTCTGGAACATCCACCTTAGCCCCTAGCGATTTCCACCTTTTTAACCCACTGAAAACCCACCTTGGCTGGAGAAATTTCACGAATGACGCCGAAATTGAATGTGAAGTGAAAACGTGGTTTAGAAAACAGAACACGCAGTTCTATGCAGCCGGTTTGGGAGTACTGATAAAACGATGGGATAAGTGCATCAATGTTGATGGAAATTATGTTCAGAAATAAAGGGACATTGTATGTACAAAAATAAACTAGTTTAAAGTTGTTACCATATTTAGTTATTTTTCTACAGAGATTTGTGACTTACTTATTGACTTACCCTCGTATATGCTGTGTCCCTGTGATACATCTGATGTTATTCATGCACCTACACACTTACATTTCTGCATCTGCCCGAAAATAATATCACTGACTTTAATTGTACGTTTAGGCATGAACAATTTCGTTGATATTACCATTGCCTTTGCCTTCTAGTTTACAAACTGAAGCATATTTTGTCACTTTCTACAACTGTTTTATAGGGCCGTGCCGTGCTATGGTAAAGGGAGGCGGCCGCATCAGGCGGCACCGTAAAGGGGAGGCATAAGCAGCGAAGGAGGCGTAGCATTTCGAAGGTTTGCATCATACTGAGAAAATCTACCGCACGGCACTGTATCTATCACTTTGTGTACTTCTTTCTGGCTTGCTGCTGTCAAGAGGGCGCTATCGGCATAACGTAAGTTATTTATATTGAGACCACCCACCGGAATCCCTGACGTATTTTCTACAGATTTGATGAAATGTTCAAGATATAAGTGACTTCTGTACACGCCATGAGACACAACGGTCATACTGAACTAGCATCATATTTTTATAGTTGTCATTACATTCATACTGAATTAGCATCATATTTTTATAGTTGTCATTACATACATGTATGTTTATAGTTGTCATTACATACATGCTGAATTAGCATCCTATGTTTATATTTCTCATTATATACATACTGTACTGGTATCATATTTTTATAGTTGTCATTACATACATACTGAACTAGCATCATATTTTTATAGTTGTCATTAAATACATACTGAATTAGCAAATTATTTTTATAGTTCTCATTACATACATACTGAATTAGCATAATATTTTGTATAGTTCTCATTATATACATACTGTACTGGTATCATATTTTTATAGTTGTCATTACATACGTACTGAATTAGCATCATATTCTTATAGTTCTCATTATATACATACTGTACTGGCATCATATGTTTATAGTTCTCATTATATACATACTGTACTGGCATCACATTTTTATAGTTCTCATTATATACATACTGTACTAGCATCATATTTGTATGGTTCTCATTATATACATACTGTACTGGTATCATATTTTTATAATTGTCATTACATACATACTGTACTGCATCATGTGTTTATGGTTCTCATTATATACATACTGTAATGGCATCATATTTTTATAGTTTTCATTATATACATACTGTAATGGCACCATATGTTTATAGTTCTCATTATATACATAATGTACTGGCATCATATGTTTATAGTTCTCATTATATACATACTGTACTGCCATCATATGTTTATAGTTCTTATTTTATACATACTGTACTGACATCATATTTTTATAGTTCTCATTATATACATACTTTACTGGCATCATGTTTTTATAGTTCTCATTATATACATATTGTAATGGTATCATATTTTATAGTTCTCATTATATACAAATTGTATCAGCATCATATTGTATAGTTCTCATTATATACGTACTTTACCAGCATCATACTTTATAGTTCTCGTTATATCATCATCAGCATCATCATCATCTTCCACTTCTGCCGTCAAGCGTCGTGGGGAGAATTAATTTGCCCTCCATCACCGGTTGGGCGACACTGGGTAGTGTCATTCCATGTGATTGTACAATGTCTTTCATGTCGTCTATCCATTTTCTTCTTGCACGTCCTCTTGGTCTCGTCGCAAATGATCTTTGATGTAAGGCCAATGATGGTAGTTGCTGGTGTTGCATTCTAACGACATGGCCACACCACTTGATCTTCTGTCTTCCAATAAATGTGGCACAAGGTGTTGATCCCACTGTCTGTCTGATAACAGCATTTCTTACTCGGTCTCGGATTGTTAAATTGGCAGCTCTCCTCAGGCATCTTATCTCGCAGGTGTTGATTTTTCGAAAGTGTGATTTGGATAAAGTCCAAGTTTGAGATTGGTAGCATAGGGTTGGTGTGAATATGTTGTTTATTATCTGTCGTTTTGTGGACATGTGTATATTTGGATGTTTCAGTAAGGGTGGTAGTTGATATGTAAGTGCACTAGCTTTTTGACATCTGATTTCAATTTCTCTGTCCAGTCTGCCATCTTCTGTGATCATACTTCCAAGATATTTGAATTCTTAAACTTGTTTCAGAGTTGCGCTATTTATCAGTATACTTAGTGGGCCAGGCGATCTGCTTGCTTGCATTACTTCGGTTTTGGCTGTTTTTATACTCATATTGTATCTGCTGCAGGTTGAACACAGATTAGTAATATGATTTTGTAGTCTGCCCTCGTCGCTGTAAAACAGGCACTGATCGTCTGCAAATAGAAGTTCATTTATTTCCTATGTGTCAGTTGTTTCATCTGGAGTAAAGAGTTCTAACTTTCCTGAATCTGTTCTGTCAAGACTTGCTTCTATGGATATTCTGTCCATGTAGATATTAAATAGCAGAGGGGAGAGCACACATCCCTGTCTCACTCATGTATTGACTGTGAACATATCTGATATACCTTCTTGTGTTCTTACTGCACTTTGGCTCGAGTGGTACATGGCTATGATGTTTTCTAGCAGTTGCCCTTGTATCCCATAGTCTTCAAAGATAGTCCATAGTTTGTATCTGTCTACTCTGTCGAGAGCCTTTTCCTGATCTACAAACACAATATTCTGCTGATCACTATGTTAAACAGTTTTTTTTCACATATTTGTCTAAGTGTAAATAGTGCATCAGTGCAACTTTTACCTTTCTGAAAACCAAATTGTACTTTGCTTAACTGTTGTTCAACTATGGGTCTAGCTCTTTGTTCCAATAGTCTTGCGTACATTTTCCCTATATGGTTCAGGAGTGATATACCTCTGTATGTTTCGCACTCTCTCATATTGCCTTTCTTTTTCCATATTGGTACTATTACTGCCTGTTGCCAGTCATCTGGGACTTTTCTTTCTTCCCATGCTATATTAAAAAAGTCTTGTTAGCCATTTAACTCCTGTTTCCCCACAGGCCTGAATAGCTTCTGTGGTTATTCCATCTGGACCTGGTGATTTGTTTTTAGGACCTTTCTGTATACCTGCTTTGACTTCTGCAGGTATGAAATTTGGTTCTTGTTGTCCATGGCTTTTAGGTATAAAAGTGAGGTTTTCTATTTTATATGTGGGGTTAAGTAGTTCTCGAAAGTATTCTGCCCACCTTGCTAGTCTTTGTTGTGGATTAAATATTGGTATACTTCTTTTGCTGTTTATTATGGTGGATGGGTTGTAGCATGCGTCTCTGTTTCTGGGTAGTGACATGTGTATTGTCCAGGTGTGTTCTCCAGGGTTATTAACCAGCTTTATTATCCAGGTTTATTGTCCAAGTTTATTGTCCAGGTTAATTATTCAGGTTCATTATCCAGGTTGCCAGTTTCCCTGGTCGAGGGGTTACCAGCTTTCTCCTTAACCCGACTACTCTCGTGTTTGACGTGAGCGCCCGAGAATTGGAAGCGGTTCGAGTCGCGCCAGTGACTTATGAGAGTATGGAGCCGGTCGCTCAGAAAGTCGTGGCGTGCTGATGAGCGTAATCTATCCTAGGAATCAACATACAGCTGAAAGATGTTAATGTTGACCGCAATATCCTGAAACAGGATGGAAACGCGGAAAAAAAATTATCCAAGTTAATTATCCAGATGTATTGTCCAGGTAAATTGCCCAGGTTTGCTTCTCAAGCTTGGTTGTGTGTAGCCAGGGGGTTGACACCTCCAGTGGATGGGACCGCGTTCTGGTAGGTGTGGCTTGTCACCACTATAAACAGACTCCACAAGCTCACAGGGCGATGGCTGGTCCTTTCCTAAAATATGTCTATCGTGAAGCTAGCGGGAGCTCCAAATATTGAAGCATTCTGAGAGCAATGAGGCTTCTGAGAGCAAGATAGAATTCTGAGAGCAAGACTTCTGAAAGGAAGGAGGCTTTTGAGAGCAAGGAGAGCACAGGAGACTTCTGGGAGCAAGGAGACTTCTGAGAGCAAAGAGACTTCCGAGAGCAGGGAGGATTCTGAGAGCAAGTAGAGCAGAAGAGACTTCTGAGAGCAAGGAGAGCAGGGGACACTTCTGAGAGCAAGGAGGGCAGAGAAGACTTCTGAGAGCAATGAGGCTTCTGTGAGCAGAGAGGGTTCTGAGAGCAGGGAGACTTATGAGAGCAAGGATACTTCTGAGAACAGGGAGGCTTCTGAGAGCAAGGGAGATTATGAGAGCTGCTGTCATAGTGTGGTCAAGACAGGTTAAGCACGTGATCATATAGGACCCAAGTCTCCGCGTTGTTATAAACATACTTTATTGCCGAATCGTTATACCACAGCACACATGATGGTAGACTCTCTGGCTGGTGTTGACATGTCTTCTCGCTGGCCCCCAAGTGACGTGTGTGTTTTCCTAGATACCCTTCTTCATTCGTGCACCCACGTTCACTATGGTTTTCCCCCTAGTCAAGGAATGCGCAGCATTCCTTAACTCTTTACTCCTAACCTAATTCCCTCACTGTTACAATGCCTCCCCTTCTTCAAAGAGAATTTTTCCTTGAAAAAATCTCAACCCCAACTTTTAATTAGTTAACTTTACAACTCTATTCTACAATAACAACAATTCCATATATTTCCTAACTCAATTCTCCTATCTCCTCATAGCCAATTGCTAACTAGAGACCATAATATCGAAACTCTCTACAAAACTCGTTATAAAGTTCTCTAGAAAACTTTCTACAAAACTCTCCATAAAATTCCCCACAATACAAAAGTCTCCATAAGCGAACCGCTTTTACTTAAAATGTCCATCCAAATTATGATTGACAAAACTGAAGATATTCCCTTATCCTTTATTTCCCCCTTATTCACATTCTCACACTCTCAGTATTCTAGGATAGACAGAAAAAACATAGTTAGATTAGATTTGGGTTGGTGCGCACCAAAAAAAATAAGAAAGAAAAAGTAAGGAAAAAGTAAGAAGTAATCACCTTTCTCTTCCCATACATTCTCAAAACTTTATCAAAAAATAAAGTTTCCAAATTTATCTTCAGTTTCCGTCAATAATAATTGTTATTATCAAAAAAAAAATATGTTAATCCAAAACTGCCAGCCTTTGTACTATTCAGGTCATCAATTTCCCGTTTACCATTCCTTCCACAAAAAAAACCTCCTAACTATTATTATACTGTTAAGTACAGTCTTCTTCTTCCAATATCCAGTTATTTAAATGCCAAAACTCAACCTGGCATTCCCCCCATATTCTCCCATTAAACGCTGTTCAACCCAGCTCCTATTATAAATCAGTTTCTGACTTTTCATCCATTTCTTCTTCCCCGTCTGTATATCCATTATTAGCAACCGCTAATTTCTTCCTTTCTAAATCCAATCTAATTTTCCTGTCTTGCCGTCTCAACAAATTTTCGAATACTGGCATATCTTCACCACTTGAAGAACTCACTCTAAGTTTCCTTTGCCTCTTAATTTCTTTTTCTTTCTGTCTATCCAACTTTCTCTTTACTGCCTGTCTTGTATTCATAAATGGAGGTTCGATATTTTCCCTGACCGACTCTTCACTAATATAATCGTCATACATGTTATTTTCCTCTGTCATGACTGTTTTTGGTACCGTTTCTTCTTGTTCAGCTGTTGTTACTTGTTTTCCATTCTCTATAGGTATTGGATATACCGTTTGTCTGACAAATTGTCCACCTGACAATATTTCTTCGGAACAATAATTATTATTATTATTCTCTGCATTCCTTTCTTCATTATCCCGCCTTAAGTGTTCTACATGTGAACGTGCAACATGCCCTGAAATTTGATTCTTAATAGTATATGACACTGGACCTTTTTTTTCTAGAATATAGTATCCCGGGATCCAATGAGCGTCAAACTTAGAGTTTTTTCTATGTTTTTTATAATACACTCTATCACCTACGTTAAACTCTTGTAAGTGTGCATTTTTATTTGCGTATTTCTTCTGTCTTTCTCTAGCCTTAATTATATTATTTCTTAAACGTACATGTGCTTTATGCATCTCTTGCAACCTTGTTTCTTGAAAATCTTCCCCCAGATATTTTCTCCTAGGCTTTAATAAATTATCAATTGGCAATATTGGTTCTCTTCCATGTACTAAGTAAAATGGTGAGAAACCTGTTCCTTCATTTTCGTGTGTACGTATCGCCGCTAATGCTATCCCCAAATAAAGATCCCAATCCATATCGTGTTCTTCTACATTTTTCGCTAGAATATTGTATAGTGTTCTGTGTTGTCTCTCATTTTTAGCATTAGAAGTTGGTCTGTAATATGAAGTCCTAATGTGTTTTATATTCCAATCTTTTAGCAATTTCTCAAACTTTTTATTTACAAATTCTTTCCCATTATCTGTAAGTATTATTTGTGGACACCCAAACCTTGGTATAAATTCTTGTAAAAGCATATTTATAACTGAATCAGCACTCTTGTCTGGAATTGGATAAACTTCTGGCCAGAGACTATATGAATCAACTATATGTAGTAGGTATACATTTCCCGATAATGTTTTTGGATGAGGACCTGAAATATCCAAACTTACTTTCTGCATTGGAAATTGAGGAATATCGGTATCTTGTAAAGGACATTTAATTATCTTCATGTTTCTTAACCTACACTTTTCACATGCTTCAACATATTCATATACGCTTTTGAATAAATTCGGCCAGTAATATTTACTGCTAATAGCCTTCACTAACTTATCTCGTCCAAAATGACCATTATTATCGTGATATGCCTTTAAGACTTCTTGTTCTAAATGTTTCGGAATATATTTTCTTACTCCTTCACCCTTTTCACTGATATAATATAATTGATTGTCTTCTTGTAACTCTACAAACTTTCTTTTAAAACTATTTTCCCCTGTTTCTTTCAGTTTTCTTTTTATCTGTACTATCTTTGGATCTAATTCTTGTTCTGTTTTCATATCAAACTGTTCTAAATGTGGGTCTTCTGTTCTAGGTTCAGACTCTTGATCCGATGGTAAACTCTCAAATTCTTCCCTATTTATTATGGCAGAATCTAATATATTTACTTGCCAGTTTCGATCGTCTATGTCTGGTTCAATTTCATCTTCCGTGTTTCCTGATGACTGTGGGTACGGGATTCTAGACAAAAGATCGGCGCACGTATTATGTTTCCCTGACACATATTCAACCCTAGCATTGTACCCTTGTAAATTCAATGCCCAGTTTTGTATTTTCCTATTTTGTATTGGTGCTTCTAATATCGACTTTAATGGCATGTGGTCAGTTCTAATAATGAAATTGGCGTTATGTAAATAGTAATTTAATTTTTGAAGAGCGTAGTGTATAGCATATGCTTCTTTCTCAATAATTGGCCATTTCTTTTGAGTTTTGCTGAGTTTATGAGACAAGAAATAGATTGGTCTTTCATTTTTAACCCCTGGTATTCCAGATTCTTCTCCTTCATATGGTTGAACCAAACATGCTCCTATTGCGTTGTCTGAAGCATCTGTGTATAATATTAGCTGTTTATTCAAGTCTGGATGTGTCAATAATGGTACCACTGTTAAGCTATCTTTTAAAAGTTCGAACGCTTTTTGACACTCATCATCCCACTTAAACCTAGCGTATTTTCCCGTTAAATTCGTAATAGGTATTGCTATCCTTGAAAAGGCTGGTACAAACCGTCTATAATACGCACACGTTCCTATAAAAGCACGCACTTCCTTAACGTTAGTGGGAGGAGGTAACTCTTTAATAACCTTTATCTTTTCCTGGTCTGGTTTAATACCTTCCCTATTTATTATATAACCTAAATATTTTGTTTCTGTCTTTAAAAACTGGCACTTACTAAGCTTTAATTTAACATCATGCTTTCTTAATCTGTCAAATACTAGTCTAACATGTTTCAAATGATTCTCTACATCTCCTTTCGTAAAAATCAATACGTCATCAATATATGCCAGGGCAAAACTTTGCATACCGTCTAGTACTTCATTTATTAAGAACATATAGTGAGATGGTGCATTTTTGAGACCGAATGGCATACGTAAGAATTCGTAAGAGCCCATATGAGTACAAAAGGCACTTTTCTTTTGCGCGTCCTTCGACATCGAAATACACCAAAATCCTGCCCTTGCATCCAGCGTTGTGAAATATGTAGAGCCATTAAGTAACCCCAAAATATCATCAATCACCGGCAATGGGTACGCTACATTCTTAGTAATTTTATTTAATGCCCTATAGTCGCAGCAGAACCTGTTCGAACCATCAGACTTGGCCACAATGACGACCGGAGATGACCATTCTGATTTTGACCTTGTTATTATGCCTGCTTTCAACATATCTTCTATTGCCTTTTCTACGACTTCTCTATTTCTTAATGGAGTTCTGTATGGTTTTAAACTAATTGGTGGATGATCTCCCGTGTCTATTTCCATCGTAACTGTTTGTGTCTTACCCAATTCTAAATCATTTATCGCAAACACATCTTGATTTTGCTTTATAAGTTTTTCTAACACTTCCTTATTTTCTGGCGAAGTTTTTAATTGTGCTAACAATTCTTTTTCTCTTGTTACTTTGTCTAGTGAATGTATTTGTGCTGTATTTCTTCTATATGGATGGATCAATTCATCCATTCTTACGTTCCCTTTTCTTCTGCATCCGCGTCTATTATTAATTCTTTCACTAGAGGTTTCTGAATAACTTATACCTGCCATATTTACTCTATCTGTTGCCAATATGTCACTAACGTTATGTTCTAGCTTGGCTATTACACATCCTCTGTATAATTTAATTTCTCTACCTGTATTATTTATAACCATTACTGGAAATGTTAAACTTTTATCTAATTCTATTATTCCATCCAGAACTTCTAAACCTGGCTCATCAATTATTTCATTTTGCAATTCCGTGATTCTGACTATGTTTCCTGCTACATAATACGGGTTTCTCTTCAGTCTTGCTTGTATCAAATTAACTGACTGTGGTTTTAAATTCATGGTCGTTTTAACTCTAACTAGTGTCGACACATGCATATCTTCTTCTAGATCTACGTAAACGTCTTGGAATTTTAATTTATGCAAATCAAATAAAAGTCTCACCCCATTTTTCAATAAAAAATCTCGTCCCAATATCATATTTCTATTTAATTCTTTAACCACATGAAACATATGCCTGACATTTATCCCTCCTAATTTCAAATTTATCATCGTTTGTCCTATCACTTCTAACTTTTGTCCCGTTACCGAATGAAGACTCTCCTGAATTCTAAATATTTTACAATTTTTTAACATTCGATATAAAAATGCTTCTTTAATCACGCTAACTTGTGCTCCCGAATCCACTAATGTTCTAACTTTATATTTTCCTATCTGTACTATACATGAGCTAGGATCTATCATATTTAATGACAATTGTTTTACCTCGTCTTGTTTTTTATTTCTAAATGTTCTATTATACTCATCCTTTGGGTTTTTAATATATTGATGCCCTTTTTGGATCTTACTATCTTCCCTCCTACTGCCGACCCTATTCAGTAAGTGGGATGCCCTTTTTCCTGATTTCCTGACCTTCTAAAATTTCTCTGTATTTCTCCAGAATTCCAATTTGCTGGTCTGCCATTTGCAATTCTATTCTGTATACTCGACTGAACACCTCTACTATTTTGCGTATTCGATGGGCCACTTCTGTTACCACAAAAGCGAAAAATGTGCCCCCGTTTATGACACCCCCAACAAACCACATTCGAGTTATTTGTGTTTCCTTCCATGTTTCTTACAGTATTTCTCACTTGTCCTCTTCTATCTTGATTATATGCGTTCTCGTTTCTTTGTACCATCTGTATTTCTCCTCGTCTTCCTCTCCATCCATGTCTATACTGTCCTATTTCCATAGGTTCTTCAATTCTATCTTCTGAACTACTACCTAACTCTCGTCCTACTCTTAACCTAAACCTCCTCCTCAAGCTTTCCTCTTGTATAGCGATATCTACCGCTTGTGACAATCTTGCAGGATTCTCTCTTAATAATTTAAATTTCAATCCATCTGACCTAATCCCATCAACAAAAATCCCTACTAACATCCGTTCCACTTCTTCAGCTCGTACATTCTGTCCTAAAAATGACTCTTCAGCCAAATTGATTAACCTGTCACTGTATAACTGGACACTTTCTGTGCTGCTTTGTCTAGTCTGTCGCAATACTGAGAATGCGTGTTGTGGATCAGTAATTTCAGCATATTTTCTTGCGAGATCATCTTTAAATTCTTCCCAGGTTTCACCTCCTGCTGCTTCTAATTTTCTTCTTATATGGTCAGAAACTGGACTTGTACTTGTTCTGTATGCCAAATTCTTTTTCTCCCCATCTGTAGCGTTTATTAAATATGCATGTTTCTCAATAGAAATGATCCATTTCTTAAACTGATTTGCTTGACCACTAAATCTTTTAACATCACTGTTTACATTTTGTTGTCTTAGTACTGCATCCAACCTTGATATTGCCCCGCCAACTCCAGTCAGTACCTGTGAAAAATCTTGGGATTCCATCGTAAAATCTATAATTATCAAGCAATATACAAATATTTCAAACAATGTTAATTTCAAATTCAGCAACAATACATAATCTGTTAATTACTCTAATATTATCTAATTAACTTAACTAAAGTCTCCAATCGAAGATCCTGACGAAGAATATTCCTGTTTCAATCCTGAATTTTGATAAAAGAATTTAAATGAGCTACTGATTCAGAATTACCTACACCACATTAACAAAGGACTCTAATCAACCTCGTTGAAATGAGCAGAACAAAGAAGAGCCTCCGGATTTCTTTCCGTAATAATTTAATCGAAGTCGAAGTTAGTTCTTTCCAATTAATTCCTGACGACAATTATGCTCGATACCAGGCTCGCAACAAGACTGCTTGTTTACTTGCTCGATTAACTGTAGATTCTCTTCAAGTAAGGTCACCTTCACGCAAACGACAACTGATCACGACTTCAGGAAAAAAAAACTCAGCTTCCAACAGCCATCTGGGTTTTTCATATATATATTTCAGCGCAAACGTAATCCAGTCAACAACAATTTGATTTAAAGCTGACGCTATCCAATCTCTTATTTTCATGTGGAATTCTCGCCATGGTCAGTTTAAAGTGCTTTATCTTATAAGTTGAGACAAATTTCATCAATGCCTTCTAAATGTGAAGTGACTGTAGAAAGTATTGCAGATTTTGATTTCATAATTATGAAACTTGCACCATAACCTTGACTTCACCTTCAACAGTCCCACGGGTTAAACTTCATAATTTGTACTGATTTTTGATGCAGAACGGCATTACTTGATCAATTAGCGTTGGTCAATTCTCCAGTTAATTTATAGGATTAAATATGTAACAACATCAGTCTTTCAAAAAAATAAGTTTATCAATCAAACCTTTTTGAGCGCTGTTCTTGAAAATGGATCTCCTTGTTAAACAGGTATACAATAACTATCAACAGGCGGCTTTCATCTGTTGCGTTTCTCAATATTTACAAACTTCCTTCTCCAGACGCCCAGACACAACAATTTTCCATAGCGGTACTCTCTCCGCGACCTCCCATGTTTCAGACTTTCACGGCACCAAATCAACCTGCTGTCATAGTGTGGTCAAGACAGGTTAAGCACGTGATCATGTAGGACCCAAGTCTCCGCGTTGTTATAAACATACTTTATTGCCGAATCGTTATACCACAGCACACATGATGGTAGACTCTCTGGCTGGTGTTGACATGTCTTCTCGCTGGCCCCCAAGTGACGTGTGTGTTTTCCTAGATACCCTTCTTCATTCGTGCACCCACGTTCACTATGGTTTTCCCCCTAGTCAAGGAATGCGCAGCATTCCTTAACTCTTTACTCCTAACCTAATTCCCTCACTGTTACACAGGGAGGCTTTTCAGAGCAAAAAAAAGATTATGAGAGTAAGGAGGAATAGGTGGCCAGTCTCTTCCGCTGATGGCGGGCGACGAACGCAGGCATCATACCCTCATACGACCGCAATCATGACGTTAATATCGCAGCCTTCACCCACAGGACTAACATATGCTACTCTCTGTATATATTATAATTTTTTTTTAAATTTGGTCACGTTATAAGAAGAAATAAATCGGAGAACTTGGTGACAACTGGTAATATTGAGGGGAAGTGAACAAGAGGAAGGCAGAGAAATAAATACCTGGATGGCTTGACCAATGGCACGGTCGAGACAAGAACATTGAGCTGATTCACGACTCTGGTGATCGTGTGAGATGGCGAAATTAGTCTGCAAACCATTCCAGACAATGTCGTGGAGGGGATTGGGAAGACTGATATTAAACTATTTTAAAGCACAAAACATGGCAGTTTATAATGCAGAACAAACACCGAAATGTTCTGTAGACTTTAAACTGTCACATTGGTGTAACGGTTGCGGAGTTAGGCTGACAATGGCATAAGAGAGGTCAAGCAGGTGTTCTACGTCAGCTCTCATCGTTTGCTACAGGAGCGAAAGGCTTTATGTCTCCTTGCACTCAGGCCTACACAAATGTGGTGGTTTTCACACTTCCCATGCCCATAGAAGCTTATAGTTCACATACCCACAAAAGTGTCTAATTCACATACCCACAGAAGGTTCCAGTTCACATACCCAAAGAAGCTTCTAGTTCACATACCCACAGAAGCTTCTAGTTCACATATCCTTTGAAGCTTTTAGTTCACATACCCACACACGCTTCTAGTTCACATATCCACAGAAGCTTTTAGTTCAAATACCCACACAAGCTTCTAGTTCACATATCCACATAAGCTTTTAGTTCACATACCTACACAAGCTTCTAGTTCACATATCCACAGAAGCTTTTAGTTCAAATACCCACACAAGCTTCTAGTTCACATATCCACAGAAGCTTTTAGTTCACATACCCACACAAGCTTCTAGTTCACATATCCACAGAAGCTTTTAGTTCACATACCCACACAAGCTTCTAGTTAACATATCCACATAAGCTTTTAGTTCACATACCCACACAAGCTTCTAGTTCACATACCCACACAAGCTTCTAGTTCACATATCCACAGAAGCTTTTAGTTCACATACCCACACAAACTTCTAGTTAACATATCCACAGAAGCTTTTAGTTCACATACTCACACAAGCTTCTAGTTCACATACCCACACAAGCTTCTAGTTCACATACCCACAGAAGGTTCAAGCTTCGGGACTCTTGGTTTGTGTTTGTGCATTTTTACCGTGCAAATATAAATAATTTCAATGTTTATTGCACATCTGAGCTTCACAGTGACATGCAATGAAAGATGAGACATATAGGAAGTGACGTGTTGTGACGACCAATCTCTAAGGGCGGTTCTTGGAGAACATGTGGCCCCAATAATCAAACACGAATTATCTCCCACAGAGACTGTCGGATGATTATGTTCAAGGCGGCGGTCACGGAAAAATTTATCCGCTATGCTTCAAATTAAGACATGTATTGAAAATACATGATGAGTCATTCAACTATACAATCATAACATTTAATTACTGTTCAAACTCCTCGTGATAACTACTATTCCATCTGTATGTATCTCATTTAGCCAAGCATAGCTTGCCACAATCCTCAGTTAGCCATTGAATGTTTATCTGTGTCTTTATAATCTCTCACCCACAAAATGCAATTACCTCATTTCTGGGGTATGATTCCCGTGAATCCCTGCATACGCTAGTGTCTACATAACATAACCCCAAATTTAGCAGATGCCCAGTGGTTACTTAAACAAATATACTAGGCCAGTCGATCCCTCCAGCGAACTGCCGCCTTTCTCGTTCAGAAGCTTAGGCTGGACTCAATTAAGCTAGGCCGACCGGTTCCTCCAAGAACCGCCACATTCCTCATGGGGAGGCTCCAGCCCGACTAATGTAGGTTACAACAACACGTCAGTAGGTAACCATACGTCACACACGGACACTTTTGGTGCGGTGTATGCCAGAATGTGATTTACATTATTATTCCCAGCTCGCAGTCCAACAAAACAGTCCAGCAGAATAACCGGAGCAACGTTAATAAGTATCAAACGACTTGAGGCAGGTTGACATTTTCTGGCAATGCCATGTTTATTTATATAAAATAGCTTGTGACGTCCTTAAAGATTAATATGCACCGTTCCCATGTTGATGGGAGGGTCAGTGATACGTGGATAGGCAAACGCGCAATACTCATCATACATATTTAATTAATCGACTGCCAAAATAATGCTTAACCGCCTAGCGTTATTTAGATTGCATCCTTGCCACTTATCATATCAGTACCTACTTACAGGAACTCCTGTCTGTTGACACTTGCTAACCTTGAGCCATTCCTTCGAATTTGGGATTTAAATATTAATGGCCAATCGTCAGTCCTGACTTTGTAGTGTGCCGTGATCATATATCTTTCATAAATGAGGATTCACTTTTGCCATTTCCATCTTCTAATTGATTTACGTTGATAATTCGCCTCTGAGAATTTTATACCAACTCATTGTTGTCAGCCACAAACCTAACTGGCCGGTTGTTAATGTATCACGCCGTGACGTTTTTCACATCGTGACGTAACTTGGCGACTTTTGCCGCCTGCTTCTTTGAGATTAACTCTCCGGGCTCTTTCTCACTTATAAATTCTGTATCTCATTCTGAAGTGCTACATGGCAGTGTAGTGCACCTGAAAATCGAGCCGTTGCCAACATTGTCAATCAATAATGGTAATTCACACCCTGATACATGAACATATGTCCCCAGTATCGTCCATAGTCTGGCGCCAATCAATCATCTCAATTCACTAACATTCAATTCATCGTTGATCGTTTCTCTGAAACATGAGCATTTGTTCAGAATATCGTCGACCGTCTGGTTCCAATCAATCATCTCAGTTCTCTAATATTCAACTCATGGTTGATCCTTCTTCCCTGAAACAATAGCATTTGTCCAGAATATCATCGATTGTCTGGCGTCAATCAATCATCCCCATTCACTAATATACAAAAGTAAACAAATAAAAACATTTCCCAAAATATGAGCCTGCTTTGGGACTGCGATGTAATCGGGCCATCACATGTCGTAGCTCTGAATATACCCAAGAATAGGCGATCTTTCTCATACAGCTCGTCATGAATCGTTATGTCGTGATACATTTACCTTTCTAGATTCAAACTCATGGCTTCTTTGCTAGATGGCCAGGTTTAAGTGCTTGTCCTGTTGATCCTCGATTTGGATTTACCATGTTAGTCGCTCACAATGTTGTGTGGAAAGTGTTGCGTCCTGTAAGTCTGACCTAGCACAATCGAGACGTGCGTGTTTCTCCAAGTCGTGTGTCGTCACGTTTCTAGGTCGCATGTTGAACTTTGATTGTGTATATACAACTATGACGGAACTAGCACTACACATACCCATAGGTCCCTGCCACGCGATATGATTCTGTTTTTGTATATCATTGAAAACACGCAGGAAAGCATTTAAAGAAGTATATGACTTCCTTAAATTAAAATCAACAATGAGAAGTGATATATACAATAACATAAACATGTTGTGACAATCGTGTTGGTTATACATCTATATCTATAAAACAAAGTGTATGTATATGTGTATGTATATATGTATGTATGTAAATATGTATGTCCTTTATTTGTTCGCGAACGGCCCATCCGATTGAGATGAAATTTTCTACACGCCTTCCTTTCATTCCAGAGCTGTCAACTGTCATAGTTTTTTTTTCTTCTTCCTCCTCCTCCCTCCTCCCCCTCCCAAAATACGTACGTAAATATATGATGATGATGATGAAAGAATCCCCGAACCAAAACGCTAGGGAAAGGGAAGAAAATGACGTGACTACACAGAATCGTCACACGGCAATCATCATCATCAAGTGCCGTGCCGGCTGGCGTAGGCGTTCATGGCTCTCTGTAGATCTCAGTCTTTGTTTTTTTTAATCAACTCTGCTGCTGATATTCCTCCATGCCACGGCAATATCAATAACAATTCATCTTTTTATGTGTAAGGAAGTTATCTACAGTCGTGTAGAAGGGAAGAACTAGACGAGTATGAATTCGGAATGGCGAACTCTCTCTCCCTCTCTTCTCCTCCCTCTACCTCCTCCCTCCACCCTTCTCCTCTTCCTCCTCCCTCTCATCCCTCTCCCTCCTACCTCCTCCTTCTCCCTCTTCCTTCTCCCTCTTCCTCTCCCCTTCTCCTCCATCCTCCTCCCTCCTACTCCCTCCGCCTCCTCCCCCCTCCTCCCTCATCTTCCCTCCTCCTCCCTCTCCCTCCTCATCCCTCCTCCTCCTGCCTCCCTCCTCCTCCTCCTGCCTCCTTCTCCCTCATCATCCTCCCTCCTCCTTCTCCCTTCTTCTCCCTCTTCCCTCTTCCTCCTCCTACCTCCTCCCCCCTCCTCCTCCCTCCACCCTCCTCCTCCCTTCTCCTCCTCTTCCTCCTCCCTTTCCTTCCCCCTCTTCCCTCTACCTCCTCCTCCCCCTACCTCTTTCCTCCTCCCTCCTCCTCCCCTTCCACCTCTCTTTCCTTCCTCCCCTCCTCATTCTCCCTCCTTCCTCTCCCTCCTTCCTCCTCCTCCTTCCTTCTTCTCCCTCCTCCTCCTCCCTCCTCCCCCTCCTCCTTCCTCCTCCTCACTCCTCCTCCTCCCTCCTCCTCCTCCCTCTACCTCCTCCCTCCTCCTCATCTCTCCTCCTCCCTTCTCCTCCTCCCTCCTCCTCCTCCCTCTACCTCCTCCTCCCTTCACATTCCTCCTCCTCCCTCTTCCTCCTCATCCCTCCTTCTCCCTCCTCCTCCTCCTTCCTCCCTCCTCCTCCTCCCTCCTCCCCTCCTCCTTCCTCCTCCTCCCTCTCCTCCTTCTCACTCCTCCTCCTCCCTCCTCCTCCTCATTCTACCTCCTCCCTCCTCCTCCCTTCACATTCCTCCTACTCCCTCTTCCTCCTCCTCCCTCCTCCTCCTCCCTCCTCCTCCCTCCTCCTCCTCCTCCTCCTCATCACTCCTCCTCCCTCCTCCTCCTTTCCTCCCTCCTCCTCCCTCCTCCTTCCTCCTCCTCCCTCTCCGCCTCCTCCCTCCTACTCCTCCCTCCTCCTCCTCCCTCCTCCTCCCTCTACCTCCTCCTCCTCCCTCCTCCTCCCTCTACCTCCTCCCCCCTCCTCCCTTCACATTCCTCCTCCTCCCTCTTCCTCCTCCTCCCTCCTCCTCTCTCCGCCTCCCTCCTCCTCCTTTTCCCTCTACCTTCTCCCTCCTCCTCCCTTCACATCCTCCTCCTCCCTCCTCCTCCTCCCCTCCTCCTCTTCCCTCCTCCTCCTCCCCCTCCTTCTCCTCCTTCTCCTCCTTCTTCTCCCTCCTCCCTCTTCCTTCTCCTCCTTCTCCCTCCTCCTCCCTATTCCCCCTCCCTCTTCCTTCTCCTCCCTCTCCCTCCTCCTTCTCCCTCTTCCTTCTCCCTCTTCCTCTCCCCTCCTCCTCCTACCTCTTCCTCTTCCCCTCCTCCCTCTACCTCCTCCTCCCCTCCTCCTTCCTCCTCCTCCCTCTTCCGCCTCCTCCCTCCTCCTCCTCATCCCTCTTTCTCCCTCATCCTCCTTCTTCCTCCCTCCTCCTCCTCCTCCCTCCTCCCCTCCTCCTCCCTCCTCCTCCTCACTCCTCCTCCTCCCTCCTCCTCCTCCTCCCTCTACCTCCTCCCTCCTCCTCCCTTCACATTCCTCCTCCTCCCTCTTCCTCCTCCTCCCTCCTCCTCTCTCCACCTCCCTCCTCCTCCTCCCTCTACCTCCTCCCTCCTCCTCCCTTCACATTCCTCCTCCTCCCTACCCCTCCTCCTCTTCCCTCCTCCTCCTCCCCCTCCTTCTCCTCCTTCTCCCTCCTTCTCCCTCTTCCTCCTCCCTCTTCCTTCTCCCTCCGCCTCCTCCCTCCTCCTACTCTCTCCTCCTCCTCCCTCCTCCTCCCTCTCCCACCTCCTCCCTCCTCCTCCTCCTGCTCCCTTCTCCTCCTGCGTTCTCCTCCTCCCTCCTTCTCCCTCCTCCTCCCTCTTCCTCCTCCCTCCTCCTCGCCTCCTCCTCCACCCTACTCCTCCCTCCTCCTCCTAATCCCTCCTCCTCCCTCCTATTCCTCCCTACTCCTCCTGTCTCCTCCCTCCTCCTCCCTCCTCTTCCCTCCTCCACCTCCCTCTTCCTCCTCCCTCCTACATTTACCCAAGACAGGCAGACAGTCAGACAGATAGTCGGGAACGGGATCTTATATGACTACTTATATAATTTAAATGAGATGCTCTCCACCATGGGCTGGGCCGGGTCAGACAGACAGACAGACAGACAGACAGACAGACAGTCGGTAACGGAAACGGGAACTTATATGACTACTTATATGAATTAAATGAGATGCTCCCCACCAGGGACTGGGCGAAACCGGGCAGGGTCAGGCAGACAGATAGACAAACAGATAGACAGACAGATAGACAGTCGGGAACGGGAACTTATATGACTACTTATATGAATTAAATGAGATGCTCCACACCAGGAGCTGGGCAATGCCGGGCCGGGTCAGACAGACAGACAGACAGACAGACAGACAGACAGACAGACAGACAGTCGGTAACGGGAACGGGAACTTATATGACTACTTATATGAATTAAATGAGATGCTCCCCACCAAGGACTGGGCGAAGCCGGACCGGGTCAGCTAGTTATTTCATAAACGTATACAAAAAACGAAACCAAAGCATGCTATTTCTTTTATAGTTTATTTATTTAGATGTTCAACATTCAGCAGGGAGAAGTAATTTAAAGAAACTGTTGATAAAACTGATACAGCGCAAGTGCCAATTTATAACATTACTTCCATCACTGACCAATGTCGATATAAAGTCGATGTCAGTGGCATCATTCTGCCAGAGTGGGAATTACTCGTTGTCTGGAGTTGCTGTAATTACTGATACTATCGTCTATCCAGGTCCGAAGAACTGCAACATTGGTCAGAAGAGCAGGTAAGATATCTGGTATGCAGAAACTGCCAGAAATTATGATGCCTGCCAGGATATGGTTGTCTGAAATATAATAGGCGCTTATGTAATATGTATGTGAGTGGCACCTTGCAGTCTTGACAGACCAAAGTATGTGAGTTGGAATGTGGCCAAAATTCCATCACAATGCCTGGGCAGAGCTTCAGAGAAACATGTGGTGCCCAAACGACATGTTCCCTCTCTCGGCCTAGCCTTGTGTTTTCCAGAGGAATGGGTAACCAATACGTCTGGCACAAAGTAGGATGCAGACGCTGGCGGCTCAACGTCAAACCTCCGAGACCTCGCCTCCACGAGCAGGTGGCGAGTGGTGGCCAGACCCTGGAACCCAAGGGACCCGGCTCAGAGGCGTTCAGCCAGCCCCACAGGTAGGGCCTCGTACGCGCCTGGACCATATGACGCGTAATCTGTCAACACAAGTGTCCGGACCTGTGTAAAGCGTGTACTACCGTCAGACTCCCCGCCTGACTTGTGCGGATTCCGCGACCACGGGAATAGGCCCGCCTGAGATATCGCCGGAGATTTTGTTCGTCTGTTGCGAGGAAATCTCCCCATCCTTCCACTGTGCGGATCTCGCGACCAGCGAGAATAGGCCAGCCGGAGATATTGCTCGTCTGTTGCGGGCAAATCTCTACCGAAGACTGAATATGTAAAGAAACGATAAAATTTTTCGTTTCTTTAATATGTATGTTCGCATGTAGTATTATATGTGTATGCGTGTGCTAGCTTGCGAGCGTTTTTGTGTGTTTGTTTAACCATGTCGGTGTGTATGTTTATAAGTATATAAGTGTTTAAATTGAGGTTTAAAGGAGAGAGGATCGACTTCATTGCACCAGGTTTTATCCAATATGATTCCATCTGTTTCCGCAAGGCGGTCTGCCCAAAGCGTCGCTCAAAGCAAGAACTCCCTAGCTCCAGCGACGACCCCCAGGAGTCTCCGAGAAAACTGCACCAATGAACCGAATGACAAAGAAAATTAATCGAACCCACAACCTGTGGAACACAAGGTAGGCTGCTTAACCACTTGACACGGAGATCCCTAAGTATATAATTGTATACGTATATATGTGAGTGTGTATGCATGTATGTGTGTGCATATGTGTATGTATGCATCCATACATGCGTATATGCTTGTGTTTTGTTCATACGTGAGTGCGAGTGGGCGTGAATGTGTGCATGGTTTAGTGAGTTTGACTATGAGTGTGTGTATTCGTGGATGCGTTGTGTAAACATTTATGCACATGTGCAAGTGTATCTGTATGTACAAATACATATGCATGCATTATCCATCCATTAATAGATCCATGAACATACCCATATACACACATACAACTATATATACATATATATGCATGCAAATAGAATGAAAATATAATCATATTGTCGAAGGGGTTACAAACACAATTCGCATTAAGGCATACTACGATCTAGACACGGCTGTCTTGGTGGTGTTTATACAATGGTATAAGCGCCGATCGTTCCCAAGACAATTGCAAACTACTGAATGTAAACTTGCCAAGAAATCACCCCCCCCCCCCCCCCCAAAAAAAAAAAAAAAAAATAATAATAATTATGTGGTTGACTGCGATGTTTTGTACAATATTTGCAATTAACTTACTAGTTGTGATTTATTAACTGTGATTGACTCAATGTTTAATTATTCATTATGAATTGTTAGATGCGAAATATTCATAGTGGGTTATGTGGAGTAGTTTATTTACTGTGATTTACTCAAATGATGTATTCATTGTGATTTATTCATAGTAATTATTCATTGTGTTTTACTAATGGTGATTTGTTATAGTGATTTATTCATAGTGATTTATTCATAGTGATTTATTCATAGTGATTAATACATATTTGTTCACTCAAAGTGGTTCATTCATGCTGATGGATTTGTAGATATTTACTGAAAGTGATTTACTCACAGTGATTTACTCATAATGATTTATTTCTACAATGTCGAAGACATTTGTAGAACAATTTGGAGAAAATTATTTGAGTTTTGGAGAGATATGTGCTACATAGTAAGTTCAGGATTAGGGAAGTTATTAGAACAAGAATTGAACTCATACCTCCAGATTGATAGGTGGCAGGTCCACCATAGTCTTTCAAACACACGTCAGTATCTACGCCGTCAGTTCTCCATACACACAGCACTCGTTCTGTAACTTCCTCGGCTGGCACTTGTTCAAGGCATTGGTCGCGACTGATGACTTGCATTACAGCTGTTTGGAGAGTGTCTGAAGACTGGGTATGAATCACTAAATATAAAACAGAAAGTTCATTGGATACGTGAATTAACAAATAACATTAACCACATCGTTTATAAAAGTAATGTATGCATCAAAAGACAGTATAATCAACATAAATATAAACACACACGTAGTGTTATTTGTTATTGGAATGGTCGTCATCCAATATGGAGGATATGTGGTTGAGCTGATATGGCCTCTGAAGTGTTTTGCTTGTGGCTACGTTTTGCTTACGCATTTTCTTCATGTTGGAGGGCTTTTACATCTGTCCGCGGTTGTTTGTATGTTTGATTCGAAAATGAAATGCGGAAACAATGTAAAATGCTTCTATTTGCACAGTAAACATTCTGCTGTAAAGATCAAGGAGAGTCTGAAGAAGTCTAATGAAGGAATTCAAAAGTACTAAATAGCATATGATCATAATATTATGTATCCGGGATTGAAGAATTTTGATTCAGCAGTATAGAAAAACAGAATCGTGTACTAAATTATTTCAATCAAATGCTTCTTCGTTGTATATTTTGGATTTTCATGCCAACAGTTCTTGTAAATACGTCATTACGTATTATTACGACCAAGTGGCTAAAGCTTTTGTGCATTGGCGGTGACGTCATCATTTTGGTTGTATTTATTCAGAAGTTCGTGTCGAGTAAGACCAAAGTCTGCTCTAGTTTGCTCTTGCAAAAGATAGGTGATGAAGACGGAGGCAGCCAGCCAGGAGGCGCACCACAGAAATCAGGCTGTCACGTAAATACGCGTAATGAAATATGTCGACTACTGCTATATGTTATGGTGCTCGCCCTGCTTTGGATCCCCAGGCAGGTGCAGTACCGGGTCGTATGCCTCGTAAGGGTCTAACCACAGCTACTGGAGGTCCTTCTCAGATGTCCTGTGGAGCCAAGAGGTCTATCAATAGAGCGCCTAGCAGTACCAAACAAAGACTTAAAATAATGCACTGGAATGCAGAGGGTGTGCAACAAGAAAAGAATAGAACTAGAAAACATCTTGGCCCAAGAAAATATAATCGTATGTTGTTTGCAAGAAATACACATCAACGAAAATATAGCCTTCAAAATCAGAGGCTACCAGTGTTAACGATCTGACCGAAAGGACAGGCGAAAGGGTGGGATACAGACCCTTGTCAAAAATAATATCCCTGCTTCCCAAATTGAAGTTTACATGGAAGTGGCTGAGTATCAGGCACTTAAACTTAAGACAGACAATACAGACCTTCACATGATCAATTACTGTTGTCCAAATGACCGTCCACAGGCATTGGAAACACTACCATTAAAAGGAAAAATGATTGTATGTGGCGATTTTAACAGCCACTCGCAGAGCTGGGGCTATGATCACGTGGACCAGAGAGGAGGGAGACTGGAAGACTGGCAAGATGAGAATAGATTCATCTTGATTAACAAGCCGTCTGACACACATACCTTCTACTCGAGATCATGGCAAACTACAACTACACCTGACCTGGCTTTTCATTCACCAGACCTGGAGTGGAACATTAAAAGAATTGTTAGGAAACAGCTAGATGGCAGTGACCATCGGCCAGTCTTTCTAATTGTAGAAAATACGCTTGTAAGTGAAAGCAGCACGCTCTCGAGGTGGAACTTCAAGAAAGCATACTGGGCAATGTACAAGCTTCGCACCAGCATATTGGTTAGAAACCTGAACAATGAGAGGGACATAAATAAAATAGTTGAAGAGTTTGGGAAATGCATACTACAAGCAGCACGAGAAACAGTGCCAAGAGAAGCCCTTAAACATTATAAACCCTACTGGAGTAGTGAACTGCAACAGTTGCATAATGATGTGGAAGTGTGTGGAAGGCAAGCAGAAGCCAAGAGTCACTGAACTTTGAAAGAGACACAAGGAAGTTGTGGAAGTTAATAAATCAGCTTAACGATGAGGGTTCAGGGAGAAACTCAAAAATTTTACTACATAAAGACGGAAACATCTTAACAGGAAAGCAAGCAGCTGACCATTTTGCGGACTCATTCGCACAAGATAACAATATCGAAATTAGTCCAGAGAAACAACAGGAGATTCGAGAGAAATGGCAACATACAGGACAGAAGGAAATAGTACATGAGGTTATGGAGGCACCTATCACAATCAGTGAACTGGAGCTAGCAATATCAAAACTAAAAATGAGAAAGTCACCAGGAGCTGATGGTATTTCGAATGAAATGATCAGAAACCTAGGAACAGAGGCCAAAGCAAAACTGTTACAGATCTTCAATAACACCTGGAACTTAGGCAGTGTTCCACAAGCCTGGAAAGAAGCAATCATGATACCCCTCCTAAAATCTGGGAAAGATAATTCCATTTCCTCCAGCTACAGACCAATTAGCCTCACCAGCTATCTCTGCAAAACACTGGAACGCAAATATATATATATATGTTGATTCCTAGGCTAGATTACGCTCATCAGTACGCCACGACTTTCTGAGCGACCGGCTCCATACTCTCATAAGTCACTTTTGCGATTCGAACCACTGCTAATTCTCGTCGCGTCACGTGACGAGAGTATTCGGGGTTAGCGGAGAAAGCTGCTAACTCCTCGGCCATGGAGCTGGCATATATATATATATATATATATATATATATATATATATATATATATATATATATATATATATATATATATATATATTGCATACCTGCTCACATACCTTTCCGTAAGAAACCAACACGACGCGATCTGCTGCCGAATCTCGCGTGTTTAGTACTTAGGTATACGGGATTACGAACAGCGTCTTTAACATCTTTACCAGGGAGACTAGCACACACACACACACACACACACACACACACACACACACACACACACACCATATACTGTTGATTCTCTTCTTAAAAGTGAGAAACATGTACACTTTATTATTATTCTTTAACTCTGGCCTAATTAAAAATTGTAAATGGGTAGTAAAATATGCAGCTTTCAATGTAAATGTATGCACAAATTGTTGGTATGCTTATTATAGACACTAGCACTGTAATATGTTTGTGGGATGGCAAAGCAATTCAAATAGATTGGTGTAATGATTTATTAATGCAAGATCTGACCTAATGGAAATAATTGAAACGGGCTCATATTAAACCCAACAGCCAGCTTCTAAAGTAAATCATAATACACCATTAATAAATCCCATAGAAACCATACATATTGATATCTATGGGACAAGGAAACAGAACAGATGGTGTCACTATTTTATTAATATCACATGATTTGAATCAGTGAAAGATTTAATAATGTTAGTTAGTTGCATATCCTTTACTGGATGTCACAGTCAACACCAGCATATTTTGCTGTTGTGATCTCTTGGCAAGTTTAAATTCAATAGTTTGTCATTGCTTTCTGAATGACCAGGCCCCCCCCCCCATACCATTTTATAAAAAAAAAAAACGACGCAAGACAGTCTGCTGCCAAATCGCCCACAGCTGTGTTTCAAACATGGGTTTGCGGGGTTACGAACTGCGTCCGTAACCTCTTTGCCAATGAGCTGGCTTTAATAATGTAGTTGATTAATAACAATTATTCAATTAATATAACTCAGAATAATATTTTTGTATATGCAGACTACTATTCTCCGTGGCAAAGGCGTTACAGACACAATTCGTAATCCTGTATACCCGTGTTCAAAACACAGCGGTGCTGGTTTTTTTTTTTCGAAAAAGGCATTGGTGCCAGTCATTCAGAAAGCAATGGCAAACTACTGAACATAAGATTTGCCTAGAAGTCATGAACAGGTAAAAATGCTGCAGTCCAGTGAAGGACATGCAACTAAAAAACAGACAAAAGCAGACTAAATAACTCATGGTTTTGTTATTTACTTTTTCTAAAGTTCATGATTTGGCATTTTATAAAAGTTGAAAGTCACCATAAATCTTAAGGCTGATTACATTATTCACAATTATTATTATTACATAATAGTCGTGGTGCACAATTTTGCATTTGTAAAAATATGCCATATTATTAACATGGCTTTAGGAGGAAGGAGGAGGAGTAAGAATGAGAAGGAGTAGGCGGAAGAGGGGTTGGAGTGGAGGAAGAGGCAGGAGGAAGAAGGAGTTTAAGGTTTTCGTTTGAATTTTGCGTTCTAACGGTGGCCCTCAAAATAACAACACTAGTTATCCCCCTTAGCGAGAAAAAAAAAACCAATAGCAGTTATTTGCCCTTAGCTTATGTGTTTTGGTCACACTTTTCCAAAGGGGATTTTGACTCTTTTCCTCTTTGCCTATATTATATAATAAACCGACGCACAAACATTAATATCTCAGCTTATAATTTACCTACAGACTTGAGTAAGATATCATTGGATTTGTTTTTTCAAGAGGTAACCACATATGCAGCTTTTATAATTATGAAGCAATTTAGAAAATGTTGCTAAAGTGGCTAGGATTGATTACTAACAATGCTTATAAGAGACAGAGGGAAAGTAATTAATTCCCAATTTTTATCTACTCCACATGCAATAATTCTCCCATATGGCAAAAGATATGTATGTCTTGCAGACCAAATATCAACTGTTCTCGAAATTGCACATTCTGGATCTTGTGCCATATTTTGAAACAATTTTTGAAACTGCAGTTTGGCCAATTTTCTTTGCATAAAAATAGAACGAGTCACTGTTTGCCGTGATATAGTGTAATTATATACCTTGTTTGCAGATTGAGTAGATCTTGCAGCAAAGTTAGCAGTATCACATATAATGTCACATCCAGCCGAAATGGATACTGTTGGATGTGATGCAATTAGTTCAACAACTTTATTTTTGGCCACGCATTTGACAATGCTGGTGGTGGTCTTGTTACTTTCCGCTGCTTGGCTTCAAAACATCGTTTGATGTTAGTAGAACCACAGGAACCACATTTCATGCTATGCTATATTGCAACTCCATAACCACTTTGATTAACCCATTATTCATTAATCAACTTTTACCAACTGTATAGCGTTTTGCACTTTGCAATAGAGAAAACAAATGGTGCTAAAATACTTTCAGATATTTTAGTGCTTTAAAATCAGCTGTTGAAGACTTTACAAGTTCTTTTGGAACATCAATCAAGTGGAATTCTCACTCACTCAATATCTTAGCAACAACAGTTTTAGTAAGATCCTCGAACTCATATTTTTGGTTGGCCATTTTGGGGTACCGTAGGCTTACACAGGCTACACTCAGTAACACCGTGACTTCAAGTGACTGCTTTCACAAATTATTTGAAACGGGGACTACTATATATTTATAGACTATTGTCAAAGACTGACACAGGAGGCAGGAATCCTGCCTCATGATAGAACATCACCGGGACGTGGGGTCAACCTCAGATAGAGTAGAGGGAACATAGTGCCCGGGATCAGGGCAGGATAGATGATAGAAAAGGGGGACTATTAACTAGTCCTCACACGGAGGCGTTGACCAGATAGTTAGCACTACTGGTCACGACAGAATCACGCCTGCGTGATCGCTACGATTGCCACTCAAACCAAAGACAGCTAATAGAAGCGTGCTAACTGACCTAGCACGAAAAGAGCCCAAGGACCTATGAAGGTCCTTCCGCGTGGGGTGTAGCGACGCGAGTGAAGGAAGTCAGACTGGGGACTGACTCTGTAGTGTTCACATCGTGTAGAATAGATATGTGTTTTCATATAGCCTAGTAGATAGAGATTAGCTATAGGGTTTAGGAAAACTAGTGATAGAGAATATTGTGACTTTATGTGTGATTAGATAGCGACTGTTTTGCAAGTGTAAAGAGCCAACGGCAATAAAATGTACCATTTCATTCCTCGCACACGACTTGCAAGTTTCTTGTATGGTGTGGGAGAAGTAATCCGATGATGCCTGAAACATGAGTTGTTGACAGGCAATAGGATTAAATGTGGTGTCAGAAGTGCTGCTTGAACCTGAGTTCAAGCTATAACACTTACCCACGGCTCTAGACTAGGGTTACAGATAGGATATTACAAAGATTAAATGTTTAATTTGTGTCAGTGACGATGACGAGTGCAGACTAGATCGAGTTGCCGGCAGAAGTGTGCCTATCGTGATGAAATAATGTTTATTTGTGCTTATTAGAATGTTATATATTTAAATAATGTGTTCTTCAAGGTTGTAAGTATTTATATCATGTTCTTCTTTCATTTATTTATGTAATTATTTATTTGTTTTTGAATAATTGTCAAAAAATGATTCATGGCGGAGCAATACAAAGGTCAGCGACAGTATTGATTTTTGCAAGCTAAAAATAGCGCTGCGCCTGTGACGTGGCACGATTGACAAACAGTTGGGCCTCGCCATTTGGAATCAGCATTTCAGCGTTTACAAGCTGCCAAACTGCTGCCTGCCTGAATCTTTACGATATATTAACTATTATTTGTTTATTTAAGTTAGAGAATGAATATATTTATTTATTTACACATTATTATTATATTTATATTTATTTAAAAGCAGTTATTGATTTTTTTTTCGTACTTTTCCATTTGTTTACCGTCACGAGGGCACTACTTTCGGCTATGCAAATTAGATTTGGCCTGCACCATACTTCCATAGATTAAACTAGGTTAGTAACGAAAGACATATTACTGTAGAACGAAAACAGGACATTGACATTAAATATTAATTAATCGATGTTCTGTTTGTTCGTGGGCATGTCAGTGTCATTGTAACAATTTGTCAAAAATCTATTTTTCGTTTACGAGTTGTTAATTGTTGCTGCTCTGTAAAACAGGGCGAACAACAGCTGAGTAATAACGTGAGTGTATGCCGATGTGCCAAACAAGGTGACCTGAGTAGAAAACTCGTGTGTATTCCGGGGTGCCAAACAACGGGACCGGTGTTGCTGACGTGGTGTTCCTTGTTCTAGGGAACATTAAGATGAGTAAAACCTACGTTTTTGGCATGCATTGTGATTAATAGTGCATCTCTTTTTCAGCGTGTATTGTATGAACAGACTTTGTGCTCTAATTTTTTGGAGAATACGATTTTCCAGATTGTAAACAAAGAGTACAATTTGTAGTGCTCAGATATTAAATAACATAGCATATCAAAGAATAATAACTAATTGAAGCAGTCAGTTAAAGTCAATTCCCCAACAACATGGCTACTCTAGCTGACTTCATTAAAGCAGGCAAAGAATTGCAATACACAGGTAAAGAACTAGAACAATATGCGGATCAAAAACTTAAAGAAGCAAAAGAGGCTGAGAGAAATGAACGGGCACTAGAAAGACAACACCAAAAGGAGATTGCAGAACTAGCTGAGATAACAAAACAAAAACAACTAGAACATGATAAGGAATTTAAACAACAACAGTTACAACAAGATAAGGAAATTAAACAAAAAGAACTAGAATTAAAACAAAAGACATTAGATCAAGAAAGAGAACTAAAGCAAAAAGAGATAGATGAAATGGCAAGAGTTAAGGAAAAACAAATACAAGTAGAATCAGAGACACAATTAAAGGTGAAAGAGATGGATGTAGACTCACACGCAGAGATCTCTGCCACTAAACTTAAAAGTCAACAAGAAGAAAATAAGTTCAACAAATACAAAAATATTATCAAACCATATTGTAAAGACGATTCAATATCTGCGTGGACAGAAAACGTCGAGTATCAGTTTAAATATCACCAAGTTCCTTTAGAGATGTGGGCTATGATTTATATGAAGAATCTGAGTGGTGAGCCCCTTAAAGTGATAGCATCTATACCAACCGATCTTAGATCTGACTACCAATACATCCGTGATAGGATTATGCAACACATTTTACTTGATGCCCCTGGGTATCAGGTTCAGTTCTCAAATTTAAAACCTAAACCTACTGAGACTTTCATTGACTACGTCTCAAATGTTCAAAGTGTACTAAATAGGTGGCTTAAAGCAGCTAACATAGGAAAAGACTTTGATAGATTGAAAAACTTAATAACTATGGATAAAGTAATATCCACGATACCATCCTCTTTTGCTAAATTTTTGCAGCAGTCAGACATTGAAACCATAGAACAGTTTGAAAAGAAAGGGTCTGCATATTTTTCTTCAAACAGAAATATTTTTAAAACTTCAAATGACTCTGAAATAGTTTCCTTTGTAAAAGATCAATCTAAAAACTATCAGAGCAATAGAAAACCATTTAATAAATTTGACAAGAAAGATAGAAAAGTTTCAAAATGTATCCACTGTCAACTTTTACATGACACTTATTCAATGTGTGACAAATCGCCGAGTTATCCGGCACATCTTGAAAATGTTATTAAGAAGCAACAGAACAAAAGATCTGCATACCGGCGTGCCATCAAATGTTTTTGTTTGTTCCAGCTACGGCCATTATTCAAATAAGTGCCTTGGCCGCCAACGTATGAAAGCCAACAATGCTATTTTACTTGATACATCTTCTGATAGTGGTAGTGAGACTGAGTGTGATGTTGAAAATGAATTACCTGTTAACCAGACGGAAGAGGTGTGTTGTGTAAACGATATGTTGAGTTTTGACAGTTGTGAGCGATGTCACCAATTTCATGCTGACGGAAAATTAGAATGTGGACATACAGTTCCATTCTCATCTGAGAGTGTGAATGCAGCCTTAGCCTCCAGAGGCAATTTAGAGTTCCACAATGCAATGGTCAATGATAGACCATGCCAATGTTTGCTGGACAGCGGTAGTACCCTTATTGGCCTCAGAAAGGAACTAGTGAGTCAAGAAGATTATACAGGTGACTCTGTCAAATGCCGAATCTTTTCGGGTAACATTGAAATTTACCCTTTGGCCAAAGCCCGTATTAACACTCCTTTCCTTTCGGGTACATTTACTTGTGCTGTACTTGACAACCCTTGTACTGATTTAATTCTGGGTTGCTTACCCCAGCTAAAACAATGTACTAGCGATGAAATAACTGCATGGAACCAACTGAATGCAGTTAATGCAACAACCAGAGCAGACACTATAAAACATCAAGACACGCTTCAAGATGAGAGACTACTGGTGCTTTCTCCATCTAGCACTGATGATACCAACAGACAAAAATTCATAGAACAGCAGAAAGCTGATCCTAGTTTGTCTCCTTATTTAAAAGTATTGAAAGAACGAGCAAAAGTGACAAAGAACGCATCGTGGTTCTTCAGATTAAATAATGGCATTCTTACTAGATATTATACTACTGGTAACCATGAGATTCAGCAAACGGTGTTACCTGTACAACATCGCATACCTGTGCTAAAGATTGCACATGAGTCACCGTTTGCTGGCCATCTTGCATATGACAAAACCAGGGCCAGAATTCAGGCTCATTTTTATTGGCCAGGTTTTTGCAATGATATTAAATTATTTTGTCGTTCGTGTAATGTCTGTCAACAGTTAGTACGAAAGGGTAAACATGCTACAGCTGAAGTACAACCTTCTACACTGGCTTCTAGGCCATTTGAGAGTGTGGCGGTAGATATTGTTGGACCCCTGAATCAGGTGTCCAGCAAAGAAAAACGCTTCATATTAACGATGGTCGACCTATGTACAAGGTGGGTTGAGGCAGTAGCTTTGAAGTACATCACCTCCAAAGATGTTGCCAATGTATTTCTACACCTGTTCTCACGATTCGGATTTCCACGGACCATTTTATCCGATCCTGGAACTCAATTCATATCGGCTGCAACGCAAGCCCTTACAAAAATGTTAGGGATAAAACAACATTTCACGACAGCGTACCATCCAGCCAGCAATGGGATAGTAGACAAAATTAATGGAGATCTTACGCATATGCTGGCTAAGGTAACAGCAGAAAACCCAGCTGATTGGGATACACTGTTACCAACAGTGCTGTTCGTCTATCGGGAGATTCCCCATTCAATCACGGGTTTCTCACCGTTTGAATTAGTGTACGGGGCTAACCCACGTGGACCCCTAACCATTTATCATCAGGCAATAACGAATTCTATTCAAATTCCCGAACCAAAAACACCTTATGAAATGGTGACTGAAACACGAGATAAAATCATGAAATCGTGTAGTATAGCTAAGGCAGCTTTGGAGAGGAAGGGTCAAATCTACCGCCAATATGCCAACAAAGGGGCGAGAACAATTGAACTTGAACCAGATCAAGACATACTTCTCTTGCTTCCTGACAAACGAAATTTATTATTGACTTCATGGCAAGGGCCATTCAAGGTGGTACGTAAAATTTCAGATGTTGACTATGAAATATCAATAAACGGAAACTTAAAGATATTCCATGTCAACATGTTGAAAACTTACTATTCACGACAAGAGACAGAAGTAGAGACAGACGAACACAGTGCACCCACACCA
Organism: Cepaea hortensis; assembly: GCA_963921405.1. Taxonomy (NCBI): domain Eukaryota; kingdom Metazoa; phylum Mollusca; class Gastropoda; order Stylommatophora; family Helicidae; genus Cepaea; species Cepaea hortensis. Next base: position 314,459,512 of record OY992876.1, on the reverse strand, counting down.
AGTGATCAGACGACAGACATACACAACGCAACTACACTAGTTAGCGAGACTGGCATATCCGACGAGCATACACTTAGCGAGAATACAGAATACACACTTAGCACCACCACCGTACTGAATCAGGTAGACGACGACGGAATGGAACTACCAGTTCCTATTGTAGACAAGACTGCTACATTAGATAGCATACATATAGAACAGGGACTAACAGACAGTCAACGACGACAATTAGTAGAATTAGTGACGGAATACAAAGACATATTCTCTGACATTCCAGGTAGGACGGACAGAATCGAACACTCCATTCTTCTTTCGGACTCTAAGCCTATTAAATGCAGGCCGTACTCAATCCCACTAAGCTATAGGGAAAATCTAAATAAGGAAATTCTGAATTTAGAGGCTAGTGGGATCATCCAGAAATCCACCTCTGAGTACTCTTTTCCAATTGTTCTAGTTAAGAAAAAAGATTCTACAATTCGTCTGTGCGTGGACTATCGAAAGCTCAACAACGTCACCAAGATCGACGCAGAGCCAATTCCTTCCTGCGAAGATCTTATTCTTGACATGTCCACCTCCAAAATCTTTTCTAAATTAGATCTCACTAAGGGATATTGGCAAGTCCCTATGCAGTCTCAATCCATCCATCTTACTGCTTTTTCAACTCCTTTAGGACTTTACGAGTGGCGTTTTCTTCCTTTCGGACTTCGAAACGCTCCTGCCACTTTCGTACGCTTAACTAGAGATCTACTTCATGGAGTGACGAATACAGTGACCTATATAGATGATATATGTGTCCATACTGATGACTGGACAACACACCTACTGAAACTGAGACATGTCTTTAATAGGTTGCGACTCTTCGGGCTCACTGTCAAACGGAGCAAAGTCGAATTGGGCCTAAAAGAAATTGATTTTTTGGGTCATGTCATTTCTCAAGGTCAACTAAAGACTGACCAGAAAATTATTACCAAAATTATGAATCTGACCATGCCTACCACCAAGAAACAGGTCAGAAGCCTTTTGGGGTTAGTGAATTACTATAGTAAATTTATTCCAAATTTAGCGGAGATTACAAGTGTTTTTTCCAATGTTTTAAAAGCTTCTGTAAAATTGGATGTCAAAGATGCATTATTAATTTCTGCATTGTCAAAATTGAAAATCTTGTTTAGTAATGTTCCAATCCTCCGCTTGCCTAATCCGAGGCTCGTTTATTATCTTAGGACAGATGCCAGCAGGATCTCCATCGCTGCAGTACTAGGCCAATTTTATGAGGGCATCTTCCATCCGATTTGCTACGTGAGCCGTAAGATCACACCCACCGAGTCCAGATATTCCATATCCGAGTTGGAAGCCCTAAGCGTCATCTATGCGGTGAGAAAGCTGCATCGATTTCTGGCGGGTGTGCACTTCATTGTCCAGACTGACAACTCCCCAATAACGGTCATACAGAGTGGTGTACATCGAAATGACCGAATATACAGGTGGTCGCTAATACTACAAAATTACACCTTTAGTATAGAACATATTAAGGGGAAAGATAACATCTTGGCTGATACCCTTAGTCGACCATCTGATGTAGCAATACCATAAATTTCCACATAAGAGTATAGAGTAATACATGTTAATTTAGTACAGTCAAATATTCTATGTGAAATATGTTAGAAATACATGAATATTATGTGCTGAACTAAGTACCAAAAACATTGACCTGCTATGTGTCCGTAGACATCAAAAGTAAGAACAGAGCTGGGAACAAATATATCACCTTGTGAACTAGGACAGCTTATTACTTGCTAAGCTCCATATATGTTCCAGTGAATTAGTTGTGTTAAACAGAGAAAAACAGTGTCAGATGATTATATACATACAGACACGGAAAACAGTGGTCTAGTTTACAAACGAACTCTACAGGTGCAATATCGATAGAGCAAATATGACTGTGTAATGAATTTCAAATACCCAGAACAATTGTATAGATATTATGCCAGTGAAAGCATGTTTCTGAACATTAATGGCAATGACTAACCTGAGGTATTTAAAAACCATGTATATAAAACTTAATGTGATATGTATCATAATGTTTTAAAATAGTGATAAAATATAGATAGATTATGTCATTTTAATTTATATTTAGAGTTAGACAATATAATATTTTTCATTTTTTTTGGTAGATAGAATATTAATTTACATATTTATTTAGCTTTAAAAGTAGATTAGGATAGTAATTTAAACATGACAACTAATTATAAGAAGTTTAGATATGAATAGTATCATTCCGTTTATTATATTTCACTTTGTTTCATTTCATTTAATTTCATTCCATCTTAACCAATCCATTTAACAAACGTTATCATTTAGTAGTATGATTAGGCTACACCATAATAGAATAGAAATATTATACACTTAAAGATACATCATTTACACCATATAGAATAAGAATATCAATCATATAGTTTGTTTCATTTAAAAACAAAAGTTAGAATATGTTATATTTCACATCACCCATTTTAGAAAGGGACGTAACTTATTACATTTCACATTACCCATTTCACAAAGGGACATAACTCATCTCACATCAATTTCATTTCACATAGGTAAACTACATCCCTTAAATTAGATAAATATTAGGAATAATGTAAGCTTATTTTAGGATTAATGTGACAGATAGATTAAAATAGGCAACACATTAAATGTATATTTATAGAACTAGTATTAGTATGTCAGTATTTAGAGTAATATTTCAGTAGAATAGAGTGGTTAATAATACCAGGGTACAAACCATCAACCCATTTTTCTTACATATAAATATGTTGTAAATACTTGACGTGTGCAACGGTTGATGCATAGTCATTAGGCTCAACTCTGTCAAACTGAGCCAAACTTGTACAGTGTCACTCCAAGGTTTTTAAATAACTATGAGAGTAAAAGATGCGTGACAAAAATGAGAGAGAAAATTATGTAACAGAAATGAAGGTAAAAGATGTGTGACAAAGGTGAGGGTGAAAGATGTGTGACAGAAATGAGGATGAAAGAAGTATGACAGAAATGAGGATGAAAGATGTGTGACAGAAATGAGGATGAAAGAAGTGTAACAGAAATGAGGATGAAAGATGTGTGACAGAAATGAGGGTAAAAGATGTGTGCCAATAGTGAGGGTAAAAGAAGTGTGACATAAGGGAAGGTTAAAGAGGTGTGACAGAAGTGTGAAAATGAGAGCAAATGTAAAATATACAGTAGAGTGAGAACAGTCAGCGGATTTTTTCTGCCGCTCAACAAAACTTTTTGTTTTTGTTGCCGTCAAGTGTTGGTTTCAATGTTGGAAATGTGTTGTAATGAATGTATTTTGTGTAGTTTAGTTTAGGATCTTAGTGAAAGTATTTTGAGTCTCATAAAACAGAAACGTAGTCACAGATTTGTATTATACACATGTTGGTGACCACAGTTAAATGAATTATGGCACTTGAAAAACTAACTTACATACACATGATAGTTAGATACACATGTTAGAGGGTAGATTATACGTTTAATTACATCCAAACACACAAACAACCAGAAAAACAAACATATAAATTGCATACACTGTTATTAGATCAAGGGGAGATAACTCCGGTTCAGGGGACATTATAGACAACGAAACACTAACTTAACAGTGAAATATGACTTTACACGCGGAAGCGAGATAGGTAAAGCCTGTCGCTCACAGCTTGTGTAATGGTTGTTTAATATTATATGGGGGACATGAAGCAATTCATGTGTTGACCTTCAGAAAGTCAACTTTGTATGGGTAGTGAGTTAATTTACTATTTGAGGGCAGGTCTTATAAGACAACGGTCCGGTTCAGACATACCTCTAATTAATATAATATTGCAATTGAGAAGAGGGCTCACGCCAACCAGACAAGTTTGTGGCGATTGCCAGTAGCCAAGTAAAGTGATGCTACATTGTGACATTAGTCAGTAGGTCTATTGAGTAGCCCAAACCCAGGTTGTCTGCAGTCTTTGACAAAAATTAGACACACTAATTTTTTTAGAAACCTCTTGCGTCACAACCAATGAGTCAAAGTTGATGACGCAACACAGGAGGGGAGGGTGTGTGTCAAAGACTGACATAGGAGGCAGGAATCCTGCCTCATGATAGAACATCACCGGGACGTGGGGTCAACCTCAGATAGAGTAGAGGGAACATAGTGCCCGGGATCAGGGCAGGATAGATGATAGAAAAGGGGGACTATTAACTAGTCCTCACACGGAGGCGTTGACCAGATAGTTAGCACTACTGGTCACGACAGAATCACGCCTGCGTGATCGCTACGATTGCCACTCAAACCAAAGACAGCTAATAGAAGCGTGCTAACTGACCTAGCACGCAAAGAGCCCAAGGACGCATGAAGATCCTTCCGCGTGGGGTGTAGCGACGCGAGTGAAGGAAGTCAGACTGGGGACTGACTCTGTAGTGTTCACATCGTGTAGAATAGATATGTGTTTTCATATAGCCTAGTAGATAGAGATTAGCTATAGGGTTTAGGAAAACTAGTGATAGAGAATATTGTGACTTTATGTGTGATTAGATAGCGACTGTTTTGCAATTGTAAAGATCCAACGGCAATAAAATGTACCATTTCATTCCTCGCACACGACTTGCAAGTTTCTTGTATGGTGTGGGAGAAGTAATCCGATGATGCCTGAAACATGAGTTGTTGACAACTATAAATATAGCACCTAATATTCAACCAAATAAAAATACTGCAATTCAGCAACAAAACAACTTCGATTACTGTAGATTAAAATTACAGTATGTTAGAGACATTAGACGTAGACAGTCAAATATTTTTGGACATGTTATGAGAGGAAATGACTTGAAGAACTTGGTGACAAATGGCAAGATCGATGGGAAGAGACCGAGAGGAAGATCAAGAAGTAAATACCTGGATGGCTTGGCCACATGGCATGGTCGAAACAGGAACACTGAGCTGATCCATCGATTGAGATGGCAGAACATGACCGCCCACGCTTATCGGCATGGCACATGATGGATGGATTAATAAATTGCCAAAGACGCCAATCAGCAACTACAGCAACACTGGCTGACAAGCAACGCGCATGCGCGCATTTATTTATTTATCCGGTGTCCCACCACGAGATAAAGAATTGATACAAATATATAAAGAAAAGAAAAAAGAAGGATGAAAACCTTTAAAAGGTTAAAAAATAAAAAGAATTAAGAGTAGCCCTGACTTCGATCAAGTTGCTAAGACATGACTACTTTCCCATGTGTCCCATGGGAAATACAAATGTGTGCTGTCACATCCTATCCCATGCGACGCTTCCCATGGGATTCCCATGGGAATCCCATTCCCATGGCCAAGCCTGCCGATAGGATACTGCCAACATCAGCCACTGAGTGTCGTTTAGTATATACAGATTTGATACCGCCCACATCAGCCACTGAGTATCGTTTAGTATATACAGATATGATACCGCCCACATCACCCACTGAGTATCGTTTAGTATATACAGATATGGGTCTAGCACTACATCGGGACTCAAGACATTATAAAATTAATTACGATCATGGTTGAACTATAAAACACACGCAAACGTGTTACATAAGCTGTCTTGAGTCATAATGAGATGGTACCGATACTACACATTCATTGTCGTAAATGGGAATGGAATTTCTTACTTGTAGGAGGATCCCCCCATCCTGACACAGTCACATCGGCATTATCTGCTGGACTCTCACCCGCCGCAGGTAGACAAATGGGTTGAACGTAATTGTTGAAGAGAATGCCACGGTCATTTGTAGGTTCAACTTTAATTAACGCAATGTCGTAATCCAGCGACAAAACTGCAAATTGTAAAAGTCAAAAGAAACAATAAAACAACAGCCCCTTATCTTGGAAATCATATACATTTTGTTTAGCGTGCACACATATTGAATCCACGACACGCATGTACAGCAAAGTTTATCTCAAGTATTAAGATTGATGGACGGTATTTAGTACAGGTGAGCATGGCACACGATACCACATCATCTAGTCTAATCATGGAGTTTGAGGCAGTCACTGCGACGTTCGTTGGCTTTATTACATAGAGCACACACAAGTCTTGATTGTAACGGACTCGCGTAGCAAGCTGAGAAGGTGAAGGCAGGTGTCATGAGCTGGAACGTGAGCTCTGATCACAAGGAAGCGTGTGCACTGCCTATGACGAGAAGCACGCTTTGACAATGGCCAGGAGAGAAAGGTCTCTCCTAAACCGGACACTCGGAGTCGAGACCGTGGTCGAAGTTAGACCGCCTCAGACTCAGACTAGGCAATGGCAACATTCACCTTGCCGACAGAGATAGATATTGTAGGAATCTAATGTGATAGTGCCGGTCTCTCAGGCCGAGGGGTTACACGACGTTCTCCATTATTCCGTTTATCCACGCAGAGTCTCGCAGCGCGCGAGAATTGGAAGCGGTTCTACCCGCGCTGGTGACTTGCGGGATAACTGAGCCGCCGCTCAGAAAGCAATGGCAAACTACTGAGCGTAATCTTGCCAAGAAATCAACAATCAGCTAAAAGATGCCGATGTTGATAGCGATGTCCTGTAAAGGATATGCTAATTTAAAAAAATAAATGTGATAGTTCTTGAGTATTTTAAAGAAGTATATTTTGTGATTGTAATTCGTGATCATGGGAATTTGTGTAAATATGTACAGGCGAATTAGATACATCAAATGAGCCGGTCTATGTTGTACTCGGATTTGGGACCGTGGTAGAAATTACACCGGGTCAGAATATTTGTGGCAACGGCCACATTTTATACGGGCGCCTATTGTTGATAGTTTACTAACTGCAGATATGTCAGTTGGCAAATGTTTTAAAATGGTAGTATTTTGGAACTGTAAGAGTGCGAATATGGCTATGTAATGATGTTAAGTATAGACGTGACAGTAGACGATATAAAACTGCACGGCGTTTTGTGAAGTTTATATAAGTAATGTGTCACTCTGTGGTTCGTCATATAATGTTAGAGGAAAAGTGTAACATTATAAACAGTCACTCATAACTCAGTTTACTCAACAACTTGGGAACCAAATAGTCATACTATAATCTGGACAATTTGACGAATCATCAGTCCAACATAACTATCGATGTCCTGACTCATTATAACAGTCTAACCAGCCGTTCACAACAATACAATCTTTTGTCCTGACATCATGGGGACACCGTGCTAATCCAACTACCATGTCAGCAAGAATACTAATATGTGTAGGCCCAGCTATTCTCGGACCTGGACAAAACCAATAGAAATCAAAAACAAGGAGCATCTGTTGGATCTTTTCCCCAGAACATGCTGGTGTAGTTGGGAAACGAGCAGATGGACAGATTGGTCAGGCCTGCACCGTTGTGTGGGGTATTGGTGCATGATAAGGCAGACGTGGTCAATGCCATTTGGGATCGTGTGTGTAGTGTCGATGAACAGATAATCATCATACGATTAGCCTGCAGAGAATGGTGCGGTAGAGTGACCAGAGGATCTGGGCGACACTCAGTATACAAGGACATTTCAGATCGACACAAAATCAGACTGCATCTGTTACCATTAGTATTGAAACTCTTCGCTTGCTGTTGAAGGTGACGACAGAGCACGAATGGGAATGTCCCCGATCTCTGTTCTCGAATCAGCTCAAGTAGTAAAATACTACTTCTAAAATAGAACATACTTATTTCATAAAACTGTAACATATATTCTAATTATCACGTTATCGGATTGTTTTACAATGTACATATAACTGTGACTGTATGTCGTGAGGAAGAAGACACTGCATAACTTCCCATACACACACCAACAGAACTTATCAACTATGGCAAATTACTATCGTTACAATACATGTAAATTTACATGCTTGCTTGCTTGCTTGTGTTCGTTGGCTTGAGCTCCAACGTGAAGTCCTCTATGTCGGATGAAGGCATCCTGTTGTCCAACATCAGTGTGATGTCATACAAGACCTGAGGTTTGCGTGAGTATCCGTTGTCCCATGTCTGGCTTATTGGTGTGCAGACTGGTGGTTCCTCGCCGTACAGGCAGACACTCTCCGACTTCGGAGGAATCGGCGATCTTACTGACTTTAGCCAGGACCCCGAAGGGACCTGCTGCCCAGGACGCTCGACGAGGACGCGTCACTAGGTCTTGGCAAGTATATAACCCGGCCTTCGTCCCAAAATTTACATAATAAATTGTACTTTATGGGGAGAGGGAAGGAGGAATGATTGTCCACTGAATATCTAGAAACAAGCCATGTTGGCCAAACGGTTTGGAAGTTGCGTTGACAATGGCACGTGCGCAATCGGACGAGGGTTTGATGTCTGGGCTTGCTGTTCGCTTATTCATTCATCATGTATCATGGGCGGGCATGTTTCGCCATCTTACACGATCAATGGAGTCGTGGATCAGCACTGTGTTCTTGTCCCGACCATGCCATGTAGTCAAGCCATCCATGTATTTATTTCCCTGCCTTCCCAGTGTTCTTTTCCCAGCCTTGTCAGTTGTCACAAAGTTCTCTAGTTTATTTCTTCACATAACATGATCAAAATCATCTCACTGTCAACGTCTAATTTCTCTAATAAGTTTGCAGATTTTATTTGCGTCTTGTAGGGCAAGCTCATTGGTTTTTCTGTCTGTCCATGATATTCTTTGCATTTTCCTCAGAAACCAAATTTCCACTGCCACTAGATGTTGTTTTTTTCAGTTTGTCTGCTCATTGCCCACGTTTAACATCCATACAAAAGTATAGGTTCTATGTAGCACCTCAACACTATGTTTCTCATCACAAATAACAACTTTTTATTAGTACGTTTTCCATTTTGCAAAAGGCTACCAATGCCATATATATTCTTGTTCTAATCTCTTCAAGGTATCTCCCATCTGATGCTATGACCATTCTTAGATAGTTTTACCGATTCACTGGGTTAATCATATTACTATTCTTGTATTCCATTATGGTACTTCTTTCTTCTTAGAAACGACCATAATCTCTATTTTCTGACAATTTAATGCTAGACCTAGTTGATTATTGTCTACAAATACCGCATCTGCTATCTGCTAAATGTTGCAGATCCTGTTCAGTGTCAGCAATCAATACTGTATGATCCACATAACTAATGTTTTTGATGTTATGTTCCCACCCTTCCCCCGACTAATTCGTCTCATATCTTCTAAATTTCCAAAAATATTTTCACTGTATAGGGAGCACAAATCTGGGGAAATTACACATCCCTGTCGCACACCTCATTTAATAGGTTGATATTGACCTACTTCATTATCGATCGTTACGAAGCTTGTTGGTTCCTATGTATGTTTTTTTTTTTTTTATAAGTTTAAGATCTCCCCCTTTATTTTGTAGATCTGGAAGCATCTTTATCATGTTGACATGTCTCACTTTATGGGAAGCCCTTGTGGTCAATGAAGCACAGATGTAGGTCTTTGTTTCTCTGCATAGACCACTCGAGTAATGTTCTCAGCTAGTACACTGTATTTACTGCCCCTTGCCCCACTACAAACCCACATTGTTCTTCTCCTATTTCGGGTTGCATCTTCCTCCTTACTCTTTGCATGATGCTTCTTAGTAAAAGCTTCGTGAATAAAAACGTTCTGAACCTCCATCCTCAGAATTGACGGTCCTTCATTATTATTCAGAATATCATACCGGTCTTCCCTTGTATCATTATAAAGGTCTTTCACATAATCTGACCTCTCTCATCATGTTCCTCTTGTACCTTGCGAGGTGAAATATAAACATCGTGAGAGTGCCCGATTATGGGAGTCATGTATCGATATTCCCATGGACTATGCTATTCCCTCCGTCCAACGTTTACGTGGTCGGCCTCTTCCTCTGTTTCCATCTGGTCTGTTCATCATTGCTTGCTGTGGTATGATGTTGGATGGCAACCTACTTGCATGGCCAAACCATTTGACTTGCTGCTTTCTAATAAAATCCAGTGCAGCTATAACCCCCACTTTAGTCCTGATTTCTTCATTTCTGATCTTATCTCTTCTTGATACGTTGAGAATTCTTCTCATGCATCTCATTTCTGTTGTTGTGATTTTTCTTTTCTCTTTTTCTGTCATTGTCCAGGTTTGGCATTGATAACATAGAGTTGGCAGAAAGATTGTGTTGTAAAGTGCTTTCTTAGTAGTTATTGATACACGTTTGTTGTTCTTCAGTATTGGTGCCATTTGTCTAATGAGTTGGTTTGCCTTGTTGCATCTATTTTCGATCTCATCTTCTGACTTGCCATTTGATGATATTATACTTCCTAGGTACTTGAAACTCTTTACTTGTTTTAGGGTATGTTCGTTTCGGTGAATTGTGTTTTTTTTCTTCTTTAGTTATAGTCATTGGTTCGAGTCGCGCCAGTGACTTATGAGAGTATGGAGCCGGTCGCTCAGAAAGTCATGGTGTGCTGATGAGCTGAATCTAGCCTAGGATCAACATACAGCTGAAAGATGCTGATGTTGACTGCAATATCCTGAAACAGGATGGAAACGCTGAAAAAAAAGTTATAGTCATTACCTCTGTTTTGCTTGTGCTCATTTCTGACCATTCATTTAAAATCTGATCTTTTTCTGTTCTGATTTTGCCATCTTTGGTTCTTAGGCAACCCTTGATGTGTGTGTTCTTTTGTTAGTGCTGTCATTTTGTTATTATTTTTTGTGTGTGTGTGAGTGCATTTATTTGGTATTCGGGGTGATCTGTTGGTTTTCAACTTCCTTGCAATTTTCTTTAATCTATGTTTCTTTTTCGTTTTGT